>CM053585.1:216707371-216742762 GCA_028646515.1 Pseudochirops corinnae
TATCACCAGAATGCTACCCCAGTCACTTCCCAACTACAGCCTGTGGGATCCATGTATGCAGGACCACTTTCTCAGACTCCACATTTTCAAGGTAAGGTGAAAAAACCCCAAACTCCATGATGCTTTTCTTGCTCTTCTTCCCTGACTCAAGAATTCTTGTTATTTCTATTTTTCAGTATCTGGATGTGAAAAGAGAAATTTACTTTTCCTCCACCGTGACTACTTTATTCTCACCTCTCCATTTGTTCTCTATCTTTCTTTTTCTCCCCACTCTCAAAATTACTATGATGTGTATAAAACAGGGAGCAAAAATTACCAAGCAAAATGTTTGAATGTTGATGGCTTTCTGTTCAAGCACTTAAAATTTATTGATTCTTTTAAAAATATTATCATTATTTCCCATTGACACCCTGTGGAACCCTTCCTTGTAACAATGAAGAGTAAATAAACAACATAATGAATACATTGGCCATCTTGAACCTTGTGTGCCACAGTCTGAACACACAGTCTGCTGGGTGGCACAGGGGAGAGAGCACCAGACCTGTAGTCAGAAAGACCTGAGTTCAAATCCTTTCTCAGGTTTGTAGGCTGTGACTTGGGACAAGTTATTTAATCTCTGTCAGACTCAGTTTCCCCCAGCCAAGAGATGGAGATGATCATCACACTTACTTCACAGGTTGTTGTGAGGATCAGTTTGCTGTTTGAAATGCTTCGCAACTATGTAAATGCTCACTCTTGCTTGCATCCTTTGCCACTCCTCTGCTGAGAGAAAGGGATCTTTCATTGTCAGTTCTCGAAAAGGCTTTGGTTTTTACACTGATTAGCATTCTCATGTCTCTCATCATTGCTTTCTTTTACATTATTATTGTACTATGTAAATTGTCCTTTTGCTTCTGCTCATGTTATTAAGTTACCTGTACAGGTCATCTAAGTTTTTCTGAGTTCTTTATATTTGTTGTTTCTTATAATGCATTAATGCTTTCTTCCTTTCGCATATAAGCATTTTGTTGTTGTCGTTGTTTTTGCTTTTTGTAGGGGGAAGGCAGGGCAGTTGGGGTTAAGTGACTTGCCCAAGGTCACACTGCTAGTAAGTGTTAAGTATGTGAGGCTGGATTTGAACTCAGGTCTCCCTGATTCCAGGGCTGGTGCTCTATTCACTGCACCACCTAGCTGCCCCTACATACAAGCATTTGTAAGCCATTCTCCAACTGATGGACGTTTACTTTGTTTCCCAAGTGCTTTCTCAACCGAAAGCTTCTTTGTTATTGTTTATTTGCTCAGTCATGTCCAACTCTATGTGACCCCATTGGACTTTGTTCATAGAATTTTCTTGTCAAAGATACTGGAGGGATTTGCCATTTTCTTCTCCAGTGTTTCCCCATTTTACAGATGAGGGACTGAGGCACATAGGGGTTAAGTGACTTGCCAAGGGTCACACAACTAGTTTGAGTTCAAATTTGAACTCAGATCTTTCTGACTCCAGGCTCAGTGCTCTGTTTATTGCACCACCTAGTTAATTGGACCAGGAATGCCAACACCTCCATTTAAGAAGAGAACCCAGGCCAACCACCTCTTCCTTTCCTACCCAGCTGTGCTCTTTTAAACTTCTCTCCCATCTCCACTCCCTCCTCAGCTCCCTTTTGGCACAGAGTAGGTGCTTAATAAATGTTTATGACTAATTAATAGCAATAAACAAAAAGATCCCACAGTATCTCTTTTAAAATGTTTTTCATTTTATACATTTTGCTTCAGTACAGCAGATTCAACCCAGTAAACCCTCAACCCACTTTACACAAAAATGCATTCCCCCAAAACAGTTACATATAACTAGCTAATAGAATGATTGCAACTGATAGTACATGTGATTTTCCACTTTTTTATGTAGCCATTGTTAACAGAATAGAATTTATGCTTTAACCTTCATGATTTACATCATTGCTCATTGTCTTTTGTCAGAGTTTGGTTGACTTTTACTGTTGTCTTGATTTACGTTGTTGTAGTCCCACGAAATCTTTCTTTTTTTCCCTCACTTAATAGTATTTTATTTTTTCCAATTACATGTAAAGATCGTTTTCAGCATCCACTTTTTAAGATTTTGAGTTCCAATTTTTTCTTACTCCTTCCCTCTCTTCCCCCCTTCCCAAGATAGCAAGTAATCAGATATAGGCTATACATGTACAATCATATTAAACATATTTATTTCCACATAAGTCATATTGTGAAAGATGTCCCCCAAAATCTTTTGGTGAGGGTTTTTGTAGCTCATGGTTCCAGAAGGATGGGGATAAAGGAGAAAGCAGTTTGATTTTATCGTCTAAAGGAATTTGTCCTAAGTTGGCAGCAGATTATATTCTTCTGTGGTTATCATGTCGCAGACACGTTTTTCAGTTACTGGTAATGAGATCATTGCTTTTTTTCCAGCTCCTTTTCTGCTCCTGTTTTTCCAAAAGGAGTACCAGATCTTCTGCTTAAACTGTTTCATTTGTGGAATATATCTGTTTTTAGGCTCAGCTGATATTGCTTCATTTCTTATGACCGAAGCTCGGCAGCACAACACCGAAGTGCGAATGGCAGTGAGCAAGGTGGCTGATAAAATGGACCATCTTGTTGCTAAGGTGAGTAGCTTTGCAGAGGGCATAGGAGATAACATGGGGGAGGAGGGAGGTGGGGCCACCTGGCCTGAGATGTGACTGATTGCAGCATCTGCAGAAAAGTAAGCCTTCACTCAGTAGTGGCAGACCTGAACTCTTTCTTGGTTGGTTAGTCCTTACAATGTACACTATCATTGCCATGTAAAGGTGGTTAGGTATCTAGGTTGTCAGGTTTTAGAAGACCACTCTAGCTTGTATCCTTCTTAATGAGTCTCCTCTGGTATCCCCTTTTAAGGTGGAAGAATTACAGAGGCACAGTGCTAGCAACTCCTTGCTCCTTCCTAGCTTATCAGTCAGTATGGAAACAAGTATGATTATGAGCAACATACAAAGGATCCTTCAGGTAAGGGTGATCTCACTTCTTTTACAAAGTGCTTCTGCTGACTTAAATATGTTAATTCTCTTAAAGTTGTTTTATATATGTGTGTGTGTGTATATATGTATGTGTATATATATATATGTATATATATATATATATATATATATATATATATATATATATATATATATATAAATAATCTGTATTTTAAACTTAGGAAAATGAAAAATTGAAGCAGGAGGTTCTTGAGAAGAAAAATCGGATAGAAGAACAAAATGACAAGATTACTGATCTGATTGAACGCAGTCAGAGGTAATAGTGCAGTTAACTGGCTCTGAAAATAAACACGATTTATTTAATGCCCCATCAAACAGGCTTATGTATGGCAGTGAGAAAGAGAGCTGTCTGTACCAAGGAGGTTTCAAACATTCATGCCTCCTCTCCATTGTATGACATTGTATAAGACCACTCTAACCCTTTACTTGACTTTTGTGTGCGTGCAGTTTGCTGGACCTAATCCTCTATTTCATAGGTATGTGGAGCAGAGTAACCTGCTGATGGAGAAGAGGAATAGCACCCTTCAGATAGCCACTGAAAACACACAGGCAAGAGTATTGCATGCTGAGCAGGAGAAGGTAAAAACATGAGCACCTCAGACAGCAGCCTCGAGGGCCCGGAGACAGCTAAGACATTTTAAAAAGACAACCCAGATTTTTCAAGTGAACACAATCCTAGTCCCTATTTCAGAGTAATTCCTGGGTACATGACTCACATTTTCACCTACTAACATGTTCTAAATTCACGAAAGGTGTGTGTGTGACTTACACGTTGACTTAAAAAAAAAACTCAGGTTGGTAGAAACAGTTATCCTGTTATATACTTAGAAACAAAATAAACAGTAAACCTTGTCTGATAACCGTCATAGCCCAAGTTACTTTTGGTGGGACATCTCTCTGGGGCTTAAGATTTAATTCTAATGAGTTTACATCTTTAAAGAGTGTCTCTGAAGGCCTTTCCTTTCAGTCCTGCTCCATGACTTTTGTGTAGTGCTTTTGAGCTTCATAGCTGTTATCTTAGCACCACCCCGGGAGAAGAGGAAGGACAGGCTAGCATTCCTCTTGTTCCACCACACTGCTTCTGCTGTGGAAGTATTAGATTGAAAGTGATTTCAGACTGTGCATGCTGCAGTGTCAGAGTCAAAAAATACCACGAGTGTGTGCAGTACCTGGGATTGAAGCCTTTGGGTTGGGTTGGCTGATTTAAGGAGGAAGTTTGTTTACATTCCTGTCGTTAACAGTGAGATTGGAAGCTGTTCACTCGGGCTACAGGTCTTTAGCTGAGAAATATTGGTCCTTTCACCTGCGTGGTTTGGAGATTACATTATGGTGGAGGAGAAATGGTCTGTGTTTATCATTTCATTTTGATGGGAAATTCACTAAGGACATTGCATAGCTGTGCACAGACACACACACACACACACACACACACACACGGTCAAACCTTATGTGGTTTATTCACTGACTTACTCTCTCATAATTGAGGATTCTTTCATGAGGTGTTCCTGATGTTCTTGTTATATTCTTTAATTATTACCATTAACATGAGTTCTTCCCTGTATCCATTCATTTAAAGGAGGGTTCTGGTATAATCTAGCCGCTCACTTCCCAGCCCATTCTGGATTTAGGGGTAGGCACCTGATAACATTGAGTGGTCCCTCAGATGCCTCCCATATGTCTCTTGTGTGATAATTCTGTTATTCCCTTCTCTTTTTCCTCTTTGCTCATTCTGTCCCCTTTCTTTCCCTCCCACATTTCATCTCCTTGCCCCTTGGCCCAGGTTTGCCAAGCCCTACAGAATGTTTTTTGGTCCCACTCAGGCGAGTAGGGGCTAAAGAGGCTGCTGACCATGGCTTTGCATGATGAGAGACTAGCCACGTAGATCTCCCTTCATCCCTGCTAATCACATTTAAACTGAACTGACTTCGACCATTTCCTCCTCATTCCAACCCCATTTCCTGGTCTCTCATTCTATACCTGCTTCCTCTCATTCTCTTCTTTGGGACTCTTCCTGTGTCAGGGAGAAGACCAAAGGTCTCCTGACTCAGACACAGCACTCTAACTTTAACCAGAAATAGTTCTGAGTATTCACTGTGACAGGATAGTTGTTTGTATTCTGTATAGCCATAACCTGTTATAATAGCCAGGGATCTTGGAGGGGATCTGATTTATGCCCCTCCTTTTACAGATTCCTCAGTGACTTGCTAGGCCCAGCCCTGCAGCCCACCTTCTCTCTGACACTCATCATTCTTGGTCTGATGTTCTTGGATGCTTGTGCTGCTTGTTTTTCAGAACATTTAGTTTTTCCTCTTGCTCCTTTCTCTCCCAGCACCTGATGTCAGCAGCAGGATTCGTTGAGGGGTGGGACCAAGGGAGGCCGCCTGGACATGGTGTAGGTGTTTAGTGTTTTCCTTCTTTCCAACGACGCTTTCGCATGTGCTCACTGACTTGCTCTCTCAGGTAGCTGTTTGCTTGTTCAGGTGGGACATAGGGCTTTTTACTGACTTTGGGTCAGCAGGAGTCCAAGGCTTTTGTGCATGGCAGCTCTGCATAAGGGAGCAAGATATTGAGCTGTGTATCATTTCTAGGCATAATTCCTCCTGGTCCTCCTGCTTATTTAGCTAACTTCAGCAAGGCTTTCTACTGGCTCACATCTGGGCATGTATTCAAACCATGGGTAGATACAGAACCACCAAGACTCAATTCTAAGTTTCAGACACTCATTTGAGGCAAGCCAGTCAATTTCCTTTTGTTAGGGATAATGCCATTTTCTCGGTTTTCATGATTTTCTTTATACTACCAACTCCACTTACTGCTACTTCCCTCATAGCAGAACTAACATTAAGAAAGGTTTAAAATTATGTTCTATGTACTCTGCTTAATTGGGAAGTGAAATATATACTCCATTTTAGGAAGATTTCTGTCTAGTTTGATTCAGATTGGCACTTCACAGAATAAAATTCACTTATCTGGAAATAGTTGATCTCATCTCAGTATTGTTAGTCATTTGCCTCCCATACAAAATCAGTAGGAAACTTCTGGTACTGGGTTAGCATAAATTTGAATTATACACTAAAAAACAGCATGGATTACAAATAAATCATTTCAGTTATATTTCTAATACTAATTATAATAATAATACTTTATACTTGCATAGTACTATGTGATTTTTCAAAGTACTTCCATATCACTATCTCATTTGATATATACAGTGACCATGTGAGGTAGGTAGGACAAATAGCATTATTCTCATTTTATAGATAAGGAAACAGCCGTAGAGAGATTAAGATAGTTGTCCACAGTTTCGTTCCTAATCTGTCAACAGCAGAGCCAGGACTAGGATCCAGGTATTGCCTCCTAGCCCAGTGTTGCTTCTATGTTAATACAGTATACATTAAAGCGGTGGTTCTCAACCTGTGGGTCATGACCCCTTTGGGGGTTGAACGTGGTTGCCTAAGACCATCAGAAAACACATATTTCCGATGGTCTTAGGAACCGAGACACTGCTCCTCTATCCGTCTCCAGGCAGGTCTGCCCACAGGCAGATTCGCCCACATACAAGTATTAAAGGGTCACAAAAGGGTTGTGGCATTAGGAAGGTTGAGAACCACTGCATTAAAGCATTAGTAAACTCATTGGTCAAGAAGAGGGTTCATTGCTATTCTTGCTATATGACATGGTGATATTTTGGTGTCCCAACAGCAAAGAGCTAGAAACTGAAGCTAACTCTAGAGAATTTTCCCAATACATACCATTGGTTATATAACTAACTAACTATAACTAACCTTTCTTCTTGTTACCCAAATGAAAGCATTCACCTAAACACACATGTTCTTTTTATAGCCCATTGATTAGTTAGAATCCAGGACTTTGCTTTGGGATTGGCTCTGAAATAGCTTAGATGGGAATTTCATTGCTAATATTTCTCTTCATGAGGCCTAGATAAGAAAGTCTAAATCAGATACAACAGATTTTGCCTGTTATTGTAACACTGTGTCCAGCATATGCCAACAGTCCAGCAGATAAGTGCCATTTCTCTTGACTTGGGCTCAATCTTACCTGCCTCATTTTTGTATGAGGAAACCTAGAACATCATTATTATTCCTGAATTTTATATTGACTATGTCTGGGTTTCAAGTATGTATATCTAAATATGAATATTATCTGTTTTCATACAAAAGTCCTCCATGAAATAGAAATCTTCAATAATCCAGTTTCAGATAGTGAAATTAAACTAGCAGTAAAGGAACCTCCCAGAGGCAGCCGAGGGGGATCTTTCACCTAAATGGATTTCTAGTTGAATTCTAGCAAACATTTAAGGAATAATCAATACCTGTACTATACAAGTCATTCTCAGAAATCTAGAAATAAAATACTCTAGTAAATATCTATTATAAGCTATAAGTAATAATACTCCTAAAGCCAAGAAAGGATAAAGCAAAGAACTACAAATCACTAATATTGATTCAAAAATTTGGAATAAAATCTCAACAAAAAGACAATAAACAGCAATAAAATAATTACAAAACATTTTTTTACTGCCATGGATTTTTACTAGGTATACAGCATAATCATATTGAAAATATATATACTTCAAAACACATGATTAAATTACGTATGCAGATTATAAAGCATAGACAGAGGAGGGTCATTTTTAACACAATAAAAACTATATACCTAAAAAAAAGCTAGCATTATTTATAATGGAAAAACACTAGATTTCCTAGTCAACTCAGGAATAAAAGCAAGAATGTCCTCTTTCCCCACTATTTTTTAAAATTCATTATTTATTTATTTGTTTGTTAGCATTCTTTTTAAATTTTGTATACAATGGGTACCTCATGTATGTATGGCTTATTAATTTTTCAAAGTATTTAATTCCCAATGATGATTATTTCCATAAATATCTTCTTAAAGTTTCTAAGAACGAATAATACAAATAAATATAGGAGAAAATAGGCATTGTAAGGGCTGTAAGTAGTGTCACATAAGAGTTTATGTCGAAGGCTATTTTTAGGCCCATTTAAGATTGCTGGACTACCATAAAAAACGTTCAGGGGTAAGGAAGTAGCTCTGGTCTACAGATACTTTCTTCTGGCTGGGAAAGGAAGGCATTAATATCTGAAGAGAATGCCTAAGGGTTCCCATAGCCCTGGAACCATACAAAGGCAATCAAACAGAAAAGGGCCCATGCCCTGCGGAAACTTTGCCATGTTTAATGCTTTATGGTATAATTTGAGTGCAATTTCCCCATTCACTTCTTCATTCTTAATTTTTCCATCCATAATCTCCCTTGAGGTTCTAGGTCTTTTGCCCCGCCAAATGATTTCATCGTAATTTTGCTTTATTCTCTATAAAGCAAGTCTCTGAGAGTTTGATTAGCATAACACTAAATCTATACATTTATTTATCATCATTTTTATTTATTTTTTTGCTTTTTTTGGGAGGACAGTTAGGGTTAAGTGACTTGCCCGAGGTCACACGGCTAGTTTTTGTGTTAAGTGTCTGAAGCTGGATTTGAACTCAGGTCCTCCTGACTCCAGGGCCGGTGTTCTATTTACTGTACCACCTAGCCACCCTCATATCATCATTTTTATTATATTGGTGTGATTTAACCATAAGCAATAAATACCCCTTGAAGCATTTATTTCTTTAAAATGTTTTGTAATTGCAACTACACAATTCTGGGGCATGACTTAGTATATTGATTCCTGGATATTTTAGGCATTTTGTAGTTATTTTGAATGGCATTTCCCTTTTAATTATTTCCTTCCAGATTCTGTGACCATTATGTAGAAATGCTGATGATTCTGTGGATTTGTCTTGCATACTGCTAATTTACTGAAGCCATTATCTCAATAAGTTTCCAAAGAAAATTATGTCATCAGCAAAGGCGGATAGTTTTGTCTTCTCTTTGCCTTTAATTTCTTTCACTTGTCTTATTGCTAGTGCTAACATTTCTAGAACTATGTCAAAAAATAAGTGGGGAGAACTGATGTAAAGTGAGGTGAGAAGAACCAGGAGATCAGTGTGTGTAGTGATAGCGACGTTATAATGATCAGCGGGGAAGGGCTTGGCTAACTCTCATCAGTGCAATGAGGCAAGACAGTTCCAAAGGACTCTGATGAGAATACGCTATCCACCTCCAGAGAGAGAACGGATAAACTCTGAGTACAAATTTCAGTATAATTTTCTCACTTTTTTTGACCTTTTAAAAAAATTTTGCTGGTATGGAAATGTTTTGTGTGACTTCACATGTATAACTGATCTATTGTTTGCCTTCTTGGTGGGGGAGGGAGAGAATTTGGAACTCAAAATTTAAAAAGAATGCTAACAAATAAATAATGAATTTTTAAAGATAGTGGGAAAAGAGGACATTTTTTTCTTCTGAGTTTTTCATTCTCAGTTACTTCTGTTATCTAAACTCAGAAGAAAAAATGTTTGATAGTATATTCAAGGGAGTCTGCTGATTTCATGTTCAGTTACCATAGAGCTAAGATTGTATGTTTATTGTTTTATTTTGGTTTTTTCTCCAATAAATGCAGCTGTTGGCTTAGCAGCTCTCTTTATGGAGAATATACATACATAGGTACTGGCTAAACTGCATCTTAAATAATCCTGGTATAATGAATGGCATAGGGCACTTGAGAAAGTTTTTTAACTGCATATTGAGCAGTTTTTAAGTAGTCTTAAATCTCAGTCTCTCAGAAGTTAACCTGAGAGGGCTTGCTTTGATACAAACATGGGAGTTGTTTTCTCCATGTCTCTCATGATTGAAGACCTCACAGCATCTTTGGTTAGTTGCAGAAAATTTGTCATAATTAAGCAGATTGAGTCAGTCCCTAGAAAGAAGCAAATTTTGTCAATAGCCCTCAAATCTTACCTTTTGGTGTTCCTCAATGAAATGACTGCTGTGCCTCTGAATTTGTATACTGGCTGTCTTCATGGTTTTCTATGCCTACTTGTTGCCTTCATAATCTAATACATTACAGTCACATCTGCCAGTTTGGCTGTTCTTTTCTTCCTTTTCCCTCTAAAGGATGTAAGCTCTTTGAGGGCAGGACTATTTAATTGTCTTTCTTTGTATCCCCAGTACTTAGTTCAGTTTCTAGCATATAATTAGCCATTGGTTCATTGATAGATATCTTCTTAAATAAAGCACCTGTGGAAATCACCCAGACCCATTAGTACTGCTAACTCGTAAAGGCCTTTCCTTTGCCTGCCTCTTGAATTTTATTTTCTTGTCTAATCATAAGAACTGAAAAGAGCTTTATTTTTCTGAAATAAATTATGTACATTTCAAAGTCTTCCCTTTGCTTAATTCAACATCTAATCCTTCAAAAAAAATTATCCTTTACTGTTATTCATATGCAGTTAAGCTTTTATTCACCCAGTGAATCCCTCTCATTTAATAACTCAGGTATATTGATATCTTTACAAGGAAAAGACCAGCCATTTTAACAAGTTCAGAATCTGATTTAAAGTGCAGTAAACCAGCTAGCTCAGAAATAAATCAATCAAATCTTGGTGGATAGAGTATATAGACCATCTTTTTATATAATAACCTTCTTCTAAGAACTCCAAACTACCTTCATATGTGCTAATGTCCCTCACATTCAATTAAGTCACATTAAGCAATAGATGCCAAACACTATCATCCTTGGGGTCCTGATCTCAGTATTAGTGAGGAGCTGTTACCTATTCATTGCATAATTTTTATGTGTTGGTAGAGGACAGCATTAGGAGTAGCCTGGTGCTTAGTTGTGGAATTTGTGGTTTAAGTTTACACCTAATTCCTTTGCTTGGTTAACCAGGTTAAGGTCACAGAAGAGTTGGCATCAGTGACTGCCCAGGTCTCCAGTCTGCAGCTGAAACTGACCACTCAGCAGAAGAAGGAAACAGACCTACAGCTGCAGCTGACAGAATGCCTGAAGGAAGCAGATCTCCGGGAGACTCAGATCAGCCAGCTGCAGGCACAGGTCACAGGTGTGTTATTGGTAAAAGGGGCTGGACTGACTTTGACCTTTCTAAACCCTGACCGGAAACCTCTACCAAACCTTTTTCATTTAGTAGGTTGTTCATGAGACCCCTGGAGAACAGTGAAAAAGACTCCTAATAGGTGAGAACTAAAAAGGACCCTTGGGACCATCTAATCTAGCATTAAAAAAAAAAGTACAATTGGATGAATTAGTACAATTCTATCATCAGTACTAAAAAAATATTTTTTTTAATACTTGTTTGGTTAGTAATGTCATTTTAAGACAACATATTCATTACTCCAAAAGGACTGTTCATGCAACAATGCAAATAGACTCACGTTTCCACAGCTCCTTCTCTCATCAGTGGTACATTTAGAACTGCAGTGTAGTATGGAATTCTCTGTTTTCCTGTACTTCCACTCTGCCACTGTGGTGAACAACAGAATCCTTCCCCCTACATATTCTGTGATTATAAGTTAGGTATGTGTTAAGAAATACAGTTGTACTCTCACTAGGAGGAGAGTTGGGGAGTAGATGTCAGCAGAATATAAATTTGCCATGTGAAGCAAAGTATCTTATGTCCAGTTCCATAAACATTTATTAAATATCTACAAATCAGTTATCATATTTGTTGTCCTTTATGAACTGGGGTTCAATCCAGTGATTCTCAGCCCTGCCTTTGTATTGTTCCGTGGAACTCCTTGTCATCTCAAAGGTTGACATGCAATTCTGAAAAAAAAGTTATTTTAAATTTACATTAATTAAATATATGTCACACAACTGTTTTTGAAGGGAGCGAGGAGAGTGGTCGTAAAAAATCAGTCAGCAAAAATGTCACCAGTACCAGAGACTTGGATCTGTCTCCCTGACTCAGGGACCTACTTGATCTGACTCAGTATGTACAAACTAATGAGGCTCAGTATTCTGTGGTTAACGAAAAGAAGTTCCATGTTCCAGAGTAAAATTACCATGTCTTCCAGTTGGGGATATTTCCTTTACTTCATACATGTTCAAGTTGAGGCACAATCAAGTGCCTTGACTATCAGCTAAATGTGAGTGGGTAAAGGAATGAATTTGTGAGTATATCTTTGCATAGCAGCCTTAGTAAACTTCCTAGAGAAATGGCAAAATAATCAGAAGAAGGAAGAATTGTGCCAAATAAATGGAATGGTATGGTGAAAGATTCATACCTTGAAGCCTTGAAGATGCTTAGATCATCCACGCAGCCAAGCCCAGCCATTAAAGTTTCATTCACCTGTGCTTGGATCAACTATCTGCTTCTGTTTTTCAGAGCTCCAAGAAACATCAGAGCAAGCTCAGTCCAAATTTAAAACTGAAAAGCAAAGCCGCAAGCAATTGGAACTGAAGTTGGCAACTCTAGAGGAAGAGCTGACTGACCTTCAGGCTGAGAAAGAATCTCTGGAAAAGGTAAGTTTTGTTGTTTAACTTCCTTACCAAGACTTATGATTAGACCAATCAGCCAAGTCAGCCAATTCTAGCTTTGGGGGAAGTTTTAGGGGGTGTCTTCTTGGTCTATGAAGGATCCTTGATTTGGAAATTCATTTCAGCACCAGGAAAGACTTCTACCCTGGAGACAAAGATTTCTGGTCATAAAGTGTATTTCAATTGAGATATAAAGGGAAAAATAACTCAATAAGAAAATATTTTAAATTTCTAGGAACCAAGCAAGTTCCTAGGGATATAGTCACCCTTATTTAACCTCTACTAGACTATTAGAAATTAAGATTAGTTTCTTCCTTTCAAAGACTCTCTCAGAGAGGAAAAAGAAGTCTGCCCAGGAGCGAAGCCAGGCTGAGGAAGAGATTGATGAAATTCGCAAATCATACCAGGAAGAATTGGAAAAACTTCGACAACTCCTAAAACAGGCTCAAGTGTCTTCGGATCAAACAGCTGCTGAACAGGTACGGGAGAGATGTGGGAATTGGAAAATAGAAGGTCACAAACCTGCATGAAGAAGTAAAAATCTCAAACATAAGAACAAGTTTTCCAGATTCCATTTTGGTCTTTTATGAATGTTCCCTGGAGACCTCAGTTACAGGTACCAAAGGGGATGGATATCAAGTAAAATGATGTCTTTCCAGGGACATTTCAGTGCTTGAAAAGAAGGGGGATCAAAGGCTTTCCAGTGAGATGAGAAAAGATATGGCAGGAAGTCACAAAGGGAGGTGGCCAAAGCACACCTGAGTAGGAGCACAAGCCCAACCAGTTAGATGGGTACAGCAGGCAGTGAAGGGGTGGGGTTCCAGAAGGAATAAACAAGATCGGCCAGGCTATAAAAAGGTCCAGGCAACTACCATTCAGACCCCAAGCAGCCAGAGAAGTCCAAGAGAGCATAAGAAAAAGAGGAGGCACCAAGGCAACTTCTGAGCCTAGGGAAAAGGCTGTTTGATGCTGTCCATTTGGGTGCTCCTTTCTTGGGTATAGGTGCCTCTGTGTCCTCATGGGTTCAGTAGCAATGAGGATATCTTACTGAGGAAATTAAAATTATTCTGTATCATTTAATAATTGATTCTATTTTGTAATTGACTATATTGTATGTTACTGCCCCATTTTGTATAATCGCTCAGTCTCCATCCAATCCCTGAGTCAGCTTTTCCTCTGAGTTAAAGTCACAAATTAACTTAGCTCTAAAAGGTATATTGCCTATCCTTGCATGGCCTTGAGGGTCTCATCTCCCTTCTAGGGTCCAGTGAGTTGGCTAACTCAAGTCTGCTAACAAGGCCTGCAAAATATTGATGGATCCCATAAAAAAATTAACATTCCTTAATTGTCAGAGAGGGGGGTCACTAGTGCCTGCTTTCTTTAAAGTAACCCAATCATGTTGTCCCCATCCCTATGAAACTGTCTACCCTGTAACCAGTTATGTCATCTTTCCCACCTACCCAACTCTGTACTCCCCAAAACTATATTGGGTCTTTGGTCATTGAGAGAGGCCATTGACCCAATTTACTGGGTTATTGATAGCCTAACTAATAAATTGATTATGCTCAGATCATCGTCTCTTGGTTTACCTTAACTTTCAGATGTAACATTACTGATATACTCTCCATTCTTACCACAAGGGTCCCAGAACTTAAAAGGATTGCTAGGCCAGCCTCACCGAGGAAGAAGAAACATATTAAGAGCTATTGGCTTATTATCCGATACAGGGAGAAACTATTTGGGCTTAGAAAATCTCCCTCCCCAATATTCTAAGAATCGTCGTAAGTTTTAGGATCTTACATAAGTTCTCTGGGCAGGTATCTCTGATGCAGGCTGAGCTAAAATCCCAGTGGGAAGCCAAGTGTGAGCAGTTGTTGGCTTCTGCCAGGCATGAGCATTTTCAACAGTTGCAAGAAGTGTGTGAGCAGAGAAATGCTACTCAGCAGAAACTCATTCGCCTGGAAGAAAAGGTGAGCAAGCAACTAGGCTGGCCAGTCAGCCTCTTTGGATTATTTGGATCTTATAGCTGTTCAGCAGCAGAGAGGAAGAGGGTGGTTGTTTTTAAATTCATTAGCCTCAAAATTGCCCCAGCACAGCAACTGACAAGAAGTCTGTCTTTTCTAGACTTATTGTTGATGTGACAATAAGCCTCAGTATACTGAAAAAGTACAGTGACAGAGCTTTGGGACACATTTCCTATTATGTCTGAGGCATATCACCTAAGCTTCTTTGGTCTGGTTGATGTGGCTAAATTAGAGGCAGTTTGGCAGGGTGCAGAGGGTGCTAGGATTGTCTGCACATCTAGCCCCTGATAATTCCTAGCTATGTGTCCTTGGACATATCCATTAATCTCTCTGTGCTCCAGGCAGTGCCCTGAAGTTGTAGAAGAATGGGGTGATGATGTTGGTAGAATAGGTAGCTACTGACACCCAGCCTTGGCATTTCTGCTTGTTTGATGGCTTCCTCCTTTCAGTGACTTTCCCAAGAAAGAGGAAACCAAGTTGTGCAGTAAGGTTATCAGTGATGCTTTTGGGCTTATGAGGTAGAGCCCAGAGGACTGAGAGGACTCAGACTGAGAACTCATTTTCTGAGACCCCTGGGGAGCAGTGGCAGGTCGTCGGTGTGCTAGTCTTCACTGTGCTATCTTGTTTCAGCTCTCTGCGCTGGTGCTGGCGCAGTCGCAAGGTGTAGAGGAGAAGAACTTTTCTGAATACCAAGAGCTGGCAGAACAGAAGCAGAAGGAGGTAAGTACCAGTCAGAAGAGCAGATCCTTTAAGCCATTGCTGCCAGTGAGCATCCTGTTTGGAGGGAACATGTGATACTGAAGAGGAGATATTAGAGATAGGAGGAGCCTTTGAGATCACCTCGCCCAGCCCCATTATTTTACAAATGAGGAAATCAGGGCCCAGAAAAGCAAGTGGCTTACTCAAAACGTGTTCAGTGACAAAAAATGGACTAAGAAGTTGATCTTCCAACTTCCTGGCCAGTGTTCTTTCCAGTTCTGAGGGGGATGGTATTGGTTATTGTAGATGAAGATGCCTCTGAAGAGAGAGGGACTGGTTCACCCCATAGCCTAAGTGACAGAAATTCCTCTTTGAAGGATGTTAGCACAGTAAAGCTTCATTAATCAGTCAAAACCACCAAAATGTGTTTACCAAAAATTACCAGAATTTAAGTAGCTGATTTCCTAGAGATTTTTTAAAATGCCTTAGTGTCATGTTTTGTTTGTTAAATGAAACTCAGATCATCTGAACTCAATTGATCATGAACTTGTGGGTTCAGTTTCTTTTTTAAACTAATGTAGTTTTACAGTCATGCCTAATTATACTTATCTCAGGTTCTCAACAGCTAAACGAGCACAGTGACTTTTCCATCAAATAAAAGCCCAAAGAACTAGCAGAAAGAAGGGCACCCCACATCCCCTCGCCACTAACCCCAAGACTAAGGGGAGCATAGTACAGTGTCAGTTTGGAGGCATAAAGATACATAGGATTTGAATCCGGAACCTCTTTCTGCCTCCAAATTCAACATTCTAGCCACTATACCATGCTGCCCCTAGTCTTGGCTTGTGGAGGAGGATATGCTGTGACTTTAAGAAGCTTGTACTCTAATGGAGGTGACAGCTTGCAAACAGACAAGCTACATCAGGATAAACTGGAGATAAGCAGCAGAGGGAAGGCACTAGAATTAACAGGGGCTGGGATAGCTTTTGGTAGAAGGTGAAATTTTAGCTGGAACTTATAGGAAGCCAGGGAAGGCAGCAGGCAGGTGGTCCAGGCTTGGGGGACAGCCAGAGAGAATGCCTTTAGCCAAGAGACGGAGTGTCTTGTTCGTGGAATAGCCAGTGAATGAAGAGTGCCTATCAGGGAGTAAAGTGTTAGGAGACTGGAAAGGAAGGAGGTGGAGACATTAAGGCCCTGAACACCAAACAGAGGATTTTGTACTTGACCTTCCAGGTGATAGTGAGCCACTCAGGTTTATTGAGTAGGGGGATGATAGGGTCTGACCTGAGCTTTAGGAAAGTCACTTTGTAGCTGAATGGAGGATGGATTGGAGTGGGGAGAGACTGAGGCAGGCAGACCCAGCAGCAAGCTATGGCAGTAGTCCAGGTGTGAGGCACCGGACTGGTGGCGGGGTTGGAGGAGGGAAGGGGGTGAGTTTGAGCGATGTTGCAAAGGTGAAATCAACAGGCCTTGTGGACAGCTTGGTTACTGGCGGGTAGGAGGGAGTAGAGATAGTGAGGAGCTGAGGATGATTCCTAGATTGTGAACCTTAGGAACTGGAAGGATGGTGTTGACCTCTGTGGTAATAGGAAAGGGGGGGAGTGGGTTTAGTTGGAAAGATAAGTGAGTTCAGTTTTGGACATGTCTAGTTTAAGATGTCTACTCAACATCCAGTTAGAGATGTGTGAAAGGCAGTTACAGATGCAAGGCTTGAGGTCAGCAGAGAGGTTAAGGTAGGATGGTAGTTAAATCTTTGGGAGCAGGTAAGGTCACCAAGTAAAGTAGTGTAGAGGGGGAAGAGAAGAAGGCCCAGGACAGAATCCTGAGGGACACCTTCAGTTAGAAAGTGTGATTGTAATGTTAATGGGATAATAAGATCTTCCCCACCCATTAATAGGCCTCACATGGAGCCCATTGGGGAGGGACTTGCCTAAGGAGGAGCTTGCTTAGGGGAGGCTTGCTTGTAGGAAGGCTTCCATGCCTTTTGGTACTAAATTGATTAGGCACTGAGTCACAAAGGTTGTGATACCTTCTGGTCCTGAGAAGTATATATACTCTGAGTTATTAGCATTTTGTTTTGGGGGTTCCTTTATGAGAAGGACCTTGTGATTTCCTGGTTGAGATTCTGAGCTGCTTTATGTTCAGATCCCCCCGACTGCTCAGATGTAAAGGCTCTCTCAATGCAGTGGTGTATGTAAAGTATATAGCAATATTGCTTTGATTCAGGGAGTCAGAGTTGGTCAGGCCATCTGTGGGTCTTTATGCTAATTTCTCTGCTTGTATTTTCTGTCGCTCATGTTGCTGACCTTTCCCCTGAACTAGTGACCCCTTTTTGAGTAGTCTTTCCTACAAAAGCAGAAATCAAAGAATCTGTGCTAGCAGGCCATCCTGGGTGTGCTAGAATGCCTGCTGTTATAGTGATCTGGAGCAGGATGCCACAAAGGAGATAGAGAAAGAGTGAGCTGTCAGATAGGTAGGAGAACCAGGAAAGAGTGGTGTCCCAAAAACCTAGAAAGAAGACAGGATCAAGGAGAAGAGAGTGATCAGCAGTGCCAACGGCTGCAGAGAGGTCAAGGAGAATGAGGATTGAGAAAAGGCCATTGGATTTGGCAACTAAGAGATCATTGATCACTTTGGAGAGAGCAGTTTGGGTGGGATGATGAGGATGGCAGCCCAAGCAGAAGCAGTCTTTTTCTAGCCCATCTCATATATTTTTTGTGTTTTGTCCATATTCTAAGATTGGTTTCCATAACCTATTCTATTTGCAGTGTGTAGCCCTCCAATCCAAAATTGATACCCTAAGAGTCCACTATGAGCAGCGGATTCAGGAGCTAGAGAAACAGAAAACACAAGAAACTGAACATGGATCAGAAGCACCAGATACTTCAGAGAAGGTAAGCTGGCATCTCATGGAAAACTGGCCTAAGAGGTGGCGTATCAAGCATCAGATGATTATCATAGTGTGTAAACCATTATTAAGTTGTTGGGATCTTACCTGTGAGTTTGGGTTTTTTTTTTTAAATACTCCACTAATATCCAGGAACTTAAACCTTTTAACATATAAGTATATCTCAAAAGTTACTGTAAAAGATCTTTGAGTAGCTAAAGTTGCTATTATAAACCTTTTATAAAAAAAAAAAACCAAAAAGGGGTGGCTAGGTGGTGCAGTGAATAGAGCACTGGCCCTAGAGTCAGGAGGACCTGAGTTCAAATCTGACCTCAGACACTTAACACTACCCATGTGACCTTTGGCAAGTCACTTAACCCCAATTGCCCTGCCCTCCCCCCTCCAAAATAAATAAATAAGTCCTTTATACCAGAACCTTCATACTTCATAGGAAAGGCCTTGATGTATAGTCTCTTGATTTACACTTCTAGGAAGTTTGGTTATCAGGCACACAAGACAATAGTCAATATTCAGTAAACATTTGTTTTGTGTCTACTATGTATAATAAATACCCTGTGCTAAGTGCCAGGGATACACATAAGAGGACAGTCCCCAAAAGGAAGCTGGAAGAAGTGGGGAGGTACATGACACAGGGACATAGCAGGAAAGTCAGTGAGACTCAAAATATTGGGCTATAAAAAAGATAGTGACAATAAGATGTCTCTTCTCAGCTGACAGTACAGAGAAATAGAAAAAGCAGACACAATTACCAGAATACCTTAGTCTGGGACCTTCCAGTGTAGAGACAAGGTCATCATACTTTAAGAGAAGTCCCTGAGAGAACTACTATATTGCATACAGCAAGTACTAATCATAAGCACTAAGGAACTTAAGTCATTTAGAAGAAATTAGATTATTTCTAGCCTATTAAGAAGGCAAAAAAAATTGCATTTTAGTAGGATTTCTAACAAAAACAGGTACAATTCTTTTAAGTGTTGGTACTTCTAGGAGTAACTTCAATTTAGTAGAAAATTGCTTACACAGCATTTCCTCACAACAGATATATGAGATATTACTATGCTTGTCAACCTTGAATAATTGTGAGTGCTGAGTCAGGAAAGGAGGAATAATGTTAAGATACTACAGGTAGTGTCTAGTATGAGGGGTGCTCAGGTATCATATATAGAAGTTTCTGTACCTTGTGACTATTTGTCACAGCTCTGTCCCTCTTCAGGGAAAATTTTGGGTCCCATTTGACCTAAGGTAAATACTATTCAAGCTTATCATGTGTTCCTTTCTTACTAAGTGGAGAAATTTTTGCTAAGTGATAAATTTTCATTTGAATAAACGGCTCACAAGAATTGGCAGCCTCCGTCCAGTCCTGCTATAGAGCCCTAAACTTTTAAAGTCACACAAGCCTGTAGAGGTCATGGGAATCCAGCTGCCCACCCAGCATAGGACACTACTCTATGTGCCTCTGACTCTCAGCTCAGAGACTTCCTGGGAAGAAGAACTTTGAGGTTTTCAGGGCAGTTCATGTTGTTGAACAGCTCCAAGAAAATTTTTTATTATTTTTATAGAAGCATAATCTACCACCCTGTAACATTTTACCTAGTACATCTATTTTCTCCCTTTACATATTTCAGTTCAGTTCTGTTTCCCCAAGTGTTCTCCTCTACAGTCTCCGGGTCGCAGTATTAGCCAGAAAGAGACAGCCTTTTGTTTGTTCCCTCTTCCAGCCTACTGACTTCTGACTTTATGTCAGGGCCCAACTCTACAGGGAATATCTGGGCTGAGCTTGTGTTTTCTTGAGTCCACTACTTTCTTGGGATATTGTATTATTCTAGGATCTCAGGAACAGACCAGGCAGAGGATGTACAAATGGCAGCCTTTTAAAGGTTCTAGTCCTTTTCCTTCTGTACTTATCTCTGGCTCCTGGAAAGGCCTGTTGGGTGCCAATTCTTAGGACCAGGGGCATCCTGGTAGAAACAGGAAGGTGTTGTTGTCAGGGTTTGCACTAATGAAAATCATCCTCTGCTTTCATCAGCCTCTGTCTATGGGTGCACAGCTTTTGACAGGTATGTTGTCAGGAGTATAGAGATCCAAGGACCCTAGAGGAGATCCTTCTCCTAGAAAGCAAAGCAGTGTTCATTGCTTACTATGTCCTGATTAAGGTGACAACCTTCATGTTGTCCTTCAACCTTCATGTAGGACATGGCCTAGGATGAATAATATCTTAAAATAAAACATTTGCTATGATTTTTCTCTGGGTCTACCCAGCTTATTTTTGCCAGCACTGGAATTGATCTTGCTCCAACTTCTTCTCATACCCATGTCCAGATAAAGAAGATCATGAACCGAGTGTTCCAGTCTCTAAGGAGAGAATTTGAGTTGGAAGAGTCCTATGATGGCAGGACCATTCTGAGCATTGTCATGAATACGATCAAGGTATGTCCAGCAACTGGGATCTCGTTGTTTTGGATCTCCTAAAGTCCAGAGAGATGTGAAATTGTTAAAGGCATTTCATATGAGAAGCACTGTGGGATTGTGGATCAAGGGCTCAGCTTGGAGACCTACTTGGAGACCTACTTCTGACACTTCCTGTGTGACTGTTCAAACACAACCTCCCTGAGCCTCAGGCTCCTCCTCTCCACAGTGGAAAAAATACCTGTAGTTGTGTGAGACTCAAATAAGATAATCTATATAACATACTTTGCAAATGGTAAAGTGCTATATAAATGTCAGTTGCCGCTTTTATACAGGTTTTTATGTATATCCTTTTTTTACATCCCTTCATTTCCTAATATCATTCTCTCCCCCTCCCACCATCCTCCAGAGAGCCATCCATTATATCAGAGAATAAAAAAGGGGAAAAAACAGTTGATGAAAACTAACCAACACATCAGATAAGTCTAGTGTTTTCTGTGGTGTTCACACACATAGTCCTGAGCCTCTAGAAAGGAAGAAAGGAAATAGCTTCTCATACCTCTTCTTTGGGACAAGATTTGGAAATGGTACTAGCAGCAGCAGTATCTGTTATCCCTAGCCTGCGTCACTTTTATTTGGTCATGGCTAGTTAGTCATACTGAGGCCAGTCTAGGTGATAAGACAGGAATTTCTTTCAGTTATGAAGAACTAAGAAACAACTTGCCTGATGCTGTTCTGTCAGTGCTAATGTCCTACCCCTTGGGTTTCCTGACAGGTGGAAACGCTGCTTCTCTTGGTTCCCCAGGAGCCAGAAGAGGAGAACAGCAGTGAGGAAGAAGAAGAGCAGCCCCAGAAACCACCTCAGGAGCACTTGGCCCCAACCATTCCAATTCCAGCTCTTAGAACCCTCGATCAAGAGGAGCTCAAGCAGACAGATAAGTCAGGGGAGCAGAAGGACAAGCCGGAGAGTCCACCACCTAAGGCCTTTGAGACACAGAATGGGATGGAGGAAAGGTACCACAGGGATGAGATTTCAGAGGCAGAGAAAAGTCTAGAAGTGCCTCATCGACCTCTCCCACGAGGGTCAGCTAGAGTTCCATGTCGAGGTCTTCCAGGGCCCCCAACTTCAATTCCACCCATGCCACCACTTCTTGGAGATGATGTCGTCTGGGAACCTGAGTGTGAAGAAACACCTGTTGATAACAAGATGAAACGTCACGAAAGCAGCCTGTCAGAAGCCTCAGGTACCCAGAGACAGAAGAGTGAAAATACTTTGCAGCGAAGAAGTCATCAAATTGTAAGTCACAAGGAAGAGAACCCATTGTCAACAGAGCTTGGACATTCAAGGGAAGAACTGAAGCCTCCCCTGAACGATGAAGAGAAGGATCACCCTGTTGCCGTGACCAGAACAGCCAAGGAGCGGTTGGACACGGATATAAATTTTGCAAAACCAGTAGCCCCCCTCAAACCTAGCCATGGGCCCCAGCATGCCAGGTTGGTTGCTGTCCTCCCTTAACACAAAATTACAGAGTGGCAGGCACAGAATTAGTTTTGTCAGGGTTAGTAAATTGATTCCTGAGAAACTCATCATGCCTAGAGAGATAATACGGCTTCTTTTAACTCTAAATCCAGCTTCTCCCAAACATAAGTGATTCTTGAAGCTTTTGGTGCCAGGCAGGAACAATAATTCCCACCATGTCCAAGACAGTGATACTTTCTGCTGCTGATCCCTGGTTTTCTTTCAGTTTCACAGATGGGGATGAAGATTGCTTGTTTAAAGGGGCCACATCAAAAGCATCAAAGCCAGATCCATTGCCTGAGGATGAGGATGAAGATGAAGTGGTAAGGACATTTAGAACTTGCCCCCATCCTAACACCATCGTACAAGAGACCCTCATGACCTGCTCTAAGAAACAACATCCAGGTCAAGGGATCTGGAGTCTGGGTAGCCTACTGGGAGAGGGCTCTTTGTGTTGGACCCTGCAAAACAAATCTGGCACTTGAAGTGGGGCCATCCTATAAACATGGTGGTAGGTGCTTACATACCTGTTCTTTATTGAGGACGGGAGATAAGCTTTGGCCTTTCACTTGGACTCACTTTCTTAAGTGAACATCTACAGCTTAGTCCTTATTGTAATGTCAAAGCTCAGAATAAAGAATGAACTTCCTCTGGCCATGAACAGGATTACAAATCACAGAATCATAGGCTACCAGTGCTTTTAGGGACCTTATCTAACCCAGCCCCCTTTTCACAGAGGAGTAAACTGAGTCCTAAAGAGACGCTTTGAGTTGTCCAAGATCACACAACTGACCTGGGACTAGACTCCAACTCTTTGCTCTCTTTCCCTGCCCTCAGCTAGGGGTCATGATTTACTCAAAGTGCTTCTTAACCTGGGATCCCATCTGCCCTTTCATCCCTAGATCTATAATCCCCTAAACATTTCCTTGGAGAAAATAGGCCAGATAGTCTCTTCTTTCTCATAGAGGAAGAAACTGAGTCTCATAGAAATTTTAAGGTCATAGTGGAAATTAGTGGCAAAGATGAAACCACAACCCAAGCTCTGTGATTCTCAGCCAAGTGCTCTTGCCTTAGACACTCAGTCAGTTGCATGTTACAGCTATAATGTTAAGACTTGCGTTGATGCTAAACATATGCAGAAACCACGTTTTTCAGGCCCAGCCTGACCACTAAAACATACAAATATACAAGGACACATCTCTTGCAGCATCAGTGAAAAATTGAGGCCAGAGTGAATTTTCCAGGCACATGAAACAATGTCAGTGATAACTCCAAGATCCTAAGTCTTTGTTCCAGAATCCTTCACTCCTGTGCTCAGGTGCTCAAGCTTTTCCCTGTCCTTGGGAAAAATTGTGTTATTTCACCTGCTTAGCAGAACAGGGTTACCGACTTTCCCTCCAAAATTAGATTTCCTTCAGAGGAAGAGCCACAGAATAAGCATTGCTGAGGGTGTGGACATCCCTTTTTACCACCTTAAAAAGTTAATGCTAATGCTCACCAGAGAGTCCTTGACAGCTCACTAACATAACATGCCTTAGAATCCTGCCCTCGTAGAACCGAAATGGACTTTAGAGCTCAAAATGTTCGCGATGGAGGGGACCTTTGGTAGCAGCTAAGCCATTTCATGCACTTCCTGGATGAGGAAGCTGAATGTCCAAGGCCACACAGCAGGGAAGAGGTAGAGCTGCTTTGGGGGGGGGGTGGTGATTGATGACAATGGTAATGGCCTTAATTGGTTGGAATAAGACATGGGAGAAAATCCAGAGGTCCCTGAGCCAGTCCTGTAGTACTCATCTTTTTCTGAGCATTATTCACCCAGCTCCTGACATAGGAATCTTTTCCCTATGGCATACTGCCTTCTCTATGATCTGCCCGTCTGAAATTAGACAATAGATTCTGGGGGTCACCTGGACCAGTGGTATGTTAAAAGGGCAGAAGTTGCTTCTAAGTGGAGTGTACTATAAAAGCTAAGCCACCGTGTTAGCCCCAAGAACTCTGTTATCTGTCTGTCAGTCCCTCCACCCCCACCCCCTACCCCAGCTATCCAGAGTAAGAAGTTCAGAATAGGCCACAGGAAAAGAAAGTGTTAGTTTTCCTCATACCCTTTGTTACTACCCCTCCCATGTTAGCTGTTCATAGGAACAGGTGGCTGTGAGTAAGTAGAGCTGGTAATACAGGGCATCCTGGATTGGGAGGGAGGAGACCTTCTGTACAGCCATTGGTTTCTGGCTCTTCGGTATCCAAAATCAGAACCTGGATGGGGAGGATGAGAGTGGATCTGAAAGCCTTTCCTTTGCCAAAGTTGGGTTGAGAGGAACCTCTGGCTGGGGTTCAGCACCTATGAGGGACCTTTACTCAGTGCACAGTGACTTGGGGATGGGGCCCTCACCGTCTACCCTAATTTTTCAGAAAAACTAAGGTGACAGAGTTCCAGCAAGAGGCTAGACTAATGGCACATTAAATCAAAATGTCTTTTTCACAACAGTCCATTTCTACCTGCATGCCCTTTCCCTACTGTCTTTCTCATGACCTTCTACCTCCTTCCCCTCTCGATGACACTCTCTCCTATGTGTTATTGTTTCTCTTCACTTCATTCTGTCCATACTAGTTTTTCCACATCTCCTCCTCCTCCCCCCCCTTTTATCTCCACTGCTGTGTCTAAAGTGCTCAAGTGACTGACTGCATGAGAGAGAAACTATAAAATAAATAAATGAAGCAAGATTTAAAGGAACTAAACAGGGATGATCTTTTTTCTGTATTAAGTCTCTCCTCTTTACATATTCTTATCTGTTTGGTTAAACATGTATACATTTAAGGGCAAGAATGGGAGATAAGCTTTGACTTTTCACTTGGATTCACTTTCTTAAGTGAGCAAGCATAGACAGCTTAGTCTGTTCCCTGTCCTCTTTAGTGCCAGGCACACCTTGGTAATGGCTAAATAGTGACTTCCTCAATCTCATTGTCCAACTTGCCTTGGAAGGTTTTGAATCTCGATGCTTAGGAAAGTGTCTGTTTCACTGGTGGTATCCAAAAATCATGGCTGTTTTCCGTTTTGTCAGAGCATGAAGGGACGCCCACCCCCAGCACCCCTTTTTGGGGACGATGATGATGACGATGACCTTGACTGGCTGGGATGAAGACTTGAGAGATAGTACAGAGGTCTTTCGGCCTGCCCTACTCTGCCTTTCTCTTTCTGAGCACTGTTTTGCACAGCTGACCCTGGTTCTGGGTGGGCAACAGGGTAAGGTCCAGAATTTCTTAACCCTCTCCAGAGTTGAAGTTTTTGGCCCATCCCAGTAAGCATTGGGACAGCATCCTTCCATCTGGGAGCATCCCCCCCCCTCCCCGGTGTCTGGTGCTGCTGGTGCAGAAAGCAGCCTTTAGCATTTTCCTGTCCACACACATCTTTTCTAAGTAATAAAGCAAATGGAACTCTGATCTTCAGCAATTCCTTTGGAATAATCCTGTGATACCTTCTTCTACTAGGAGATGCAAATACAGCTCCTAGCCCTTTTTTTCCCCCACCACTGGGCAGAGTAATACCTACTGAGAACCAAATTCTGAGCTCTGCACCAGAAAGCATTTCCCAGTGACAAAGCCCCACAACCCTCTGCACTGATCATTTGCTGTTGAAAAGGAACATGGCTTTGTCCATGGAATTTTGTCTCACCAAAAGTGCTGCTGTTGCTGGCCACTGGAATGATTGAACTCTGGTCTCCTCCCGTTACATCGATTTAGTGAGTTTGTCCTTTCTCTGAGTAAGGCCAGAGCTGAAGTTGGTAGGTACTGTGCATAGCAGGAGCACCAGCATTGGAGAGGAAGAGTTGAAACCTCAGAAGAATTGCTTTTCCTGTGTTGGGGACCTTTGATGGCCTCTCCTGCCCAATCCTAAAACCAGCTGCTGTCAGTCACCTTGTCCCCATCCCTGCCTTGTTAATGTACTTCATGGAACCCATTGCTGTGTTACAAGCCTTCTCCTTGCTAATTCTAAAATGGAACCAAATAGGATCTTGGCCTGTCTGATCCAGTGAGCCTCACCATACTAATCTGTTACCTTAAGACCTCTTACTGACAACACATGGATAACTGCCCACCCCCATCCTATGGAAACTCTATCCAGTGCAATGGACTTCATCTAGCTGACCACCTTCTTACGTTAGGAGTTCAGTCCTAGGCTTTCAGATGTGTCTTTTTCACTGCCTTAAGTCTGATATTATATATTAATGAATATTCAAGAATGACAAACAAAATAAAAGTCAGCAGTGGAATTCAGTCTCTAAATGCTCTGGGATGAAATCAGCTTTGGTTCTAATGGTTTTACCTGGGGAGTATGCCCTATTCTCTGAAGGAATTAAGCGCTGTGGGGAGGGAGGGCGGGTAGAATTGATAGGAACAAATTCTTTGTAAACTGGGTAATCTTAAACTCGTTATTTTTGTTTTTTTTCTTTGGAAATCAGGGATTACCCAATTTTGTAGCTTTAGGACAACTCACATCCTAGTAGATTGTTCCTGGTTCACTCTGGGCTTTCAAAGAAAACGGAGAGATTTCCATTTTATCCTGAGCCTGTAGCCTTACTGTGCACAGTACCTTGCATATAGTAAGAAATTAATAAGTGTTTCACTGTTGAATGAATAAATGAAGTCAAGAGCATCTTGGCATCTGGGGCTCATGACCAGATATGTGCAAAAATGTATCCAGAGCTTATTACTTATTGCAAAAAAAAAAAAAAAAGAGTCAATGACTGAACAGTACTTCATTGAATTTTAGCCCATAGGCCATCTACCATAACCTCCTTTCTCCAGTTCAAACTCCTTGTGGTGAACCTGACAGTGACTGCAGAAGAGAAGGTATAGCTAGAGGATCCCCATAGCTCAGTTGTTGCATCTCCTGGACAATGGACCTGTTTGGGTACAACTTGGGCTCCAAGTGGTCTGGACAGAACTAGAAACTGGAGATGAAAAGAGCTCAATATCTAGTGTCTTATTTAAGTATCTTACATGGACCATGCAGCCAGCATGGAACTAACAGCTGTAGGGCTTTAAAAAGGAGAATTTTAATTAAGATGACAACTTGAATAGTAAACTCTGATTTCTGTGTTTCCCAAAAGCTGCTACTGTTCTTGTTCCAATTGAAGGTGAAAAGCGTATGACAGCCCAAGGGGCCAAATCCTTTCCCATCCCTTAAGGCTGCCCCCAAATGTCTCCTTCCCTGTCTAAGCAATGGTCTTTTATGTGCTGTGCTGGTTGCAGTATGAATGAGATTCAGTCCCTGCCCTACAGAATGAGAAATCAACAACACTGCTGGAGAGAAACTATAAAGAGACGTGTGGAAAAACACCGAAATGACTATAAATGAAATAAAATATTTGCCGTATGAAGAAGCGTCAGTGTATTGTTTTATATGATGGAAGTTCCAAATCTTGACCATTTCTGCAATTGCTGCTGCCCCTATTAATACCCCTGAGAAGTGGAACAAGCCCTTTGTGATGGCTGAAGGCCAGTTAATCTCACATCAACTTTCTAGCCAATAGTTTCGATTTTCTCCCCATGTGATTTTTTTTAAGCTGCCCCCAAAGATCTATATGGATCTTTCCACTGCAAATAGACTGAAAAACAAGTCTGTAATGCTGGGAAGTATGTTTGTGGGGAAAGTATGACAGAAGTTTGAAGAAATCCCAAGACTTGCTGCCTCCCCAACCTTATCTCCTGCTACTCCAAAAGCCACTACCACTTGGCATATTCACCCTTAGAGGCACCTCCTGCAATATTCACAGCCTCCTGTCCAAGGTCACACTATTAAATAGGAAAGCTGGGATTCAAATGTAGGTTTTCTGATTCCAAGTCTATTATATTTCCACTTTTGCCCCTGGTGTCAGTGTTCATTGACTAATCCAAGGGCTACAGTAGCCCCCTGCCCCTCCCCCCAAAGTGACAACATAACCTTAATTCCTTCCTCCTTGTTCCACACATGTTGATATGATTACCCCTCCCCAGGGATAACAGCTAGCAATGGTACCAAGAACCCTGGCTCTGTCATCAGGACCAGGGCTCAAGTCCTGCTTCGGGCAGTGATCTTGGGCAAGTCCCTTCATCTCCCTGGGCTTTAGTTTCCTCATCTTTTAATACTTATGACCCTGAACTATATGGCTTTTCAGTCCTTTACATCTTAGTGTGATTTTCCCCAGAGTCACATTTTGGAATAAAAAACCTTAAGCCAAAAATAATTGATTCCTAATGAACTAAAATGTTTATTAAATTTTTAGTTATTTAACAGAAAACCAAAGCATTTTGGGGTGGGGTTGTGAGTGAATTGTATTGTTATTCTTGAAATACCATCATACCAGTAACCTGACCAATATTGCCTAGTTCAGTGGTTCTCAACCTTCCTAATGCTTCGACCCTTTAATTCTCGTATGTGGGCATATCTGCATGTGGGTGGACCCGCCTAGAGACGGATAGTGGAGCAGTGTCTCGGTACCTAAGACCATTGGAAATGTTTTCCGATAGTCTTAGGTGACCCCCGTGAAAGAGTCATTCGACACCCCCCCCAAGGGATCGCGACCCCCCAGGTTGAGAACCACTGGCCAAGTTACTTATACATAAGTCTGGCTCTGTTGTCAAATACAGCTTCCCAGCCGTGTCTGCCCTCCTGCCCCTTGGGAACCATGAGAAAGTCAAGAAGGGGGCTGGAGGTTCATTTCTGCTCTATCAAAAGACTGCCGTCATGGCAGCTTCCAGAGACATCTCATCAGAACTCATTTCTCCCTCCTAAAGGTCACTCATCCCTATTCTGCTGATCCTCAGGAAGCAGAAAAACCCAAGGAAAACCTTAGGTAGAGCAGCTAGATATCTGAAATTCCATTCATTTAAATTTCATTATCTGAAATGAATTCCACTGGTCTAAGATTTTCTTTTATTATATTCTTTCCATTATTCCTATCCCTTCCTCCTCTTCTGTTGCTTCCAGAGCTACTCTCTTTTTTTGTTTGCCACACTAATCTCCAAAATGGCATAATCAAAGTAACTTTTTTTTTAAATGCACCTTTTTAGTTTTTTAATTTTATTTTTGGAGGGGGGAGGGCAGGGCAGTTGGAGTTAAGTGACTTGCCCAAGGTCACATGGCTAGTAAGTGTTAGGTGTCTGAGCCCGGGTTTGAACTCAGGTCCTCCTCACTCCAGGGCCAGTGCTCTATTCACTGTGCCACTTAGCTTCCCCTAAAATCCACCTTTAAAAAAAATGGATTTAATAAGACACCAGATATAAATTACATTTTTATTTAGACCATAAATTCCTTGAGGGCAGGAATAAATGGCTTAGGTTTGATTTCATCTTTGTCCAACAGCAGACTAGGATGGTTTAACGAATATTTTAAGTGAATATCCAGTGTTTTCTCTGCCAAGTCACAGGGTAGATAGAGACAGTGAAGAGAGATGAAATCTTGAAGGTTTTTAGATGACACTGACATTTTTTCTGAATTAGAAAAGGATTGGAATAAGATGATGGAAAGGGAGATCATCAATCTCTGTCCAGACTAATAAGGTTCCTAGCAAGGCTAAATTATCCTGCTTCCTCGGTACAATTTCACAGCCTCCTTCTAAACATCGAGGAGGGAGTGCTGTCCAGTGGAAGGAGCCCTGCCTGAGTCAGGAACCCTGGGTAACATCCCTGCATCTGCCACTAACAAGCTACATGCATTTGCTAAAGTTAACCCAAGAATCCCAGAGTCAATCATTTCAAGGCACAGCTGAACTGCAGGCAGTCGCTTCTGCAGCACTTGAGACCCAGTCCCTTCAGACCCTTGAGTGTCCCCATCCCCCTCAGGCTCTTCAACCCTCAAAATGTCTCCTTTGGCATCATTTAACTTAATTCGTTCATTGTGTCCCCTCAGAAAAAGTGAAGGAAATGGATCAGATTTGGACCTGGAAGATACTTGAAAGATTTAGAATAACCCATTCCCTTTATTTTACAAATGATGAAACTGAGCCCCAGAGTGGGAAAGTGACAAAGCTAAGCCTCAGGATCAGGATTCACTCAAGTGCTCAGTGTACAACCCCTAGACATGAATATAATGGGAGAATGTTCCATTAAAAACCTGAATTTCGCTGATAATGCCCAAGGGAGGTGATGTAGGGGCTGGGGGGGAGGGGAAGAATGGAGAAAATGAATCTAGGTCTTTTGAAACACACACACACACAGTCTCAATTTTCTAGCATTCCTAAGGCAGAAAAGTGAATTTGAAAAGCTGGCATGTCCCCTATTCCCACAGTAAGAGAAGGGCAGTTAACCTGGCATGGTTTGTTCCACTGGAACTAAGGCACAAGAAGGAGGAGGAGAGCCCTGCCCTTCCCTTGATCCCTTTCCAAATAGTTTGCCTTCCTCCCCCAAGTCAGGAAATCCATGAGTAGCTTACAGACTCAACAAAGTCATCAGCTGCTGAGGCTTAGCTGGCTCCCCTCTCCTTCCTCCAGGTTTTTGGAAAGTCTCCAGTTTAGCCAGAACCCCCACCAGAGGTCCCTGGTGAATACCGTTGGTGGCCATCGAGGCCAGCCTGGGGAAGGAGGGCAGGTATGCCCCCCCTCCCCGGGCCCTCTGTACCTCCAACTAAGAGGCTACAGAAGGAAGAAGATGAGGGAGATGTGGAACAACTGTCCTGAGAGGTGCCTGTTTCTAAATATGGTGGGGTTTTCATCACTAAGTAGAGATGGTACTCTCCAACCCGTTGAGCCTGAACAACCATCCAGCAGCCTTGGGGCCCAGGCTGCGCTCTATCCCACAATGAGGAATGGGTAGACCAAGTAGTAGCCAATAGCTGAGCCCAGGATCACTCCAAGGAAAATCCAAGTATTGTAGGACATCACAGCCAGCATCACAAAGTAGCCAATGACCACCTGGACGACATGTATCAGAGACTGGCCCAAGTGACTCAGAAACAACCTAGATACACAAGATAGCCCAGTTAGAGAAGGATGAAGTGAGAGATGGGGGAAGGGGAGGGCGCTCCAGATTGGAAAGTAAGGCTATAAGGTAAAAAAATGGCCTTAGAGAGGCAGCCTTCCCTAGCTGGAAGACTTTCAAACTATGACTCTGACCTAGTCAGGCACTCTCCATTTCGTCATCTATAAAATGGAGAAAATTATATTGCCTACTTGGTGTAGTTGATGTGAAAGCACTTAATAACCCACAAAGCACTACATAACTACAAGCAGTGTTATCAGATACTGTGGAACTCTAGCAGAGCTACATTGGGGACCACCAATGGCTGGCCTGTGAAAGCTGGCCATGAGTGCGTGGGAAAAGGAAATCCTACTAGCAGGTTGAAGAGGCCTTCTATTCACTACCTGGAGCGTCTCAAGCCATAGTTCTTCCCAGCTGCCTTTGGGCAGGTGGGGAGATAGGACAATATTTAATTTGGGGAGGCCAACCAAAGAGATTAGGAGGGCCTTGGATCAAGCTGTTAGGCTAAGAAAGCCCCAGTCCTTGCTGCCCAATGTGGGTTTGGGAGCTGAAGTTAGAAACTTGGAGCACTTTTGCCCAAGCCTTCTGGGTTGGTCCAACGCTTCCATGCCCCATCCATCCATTACCTGGTGCGGTCACTGTTGGCCTGAGCTGACCCAGAGCTTGTAGACTCCTGGTCCGTACACTCCGTCAGTGGCTGGCTGTGGTTTGGGGGCTGGCTGAGCAGGGACCAGTAGAACAACTTTACTTTGCCAACCTTGATGCTTTCATACAATACGGCCAAGAGGAGGACCACCAGCACAGAAACTGCCATGCCTGCAGAAGGAAGCCCAGCTCCAGCGACCCCAACACAGTCCAGACAACCCCCAAGGGGCATGTGTGGTTCCAGAGATGATTCCTATACCAGAGACTGAGCTCAAGAACTCTGCTGTTTCTCTCCACTGCCTCTGACCCTGACCTGTGCTCCCCACACACATCCTTCCTGCCTAGGATCTTGAACCCTAGAGTCAAAACATCCTAAAATCCCAGAATTAGATTTGAGGTCATCTAATCTAATCCCCTCATTTTACCAGGGACAGAACTGAGACCCAGAGAGGGGAAATGCCTTGTTACAGGTCATTTAGGTAATAATTACAACTGCATGAGTATAGCACTTTAACACTCTCCTCCCAATACCCAGTGAGGCAAGTGGTGAAAGTGATACAATCCCTACTTTACAGATGAGAAAACAGAGCCTCTAAGAGCTCAAATGATTGACCTATAAGCAACAAAAGTCAATGAATGGATGTGATGGGGTTCAAACCTAGTTCTCCTGACTCTAGGTCTGGCTCTCCTGCATGGTAACTATTATGTATTATATTATATAGAACCAGTAAGATTTCTGGCTCTCTTGGGGGGGCGGGGATAGGATGGAGAGACATATAGTTAGTCTTTCACCATATGACAATTAGGGAAGTGTTTTGCATGACCATACATGTATAACCTATATTGAACTGCTTGGCTTCTCAATGGGGGGGGGGAGGGAGGAAAGGCGAAAATTTGAAACTCAAAAGTTTGAAAAATGAATGTTAAAAATTGTTTTTACATGCAACTAGGAAATAAAATATACAGGCAATGGGGTGTAGAAATCTATCTTGTCCTACAGGAAAATAGAAGGGAAGGGAAAAAGAGAAGGGAGGTGGTGTGATAGGGAGGGCAGATTGGGGGAAGGGGTAATCGGAATGTACACAATCTTGGGGTGGGGGAGATGGAGAGAAAATTTCGAACTCAAGATCTTGTGGAAGTGAATGCTGAAAACTAGAAATAAATAAATTAAATTGAAGACTTCTGACTCTCTATCTGGTGTTATCTCTACCTCACCCCATTGTCCTTTGTCCCTTATGGTCATGTTAGACTTCGCTTGACTTCCAAGACTCTGCCCTTCAAAGGCAGCCTGATACACCAGAAGAATCAGTGACCTAAAAAGCAGTACAATCAGACAGAATTGTAAACACACTAACTACGACTGTAGAGAAAAGGAGGGGAGAGGGAGAGAGGAAGAAGGAAAGAAAAGGGATCAGAGGTGGCAGAATTTTGAGGCCTGGGGGAAGGGTGGGGGGACACACAGACCAAAAGCATCTTATTTGTTTCTTCACCGTTCACTCGAGGTCCTGTTTTTTCAAATGCTAGGACTTGGTCTCGTGTTTCATATTTCTGTGTTGTGGTTGATGATGGGTTTTTTCCTGTCGTCTTTTTTTTTTTGGAGGGGAGAGGCCAAGCAATTGTGGTTAAGTGACTTGCCCAAGGTCACACAGCTAGAAAAAAATTAAATTAAAAATTTCAAAATAATGCTATGATTGGGAAGGCTATTCTGTTCGCCTTCCTGCACAGCACTTAGAGAGGCTATCCTGATGGCCCTGTCCTAGTTAGGCCCAAAGGGCTAAAACCTGGTTCCTCTAAGACATTCAGGACATTGCACAAAGGGCACCCCACCTTATAATCCTCAGTTGCACTTCCCTCATATAGAGCGGGAAGGGACCTTGATGACTATTAAGTCCAACCTCATTTTACAGATGAGGAACTGAAAGCACAGAGAGATTGAATTAATTGCTCAATGTCACACAGCTAGCAAATGACCAAGGCAAGGCAAGATTTGAACCCAGATCTTCCTGACTCCAAGGACACTATGCCAGGCCTTCCCAGGCATCATCTTATTGCCTCCTGTTCTTAACTCAGGTGGCTGAGCAAACCTAGAAGCAGCAGCCCCTCTACCCAGCCAGGATGCTCTCATTGATTCTATATATCTTGCAGCAAGTACAGAAAGGGTTGGAAGGAGAAGACTGTTGCTGTGTTTGTCCTTCATTCTCTCTCTCTCTTTTTTTTTTGAGGGGCAATTGGGGTTAAGTGACTTGCCCAGGGTCACACGGCTAGTAAGTGTTAAGCGTCTGAAGTCACATTTGAACTCAGGTCCTCCTGACTCCAGGGCCTGTGATCTATTCACTGCACTACCTAGCTGCCCCATCCTTCATTCTCAAAGAGGACCATGACATCAGGGAGATGATGACATGATTTGCAGTTGACTTAGATTTGAGAGAGGGAAGCCTGTGCAAGGTCACCAGCCTCTTTCTCCTCCAGAGCCATCTGGGTCCAATGCACAGTTATAGATTAAGACAACTGGAGATGGCCCAGGATGCAATGGGAGACCCTGGCCCTTTTGGCTAAGGTCTTTTCAGGTTCTCCCTTTGAGAATAGGCTTCTTAAAGAAGTGAGTCAAGGGATGGACTGTTTAATTTTTTAAAAAATCAAACTGGAAGGGCAAGACCCTCAGGGAAGGCAGGAGGGAGGGAAGGAGGGAAGGAAGGAGGGAGGGAAGGAAAGAAGAAAGGAGAGAGAGAAGAAGCCACACTGGAGGCAGCCCATAAAAAAATTAAGAGCTCACCATAGCCACTTTTTAAAAGCTTGTAATTGCTACATCTGTTTTATATACAAGGTTTAACAAATGCTCACTGTAGTATTTAACCCCTCTGGGCTCAGATAAGAGAGACTACATTTAAGAGTCAGCCCTCGGAAACTATTTGTTCAGGCTTGGGTAAATCACCTAACTCTGAGCCTTAATTTTTTCATCTGTAAAAAGGGAATGTAAAATAATACCTACTTCACAGGATTGCTGAGAGGAGTGAATAAGATGTTGGCAGAGGGCTTGGTTTGCCTATGGATGATATTTTACAAAGATACGCAAATTAACAGTTTAAGACTAAATGAAGAGGCTTCTCAAAATTAGGACTGACTTGAACACCATGCATAAATGTCAGCCTGGAACTGGAGCAAGCTACCAACAGATGAGTCCTGAATGGAGAGTCAGGAGATGGACTGAGGGTCATCTTAAAGTCCAACCCACATATTTGAGGAAACTGAGACTCAGAATTTAATGTCTTTGCCAAGTTCCTAAAACTAGTAAGTAGGAAAACCTGAATGTGACCCTAGTGACTCAGTAGATAGAGTACTGGGCCTGTAGTCTGAAAGACTTCTCTTGAGTTCAAATCCAGCCTCAGATACTTACTAGCTGTGTGACCCTGAATAAGTCACTTAACCCTGTTTGCCTCAGTTTCCTCATCTGTAAAATAAGATGGAGAAGGAAATGACAAACCACTCCAGTATCTCTGCCAAAAAAACCCCAAATGGGGTCAGGAAGAGTCAAACACGACTGAAATGACTGAACAACAATAACAACAGACTCCATGTATGACTGATAACTATAGCTTGTCACATTTAGGAAGTATAGTGGATACAGTACTGGACTTAGGGTCAGGAAGAGAGGGAGAGAGGGAGGGAGGAGGGAGGGAAGGAGAGGGGAGGGAGGGAAGGAGGGAGGGAAGGAGAGAGGGAGGGAGGGAAGGAGGGAGGGAAGGGGAAAGGGAGGAAGGAAGAGAAAGAGGGAGGGAAGGAGAGAAGG
>CM053585.1:216743262-216766649 GCA_028646515.1 Pseudochirops corinnae
AGTAAAGGATGGATTAGAGTGGGGAGAGACTGGTGGCAGGAACACCAACTCCCAGGCTCTTTATAGCTGTAGTCCAGGGCATGAGGATTTGGATAGAGGCTTCAGTCTCCTCATCTCTTAAAATGGGAATCATAATAGCAAGCACCTACCTCACAGGATCCAACTGGATGATATCTCAAAGCTCTATAAATGCTAGCCATTATTATAATTCAGGTCTGCAAAACACTTAGCCTAATTAACTCTTTCAATCCTCACAGCAACTCTGGTGAAATAGATATTATAATTATTTATCATCTCCATTTTACAGAGTGGAGCATTTTGAGGCTCAGAGGCAGGGGATTCACACAAGTATCAGTGGTAGGATTTAAATGCGTGTCTTCCAGTCCATCATCTTTCTGCTAAGCCATATTAGTTCTTACACAAGCATGCTTGTCATGAGTTATGGAACTCAATACATGTTCTATTTCTGGGCCTCAGTTTCCCCATTTGTAAAATGAGGGGGTTAAGTAGGTGGTTTCCAAGGTACCCGCCCTGTCTGCAGCCTTCTTAGCCTTGTGCATTGTGTCTGGATGTTAAGGATTCTTTCTTCCCTACAAGTATTTATTTATTTTTTTTCTGTTCTTTTTTTTTAAAAATTTATTTATTTACTTTTAGTTTACAACGTTCAGTTCCACAATCCCTGGAGTTCCAAATTTTCTCCCCCTCCCCTTCTCCCTCCATGGCAGCATGCAATCCAATATAGGTTCTACAGATACCTTCACACTAAACATTAGTCAGGTTGTAAAGAAGAATTATTAGCCAATGGAGTGAACAACGAGAAAGAAGGAACAGAACAAAACACAAAGGAGAGAGAGCAGGTAATTTGCTTCAATCTTCCTGCAGACTCTGCAGTTCTTTCTCTGGATGTGGACAGCCCTGTCCATCATGAGTCCTTGGAGTGGATAGCCTTGCATTGCTGAGAGGAGCCCAGTCTTTCAAAGTCAGTCGTCACACAAAGGATGTGTCTGTGATTATGTACAAATTTCTCCTGGTTCTGCTCTTCTCGCTCAGCATCAGTTCATATAAAGTCTCTCCGGGTTATTATGAAGTCCGTCTGCTCCTCCTTTCTTATAGCAACAGTAGTATTCCATTACATTCATATACCACAGCTTGTTCAGCCATTCCCCAATGGATGGGCATCAGCTTCTATAAATATTTTTTGTACAGGCGAGTCCTTTTCCCTCTTGCAAGATCTCTTTGGGCCTACAAGTATTTATTAAACCACTCCACAAAGTGATTAGGATGCAGAGATCGAAAGTGACATTCCATGCCTTCAAGGCATTTAAATGTTTGTTGTAGGTTATTTCCCCTCAAACCCATTAGCTAAATACTTTCTTGGTGGGGGTGGGGGTGAAATTCCAGATGGCGGAAGGAGAGCCAGCATTTTTTTACTTCTCCTAACACACCTCCTCCACAACAACCAAGAAATGGGCTAACGTGAATTCCGATCACCAAAGACAAGAAAATACTTTCTTTTTAAAAATAATTAAATTGGGTTTGCAATCAGCCAAAAAGTCACCTTCTCTCCTTTCCACCGCACCCCAGGTTGAGAAAAAAAGAAAAGCAGAACATCTGTTGTAAGCATGAATAATCAAGTGTAGCACATTTCCTCCGTGGCCACGTAGATGATTCATTTTGCCAGAAGCTTTCACTTCTCAGTCAGGGATTCTGGAAATTGAGCGAATGGCCCCCGGCCAAGGCCTCTCAAGCAAATGCCGAATTCCACCCAATCCCAGGTGAGATGTGTCTCCAAAACAGGGGCTCCGCCACTTAGTGGTCGCCACTTTGCTCAGCCCTCCACTCCTCCGGGAGCCGTGGGGCACAACCAGAAGAGTCATAGAAGGTTGGAGCTAGGAGTCCTTGAAGATTCCCATTCATTAATTTTACAGAAGAGAAAAACAAGGCCCAGAAATACAAGGTGACTCCCCAAGATATGTGATCCATGTGTTACTCACTGGCCTCTGAGGAAATGCCACAGTTCACTGACCTCTGCAACTTCAAACTCGGTTATCTTTGCACTTGGGGAGTGCCTCCTACAGCCCCTAAAAGAATGCCTTCAGACACAGCAGGAGGCTTGAGGGGAGTGAAGTCAAAGGTAAACCGGGAGGGGCACAACCACATAAGTAACCCTGCTAGCTGCATACTGTACTGACTTTGTTGTTCAGTCTTCCCTGTGGGATCAGTCTGACTCTCTGTGACCCCTTTTGGGGTTTTCTTGGCAACGATACTACAGTGGTTTGCCATTTCCTTCTCCAGTGTGTCCCCATTTTACAATTGAGGAACTGAGGCACATAGGGGTCAAGTGACTTGCCTAGGGTCACACAGCTTGTAAGAGTACGAGGTCACATTTAGATTCAGGCCCTCCTGACTCCAGGCCCCATGCTCTATCCACTGTATCATCTAGCTGCCCCTGCATATTGACTTATAAAATGATGTAATAACATTAACTATGTATTATCGTATCTTTATTCATTTTGATAAATATTTCCCAATTACATTTCAATCTGGTTCCTGCCACACTTACTGTGTATGACACCTCAGTCCTAGAGGTCTGCTCTAACGGAGGTCACGCAGTTCTCTTAAGACACTTGGGTCTGAGGGTAACCAAAGGCCAGACTGAATATGACTCCCATTTGTTCAGCCCCAGCTCTATCCCTAGGGCCGGGTCAGGGCCTCTCTCCACATCTGCTTCTCTTGACCATAGCACTGGCCGGTTTCAAGGCCACTCATCCGAAAGGTCATTTTGTTTTGACTCCCTGACTGGCTTTCCTGTGGGCTGTTCCACAGTTAACAACCATAAAGAGACTTCTCTTCTCCAGGTGCTGAGGCTGGAAAAACTGCCCTCATCCAGAGCAAGTCCCACTAGTGTTGATCATGGCAGAGAAATACCAAGGGTTATGGCTGTTTGTCCTCAAAGGTATCCTTTACCTTGCCAGAGGTACAATGATACAGGGAAAAGGTCATTAGAGTCAGGAGATCTGTGCTCTAGTCCCAGCTCTGCTATTAACCCCATGATTGATCTCTGACAAGTCACTTTACCACTCTGGGTCTCAGTTTCCCCATATGTTAAATGAAGAGGATTAAGGTTCCTCTCAGCTCCAGTATCTTCTGTTCTCAGTTCCCTTCTGGCTCTAATAGTCTAAGCTCTAAGGTTCTTTCTAACCTAAATATTCTTTGTTTTAAGATTCCTTCCAGTTCTAACATTCTAAGTTCTAGCATTCTTTGTTTTAAGACCCTTGCCATTTCCAACAATCTTTGTTCTAAGGTCCCTTTGCACTCCCCTATCCTTTGTTCTAAGGTCCACCTTCCAGCTCTAATATTCTAAGCTTTAAGGACCTCTCTGGCCTAATATTCTGTTACAGGTCCCTTTCAGTTTTAATCATCTGAAAAAAAATTCTAGCATTCTTGGGTCTAAGGATCCTTCCAGCTCCAACATTCTATGTTCTAACATTCTGTGTTCTAAGATCCCTTCCAAGCCTAACTTTCTATAATTCTAAGGTTACTGTGGAAGCATGTTGTTACTGGGATTGCTTTTTCTAAAAATATTGGGCATCTGGGATGACAAATACTGTTGCCTTTCTACAGTTGGTTAAGGTGAAATTAAAGTCCATCAAAGTACTTATGCAACACCTTCCATAAACCTACTACATACAAGTTCAGGTGCCACAGGAGATACAAAAGTACTAGAAAATACCCTCTCTGTTCTCCTAGAGCTTACAATCCAGTAAGGAAAAGACAAGGGAAGATATGGTAGGAGTCAAAACGGGCTGGAGTAACCAGCAGAGCAGACTTCCTGGAGGAGGAGGATTTGCAGGGCTCTCATGTCAATTTATTTACAAGTCTCCCTGCGAGAACATAAGCTCCTGGAGGACAGGGGCTGCTTTTGCACTTCTTTGTATCCCTAGTGCTTCGAATGATGCCCGGGACATAGTAAACCCTTAATAGATGTTTGTGGACAAATTAGATTGGTTAAGATAACACACAAACCCGAATTCATTCAACCACAAACTATTGTTGTCTGCCCCCACCATTGTTCCAGCCTTTCTGAAGATGCCCACCAAAGTTGTGACAATTGTGTGCCCCGAGGCAAGTCACTTAACTTTTCTGGCCTCAGTTTCTCCTGCTTTAAAACTGGTATTATAAAATGAATGCTACCTACAACACCGAGGAAGTATAAGGAAAGCATTCTGCAATCCTTAAAGTGCTATCGAAATCAACAAATATTTACTATGTGCCAGGCACTGTGCTATGTGCCCCAAATGAAATAGTCCCTGTCCTCAAGGAGCTCATCTTTTAGCCTGGAGTCAGCATGCATAAATATAAGTAAGTACAGGGGCAGCTGGGTGGGGCAGTGGATAGAGAGCCAGGACTGGAGTCAGACTCATCTTCTTGACTTCAAATCCAACCTCAGACACTTACTGGCTATGTGATCCTGGATAATTCACTTAACCTTGTTTGCCTCAGTTTCCTCACCTGTAAAATGAGCTGGAGAAGGAAATGGCAAACCACTCCACTATCTCTACCAAGAAAATGCCAGGAGCAGCTAGGTGGCACAGTGAATAGAGCACCAACCCTGGAGTCAGGAGGACCTGGGTTCAAATCTGGCCTCAGACACCTGACAAACTTACTAGCTGTGTGACCTTGGGCAAGTCACTTACCCCCAACTGTCTTGTCTTTCCCCCTCAAAAAAAATTCCAAATGTGGGAACAACTGAAAGCTACTGAACTAATATAAACTGAACCTATTAGAATGATTCCTAGAGGCACTGAAAGTGACTTTCCTAGGGTCACAGTATATGTCAAAGGTAGGATTTGAACCCAGATCTCCCTGAATGAGAAGCCAGCTTTCCAGCTGCGGCACCCCCTTACCTCTCACATACAAACGTAAAAACTTTGAGAAGAGGGGGGTGCTAGTATCTGGGACCAGTCAGGAAAGGCCTTGGGTAGTAGGTTGTTCTTAGGTTGAATCCTAAAAGAGAATGAAAAATTATACGAAGTGAGGATCCCAGGTATGAGGGATCATCTGAGCAAAGGCACAGAGATGGGAGATAGGATGGCCTAGCCAGGGGACAGCCAGGAGGCCAGTTCGGCTGGAAGCCAGAGCACAAGAGAGAAAGGAATAAGCAAGAAGCCTATAAAGGTGGATTGGGGCCAGGTTGTGAAGGGTTTTAAATAACATCCAGAAGAATTTCTATCTAATCCTAAAGCTAACAGGAGTCACTGGAACTTCTCAGCAGTAGCAGGAGATGGGAAGTTCCGTGAGTTATCAGTGTCATTGTAACAGCTCTGTAGAGGATAGAGAGGACAGAGAATGGAGGCAAGAAGACCAATCCGGAGGCTGTTGTAGTGGGCCAGGTAAGGACTGATGTGGCCCTGAACTAGGATGGTAGCGTGGTAGCCACAGGAACGCAGAGATGCAGGAAATACAGGGGCACCTGGGCTACCAACAAGACTTGTGGCTGCTGACTGGCTATGTGGGTAGTGGTACCCTTAATAGCTAATGTGGAAGTTGGGAAGCAGACTGAGCATGAGAGTAAAGGAAATTAATTCTACATTATTATTGTTATCTCAGAAAGGCACCCGGTCTCCCAAAAGAGGCTCTGGACCCTCAATCCTGTTTTGCTGTTTTTTCAGTCGCATCTGAGTCTTTGTGACTCCATTTGGGGTTTTCTTGGTAAAGATACTGGAATGGTCTGTGATTTTCTTCTCCAGTTCATTTTATAGATGAGGAAACCAAGGCAACCAGTTAAGTGACTTGCCCAGGGTCACACAGATAGGAAATGTCTGAGACTGAATTTGAAGTCAGTAAAATGAGTCTTCCTGACTCCAGACCCAGCACTCTACCCACTGTGCCACCTAGCTGCCCTCAGTCCTCTGTATCAGAGGAGCTGTAACTAGGCACTTTTGTCCTGGAGCAAACATGCAGAGGTGCACTAGAAGGTAAATGAGAGATGGGGGACTCAAATCCTAGGACAGGGACAGGAGGCTGCTAGGGAGACAAACCACATGGCAGAGGAGCTCACCCTTTCTACCATCTGGAAGTTTCTTGTTGTTAAGTAATTACTCTTTTTAACTTCCTAAGTTCTGTTTTTTCTATACTGCTAACAAACTGCCTGTAGCCTCTAAATGAAATGTCACTCTACCCTAGGTAATGGATGGCCCTAGTTAAAACATCAGTTAAATCCATCACTCTAATTTTGTCCTTGTGTAGTTTGGCAAAAACAGCCCCAGATGCCAGGAACTCCCTCTGATCCTGGGGAGACATGGTATAATCACACCTTTTGTCAAAGTTCTGACAATTGTGTGCCCCAGGGCAAGTCACTTAACTTCTCTGGCCTCAGTTTCTCCTGCTTTAAAACTGGTATTATAAAATGAATGCTACCTACAACACCGAGGAAGTATAAGGAAAGCATTCTGCAATCCTTAAAGTGCTATCGAAATCAACAAGTATTTACTATGTGCCAGGCACTGTGCTATGTGCCCCAAATGAAATAGTCCCTGTCCTCAAGGAGCTCATCTTTTAGCCTGGAGTCAGCATGCATAAATATAAGTAAGTACAGGGGCAGCCTTAGTCCTTTCCCCAGCCAACAAGGAACAGGAGCTCCAGAAACATTAACCTTAACCTTGTTTCCTCATGGCTTATTCAGTGCTCCCAAGGGGAGCTGGGATGAACTCATCTAATTCCCTTCCTTTTCAAGATGATCCCATGTTCATGGAGAATTTGTCTTGGAGCAGGCCTTATTCTCACTAGCTCAGGAACTAGTGTTCATAACAAGGGCTAGAAGGCAGAGATGAGACTGGAGAATAGAAGATTTCCTGTTCTCATGAAGCAAAAAGTCAGGCTATTATGGATGTGCTTTGCATGACTACACATCTATAACCTATGTCAAACTGCTTGCCTTCTTGATGAAGGGACTAGGGAGGCAGGAAGGGAGAGGATCTGGAACTCAAAGTATTAAAAAACGAATGTTGAAAATTGTTTTTCGGGGAGGCAAGGTGGCGCAGTGAATAGAGTCAGGAGTCAAGAGGACCTGAGCTCCAATCTGGCCTCAGACACTTAACACAAAAACTAGCCATCTGACCTCGGGCAAGTCACTTAACTCCAATTGCCCTCCAAAAAGAAAACTGTTTTTCCATGGAACTGGGGAAATATAAAACACAAAATAATTAAAAGAAAAAAAGAAAAGAAAAGAGTCATGGAGGGGAGAGAGAGAAAGAGAGAGAAGAGAGAAAGAAGAGAGGGAGAGAAAGAGAGAGAACAGAGAAAGAAGAGAGAGAAAGAGAACAATTCTGTGATCAGAAAGGTTATATGTTTTTGTGGATGATGTTGGAGCTGAACAGAATTGGAAATAATTATTATCTACTAAGTTATATTGTGACCTACATATGGTGCAGGAAGTTGTCACACTAAGGCAATGACAGATTCTTGGTGTTCAATTGATCAGGCTGGGACAGTTATTAAGAAGGGCCAACAGACTTGCTGTTGTAAATCTTGTCAGAGACCTTGAATTTTCCAAATATTTCTCCAATTAAGGGTCATGGAACTTTGATCACCATAGACCAGAGCAATGGAGTCCTGTGGGTTAATCACACATTGGCTATACCAGGTATAGGCAACTACAAAATCTAGTCACTTTTCTTTTTCACTGGAGCTGCCTCTCACTTGAAGCACAGATGAATGGAGATCCCACTACCACAGCAAGACTGTCATCGGGTAAGGCTAGCCCTGGAAATAAGTACTATGGAACACTTCCCCCTCCAAAACCCCATGATCTGGTGAAAACCCTCAACAAATTCATGGGGTTTTGACAAACAGACAGGGGAAAGGTATTCAGAATCAGGTTATGGGCCTCTATAGGACACTCTGAACTGAAAACAACTAGCAAATAAAACTTCTGGCTGAGGCCTTGGCATATATCCCCAGATATCCCAGGATGCTTACAGCACTGCAGGATATTGTCTTTTCAGGACCAGCTGCTTATTTTTTGTCTCTCACCAATGAGCATATTTGGCATCTTTAATAGTCAACATATTTCACTTCTTGTTGTTTAGTTATTTTCAGTAGTGTCAAACTCTTTGTGACTCGGCAAAGATATGGGAATGGTTTGCCATTTCCTTCTCCAGCTCATTTTACAGATGGGGAAACTGAGGCAAACAGGGTTAAGTGACTTGCCCAGGGTCACACAGCCACTAAGTGTCTGAGGCTGGATTTTAACTCAGGTCTTCCTGACTCCAGGCCCAGAATTCTACCCACTATACCAGCTAGTTGTCCGTACACTTAATTACCACCGAGAAAAACAGGACTTACAGTCCCAGTCACATGGGTCATTTTGAAAACATTTCTTCAGGAAATTGCTTTTGTTTTTCCAGGAATGTGGGAGAGCCCCAATTTTGGTTGCCCGGCAATCTGGGTCAGCCTCCCCACCCACCTCTTCTACACTCAACAAGAAGGAGGCAGACTCACAGAGTTGATTAGCATAACATAGTATTTCACAAATAGAACAGGAAGAGTACAACTGTTTCAATGAAAAAAAAAAAGATTGAGAGGCAGTGTGATACAGTAGAAAGAACCCTGGACCACAGTCTTGAGACCAGGAAGGGTTTAACCCTGCTTGTCTCCTGAATTTACTGGCATGTACTTGGAAAAATAACCCCCTTTTCTGGACCTCAGTTTCCTCACCTGTGAAATAAGCACATGAAACTAAATAGCCCCTAAGGTCTATTCGAGCTCTGACATCCTATCAAATCCAGGAAAACACATACCTTCGGTACCATTAAGGAGTAGTGGCTGTTTACTTAGACTCAAGGAGACTTCAGGATGCCAAGCCCTCCAGAGGAGGTCTGGACAGACACTGGTTCAGATTCCCTAGTCCTGGACTAGAACACGGGTTCCCAGCTCCAGTGCTTTTTAATTCCGTGGCCCCAGAGCAGGTCGCCTGATCTTTCTGACCTTCATTTTTCTCATTTGTAAAATGGGGCTTACAGGGTCATCATAAACACAAATCCTCCTTTCTGCTCGCTGTCTCCCGACTAGAATGTGAGCTCCAAAAGAGCAAGCAATGTCTCCATTGCTCATGTGTGTCACCAGCAAATTCCATACTTAAGTGCTTTATAAATACTGTTTTGTTCTACTGTTTCTAGGAAAGGAAACTTTAAGAGACCATAGGAAGAATGAGATTATTTTATTTTTCCCATTTAACACACTCAAGTTAGCAACAGCCCACTCCAGCACAGCTGGGCATGGATGGATATGTCCGTCATACCTGCTTGGAGCTTAATAAAGCCATCAGCATGCAATACTGCATTGTAAATGGTGGGTGATTAATTGCAACAGGCCTCTGAATGTATGACAGGGAGACTTCCTCCCACCAGGCCTGAGACTGGGCCAGCCTGCTCAGTCTGGACCTGAACAACTGGGATCCCTTCCCTACATTCTCTTTGTTTCTTTCTCAACCACAGCCTAGTTCAGAAAGACCCACCCAGGATGGAGATGGAGAGAGAGAGAGAGAGAGAGAGTATGTGTGAGTGTGAGTGTGTGAGTGTGAGTGTGTGTGTGTGTGTGTGTGTGTGTGTGTGTGTGTGTGTAAAGGGAGACAGAGTTTTCACTATTCTGTGGGCAAATAGGCAAAAATGGAGGTAAAGTCTTTTTGTTTTTCTCCATTAGGAAAGAATTCATCGTTCAGCATATAGGTTTAGATTACCTGCTTTTCAGGCTATGGGACACAACCTTGATTTAATCATGCCCCAGGAAACAGGCAAAAGTGCACATCAAGAATTTAGAAGGAAATCTAGCAGAGATGGGGCAGAGAACAACTTACCTGTTGCATTTCTCTGATCTTTTCCTCTCCCCACCCCCAACACTTTTGTCTGTTTTTTTTAGCAGTTTGTGTTTAGAGAAGTTTCCTCATGTGTTTAAAAAAAAAAGTGCTTTAGGAGGGGGCCTGTGTCCTAATCCAGATTCTGCCACTAACTAGCTATGTGCCTGTAAGTCCCTTCCCCTCTCTTGGAGGTGGGTAATGTTCTAAGGTGACTTTCAATTCCAGTATTCTGTGTTCTATATTCTAATAGTTTCCGTCCCTTCTACTTCTAATGTTCTATCTTTACATTTTTATTCTATTTCTATCTAACATTCTACCTTCTATGTTCCAAGGTTCTTCCTAACTCTCAAAGTTCTGTTAAAATGGGTACTAGGAGCAAGAACTGTAAGCTTTAGAAAAAAAAAAAAAAGGCCAAAAAGTTATAATGGTGATTGGTACATTGGTCAATCTTCAGTATCTTTGAAATGAGGGGTGTCTTTTGTCCCAGTCTTTCCAGATCTGAGCTACAGTGTGTCCTCAGGCTAGACTGATAACTGGAATGACAACTGAAATTAGCAGCTGGGCAGCAGTCTGTACCCGCCAGGCCCATGGGGCGGAGTGCCTTTTAAATTGAAACAAAATCTCACCCGATTTTCTGGAGCCAGCTGTTCTGCCTATCTGCCCCCTCAAAAAAACAAAAACAAAAACAACTCGGGCCAAAGTCAAATTTGCCCTGGGCTCCTTCCGAAAATGCCCCGATACAAGGCACACAACACACACTGCGGCACTTGGAGACGACCAGAGGCCGCTGGAAATTCCCCTGACGCTCCTGCTTCCTCTCCTAACTCTAGTTAAAGAAATCTTGGTGTGCCTCGTTCCAATTTCTGGGTCCCTCCCTGGACCTCACTCCCAAAGTGAGTCCTTCGCAAGCCCCTTCTAGCTCACAGGAGGGAAGGGCACATTTTTCTTGAGGAGAGGCAGAAAGTAGCAGGAGGACGGCTGGCAGGGGGGCACACGCCCTCAAAACAACTTTGGGCAAGTCTCTTCTTCTCTCTGGGTTTGTTTCCTCCAGCTGAAAAATTAAGAGGGGCTGGAGGAAGTGGTCTGGTAGGTCCTGTTTTGGAGCACCTCCATTCTAGAGTTCCTTCAAGCTCCCACATTCTCCGCTCTAAAATTCCATGTTCTAGGGTCCCTTCCAGCTCAGATACTCCAGGCTCCCAAGAACGTCACCCACAGGGCAGCGGTCAAGTGCTCACTCTCCATTTCAAGTGGCCAACCCTGTTGACCGAGGCAGCCCTTGTGTACTCACAGGCATCCTGCCGGGGTCTCTCGCTACCGCTCGGACTCTTGTCCTGCAGCCGCAGTTAAACAGAAGCCACAGCAAACCACGTTCCGAGCTCCCAGGCCACCCGCCGAGTCCCAGGGGCGGGTTCCAAAGCGAGTCACCCTCCCCTTCGGAGGACTGGCAGGCGGGTCCAGTGGATTTCCACGCCAGCCAAGAGGAGGGCAGTCCGAGGGGAGGGGAATCCTGGGAGTTGTGGTTCCACGGGCTCTGGAATCCTGGGAGAGAGATCGGGTCGGACTCTCCCTCCAAACCGGTTCCCCAGAGTTCTTGCGAAAACTGGAAGGGGGAAGTTTTGCCATCTGGTGCTCGTCCGCCTTCCCCATCGGTACTGTGGCGGCAACGCTGAGCGGCTCCTTTTTTTCGTAAACTCAAAGGGCCTGGAGGGATGAAATAAACCAAGATTTGGGACTGCGAAGAGAATGGGGGTGTTGGGCTATATGATCCAAGTTTTCTGGGTCACCTCCCAATCAGGCAAATACCCCATCAGTTTCAGATTATTCTTTCCTGATTAATTTCCTTGGCAGCTTTCCAGGGGGTCCCGACTTCCTGATAAAACTGAAAGGCTTCTTCCTGTCTTTCCAGCGCACACCGGCAATTGTTCTAGCAAAACCAGCTGTCAATCTCTCGGCCCTATCTAGACTGAGCAGCCTTGTGCTCTGTTGCCAAGAACTATATTGGAACAAATCTGGCGCCTTGTTTTTATCCTCACCTTCAGGAGGATGAGATGGATGGAAACAATTTTTAATTCTGAATCTGAATCAAGGAGGAAAAAAAAGATGTTACTCCAGAAAATCAAGAAACTGCCATCAAAAGTCATTTTAAAAGTCCTGTCAAAAAAACTCAACAGCAATATGAGTAAGGGCTAGTGTAATGGCCTTGGAGTAAGGAAGATCTGGGTTTGAATTCTGCCTCTGTCCCTGACATTAAAAGACATTAATGGTCCCTCAAAGCAAGTTACTTTAACCGAGCTCAGCCTCTATTTCCTAATCTGTGAAAGGGGGGTTATAACAGCTCTTCATAACATCCTTGTGAAAATTAAGAGATAATATATGGAAAACAGTGGCAAACCTCAAAATGCCATATGCAAACTAGTTATTATTTTTATTACTATTATTAGGAGCAGATAGAGAGGTTGAAAAACACAAAAGAGTCACTGAACTAACTTGTCACTTCCCCCACCCTAAAAGAATTTCAAGGGCCTTTCCTGAGTACAAAGAAAACTATAGTGTGAGAGCTGGCAGGGACCTCAGGAATCATCTAGTATGAACCTCTCAGTTAAAAGTAGGAATAAGTGAAATCCAGAGAGGAGGAGTGGCTTGCCTAGGGTGACCCAGTAAATGAGTAACAGCTGGGACTAGAAGCCATGAAGAACTCTTACTGCCCAGGTGAGATCTCTTTTCACTTCACAAACCCCTAAGGACTGCTCACATTCTTGACCACTTTGATAATTCAGTGGCTCAGTGAACGAATCAGTGTAGACCACTTGATGAATTGATTGATGTTTCCTCCAGTGTAAATCTGAACCTGCTGCCTGCCACCTTCTTCCCCTGTGATTCTGGGTCACTCCTATAATTTCTGCACAGAAGACCCACCCAGTACATTGGAAACCTTTCACAGGGGCTTTTAATGCTTTGTGAATGCCATACAAAGAAACGCTGGAAGATTGGATGCTCTCTGCAGTCAAAATGGACAAGGAATCACCAGTCACAAGGTCATAGGGATTATAGGTTTAGAGATGAAAGGAACTTTTGAGAAGATCTAGTCCCACCCTTTTATTTTACAGATGTGGAGATTGAGTCCCAGTTGGAGAAGAGACACACCCAAGGTCACAAAAGCAGGAAATGGCTAGAAATTCTTTTCATTAGAGCCTTCTATATGCACACTCACTTTTGGCTCAACTGGCTAAATTGCTTTTTTCGTCACTATACAAGTGAGGACAAACTTTGACTCTGAAACAATCAGAGGGTACCTGTCTGAGGGTGAAATGTTCCTTTGAAGAAGCCTACCCAGAAGCAAGCTCACCAAGCTTCCCCATGAGTTGGTATTATTTGTGCTTTAAGGAGTGGGTCTTTATTGGCCAGACTCCATCACATATCTGTCATGTCCCAGGGCCTGTGCTACTTCCCATTGCTCTTTGGGTGAGGTTGAACTTAATTCTTCAAAGACTATAGGTAGCAATTCACAACTTATATTCATAACAGCATTTTTGTGAGAATACTGGAATTAAAAAGATGGGACTTCAGAGAGAAGCTCAGAATCCTTAAAAGAACCATGGAGTTTCCCAAAGGCTTAACTATCTATCCAGGAAAAACCAAGTAGAAAAAGAGTGCCTGTTGTTTAGACTATGATGAACAACCCATAAAGTTGGCCCCTTAGTATCTGTGCCTTAGACAAATGCTGTAAATAGACAGTGAATGAGGCCCAGAACTGATCAGGAGAGCAGCTTAATTGTTATTAAATTTATAATAAAAATTTTGATATACATATATATATATTTCTCAGATAGCAGTGTGACATGTTATCCCTGACTCTGATTATATGACTCATCCATCTTCTTTTATAGTCACACATGTGCTCAGTGATATATTTTATATCACTCCTTATGTGCAAGTCATGATTTTCAGTATGTTGCAAGTCTGAATTAGTTATGTGTCTTTCCATTGCTCACGGAAATTGTGATTCATTAGAAATATTTTGGTGTTAAAAAATGATTGTACATTGGATTATTGAATGCATTGCACAGTTTTCCAAATGTAATCCAATCTGATTTCCTCCTCCCATTCAACTCTGGGAAGCTCATTGTTCATCTTCAGGGTCCAGTCCAAGTTAAACTTACTGATGGGGTATTTGGAGTGTTCAGGGAGGGCTAGCACCTCCCATGTGAGGGCTTGCTGAGGCCTTTTTAGGGCTGCTCATTCACCTTTGGTGTCCACCTGTCATCCAACTCTCACCTGTGGCTCCAAAAAGCTGTAGCATATGCCACACCCCCAGTAAAACCATGTTGGCCAATGGGCTAAACCAGGGTGAGAGTAATCAAGAGGAGGCCTCCAACCCATTGGTGAGTTAGGGGCATATCTACCCCAAGCATGTGAAGACTTCCCTCCCTACAGGATGGGCAGATGAGAACAATTTGTTCCAACCGCCATGAAGGTAGCTGAGGCAGGCAGTGTGGAGTGCTTAGAGTTTGATCATTGAAACCACCAAAGTCATCCACTGCATCCCAGCTAGCCATCACCAGTCATTTTGACTTTTGTCCTGCCATTGAATTTTTTTTGTCTTTTTGGAGGGGGAAGACAGGGCAATTGGTGTTAAGTGACTTGTCCAAGGTCACACAGCTAGTAAATGTGTCAAGTGTCTGAGGCCGGTTTTGAACTCAGGTCCTCATGATTCCAAGGCCGGTGCTATTCACTGTGCCACCTAGCTGCCCCCGCCGTTGGATTTTGATGACACTGGAAGAAAGCGAGGCTGACGACTTTGCACAACTGCCTCACTTAAATCCAATACATATTCAAGGCAGAACATCACCCTGTGATGTCACTGATGCTCTTCAAAAAAGGACAAACAACTTAATGGACTGCCCACCCTACTGACATCATCACCTGGGTCATATGCATTCTGCATCAATTGGGTCTCTCTCCTGTGAAAGGCTAGGTGATCTCTTTTGAGTGACCTCTTTCAGGGCAGAAGGAGTGAGAAAACATTAAGTGCTCTCTATGTACCAAGCTCTGTGCCGTGCTGATGTTGCAAACGCAAAAGCAAAGATATTCCCTACCTTCAAGGAACTGTATTCTAATAGGAGGAGACAATGCACCTTTGTGTTTGGCCAGAAAGATAAAAAAATGGTGAGTGGAGTCATATTTGCTATCTATACACAATCCGTCTAGGAGCAACAGCAAAGTTGGTTTGATCATGCTTCCCAAACTAGGGACCTTGCCGGGTAGGATATGCAGCAGAAAGTTGCCTCTCTGAAGGTTTTGCTGATAAGATCTAATTATAGTCTGGGAATTAATGCAGTAGGGCAGTTAAGTATGGGACGATGGTTAGAACACCCAGCCTGGAGTTAGGAAGACCTGACTTCAAATCCAGCCTCAGACATTTATTAACTGTGTGACCCTGGGCAAGTCACTTACCCCTGTTTGCCTCAGTTTCCCCTTCTGTAAAATAAGCTGGAGAAGGAAATAGCAAAACACGCCAGTATCTCTGCCAAGAAAACCTCAAATGGGGTCACAAAGAATCAGATAAGACTGAACAACAACAGGATATCATCTGCAAACGTTTGCTGTTCCTTTCTATTATTTTCCTTGATAAACTCAGTACTTGCTTCTCATAAGAATTTTTTAAATTGATTTATTTATTTACTTTTCGTTTACAAGATTCAGTTCCACAGTCCCTTGAGTTTCCAATTTTCCCCCCTCCTTCCCCACCCCGCCATGGCGGTGTGCAATCAAGTAGAGGATCTGCAAATACTTTCACATTCTCATAAGAATTTTTAAGAGATGAGAAAGTAGGCATATGAGGGAGCGATTGTTTTATTCTGTCATCTGTTTTGGGTAATCATACTTTCCAGCATCATTTCCTGTTTTAGAATCTCTCTCTTTTTTTAAAATATTTTGAAAACTGATCCCTGAGTACTTTTAAAATTGTTTCACCTCGGAAACATGTTCAACACGATTATACATGTCTAACTTACATCAGAGCGCTTGCTGTCTTGGGGAGGGGGAAGGGAAGGAGGGAAGGAGAAAAACGTGGAACAAAATGAATGTTGAAAAGTATCTTTAATATAATTTTAAAAAATAAAACACAATTTACAAAAAAAATTGTTTCACCTTCAGCACTATTTTTTCTGTATGTATCTATCTGGCTTTTCTAAAGTTCACATTCTTAAGTCTTGTTGCCAATTTCTCATATTATATAATGAAGTTCCGTCATGGTGGTTTCATTATATTTGGCAATAAGACAGAGAAATGCTGGCAGATTTATTGTGTTTCATGATTATTTGTTGTTCTCTTTCTACTTCTACATATAAATGCTTTTGATACTCTTTTAACAAATATTTCATTTTCTCCTGAATTACATGTAAGGACAATTTTTAACATTCATTTTTTAAAAATCTGGAGTTCCAAATTTTCTCTTTTCCTCTCCCTCCCCCTTAAGACAGTAAGCAATTTGATGTAGGTTACATATGTGCAATCTTGTAAAACATATTTCCGTATTAGTCATTGCTTTTGAGATTCTTGTCAAGAGAGGAAATGCAATTAGTCTGCCTTGCCTTGTTATTTGGAAGTCTTTTACTGGCTTAGAATGAGTGTAAATAGAAATTACCTTCTGTTTTGGCCAGTAACTTTGAGGGTCTTCCCCTCCTAGATAGATATTTTTGTGATTGCAAATTAGGCCATCTTTTGTCTCAGTTCTTACCCAGTCAAGAGTCATTGAATAGGCACGGCCTCAGACAAACTGATACCTGGGAAAGACCTTAATTTAGAAAGGCCATCATTCACTTCATCCTGAGCCACCACCAGTTATCCAGATTTCTGTCTCACCACTGGACTGTGATTCCTGGGGAGGTGGGAGTGAGGCTGGTAACTGCACGGCTCAGCCTCACTTAAGTCCAATTCATTTGAAATTCAAGACATCACCTTCATGTTGTCATTAGGCCTCTTTAAGAACAAAGGATGAAAACAACAAAAGCAATGATATCTGGATTATTGATCTAAATGATCCAGAATAATTCCAAAAGGCTCATGATGAAAAATGCTGCCCATCTCCAGAGAGAGAACTGATGAACTCTGAGTGCAAGCTGAAGCGTATTGTTTTTCACTTTCTTAATTTTTCTTGCTTTTTTATTTTTTGCCACATGACTAATATGGAAGTATGATTTGTATGACATCATATGTATAATGGGTATCATATTTGTGCCTTCTTAATAGGTACGGAAGGACTGGAGGGAGGGGAAAATGTAGAATTCAAAATTTTACAAAATAAATGTTAAAAATAAAAAGACATTTGTTTTTGCCTGTGTTTTCTTTCACAGCACGATGTGGGTGAAAATGTGTTTTGCGTGACTACATGTGTATAATTTATGTCAAATTGCTTGCCTTCTCAACGAGGGGGGAAAAGAGGAGTTAGGAAGAGAATTTGGAATTCAAAATTTGAAAAAAAAAAGAATATTAAAATTGTTTTTACATGTAATTGGGAAAATATATTTAAGAAATAAAAAGAAAGAGAAAAAAAGAAGTAATCCTTTTCATAATGTTCTTTCATTCTGTTTAAATGAACTTGTGCTCTAATCTGTTGTCACCCTTGGCTGATTCTTGATACAATATATTAATATAAGTATCTGATATTTTCATTTCCTCAAAAACCTGTTCTCCTTCTGACTTTATTTCTGTCAATAGCACCATCATTCACTTGACTTCTCTTGTTTGAAAACCTTGGTATTATTTTGGCTCTTCCTCTCCCTCATCTCTCATATCTAATCAGTTCAGAGGCTGATTCTACCTTTCCCATATCTCTTGCATTCATCTCCTCTCTATTTCCCACTGCCAACACCCTAAGACATGCACTAATTACCCACCTTTCACAATAGTTTCCTAACAAGTCTTTCCACCCCTATCCTTCCCCACCCACTCCCTTTAGATTCTGCCAAAATGATCTTTCTTTCACATGTAGATCTGCGCTTGTCACTCAAATGTTCACAATCGTTCAATAATTATCTACCAAATGAAGTGTAAGCTTCTCTTTGGAGGTCACCCCAGCAAGAGAGGCATATTAACATCCACCCAAGGCAAGTGCAAATCTCCCCCCAAACAAGGAAAGCCTAGAAACACAGAGCCATAGTTTATATACATGATCCTTGAAGCAAAGATGTGTGAAGATAATTTTGACACCCCTACTCAATTTAACCAGCATTTACTCAGTTCATTGTGATTTGATGGGTATCAGTGATTGTATTAATGAATTAAATGGAATGGGATTAAGTTTGAGTTCATTATGTTAATTAATGCTATTATGATAAGAGTTATGATTGATCCACCATGTATTGGTGATTGTATTAACTGCATTTCATTTATCAGCTAGATTCATACTGTTAGGTCTGTTATAAGATTGTAAGAGGAGTGTAATTGTTCCCCACAAGTGTAGGACTTGTAATAAGATTCATTTGCCTCTCTACTCCTATGAGTCACTGTCACTCACTTCCTAGTGACCTTTGCTTCAAAAACCACAACTTCCTTGGACCCTAGAATATTGTTGGTCAACCACTTGGCTTTATGACATATGGAAGGTCTTGAGACAGGGTCTGATGTTGACAGGGTTTTATGACCTTTGGAAAGCCCCTGCTAAGATAATTGGCAGCCTGTAGTTGATGACCTGTAGCTAATGACATATGAAAGGCCTGTTGACAAAGTGGTTATGATTGATGGACATTTTCCTTAGCCAACCATAAGATTTCCCCACTTCCAGAATTGACCAATCATGGAATTGTACCATCTCATTCTATTTTTGGTACCCCGCAATGGCTATAAAATCGATTTTTCCTCAAACATTGGGGTACCTGACCATAAGGAAGGTATTGAACCCAAGTGATCAGGGACCATTGGTATCCCTAATAAATTGATTGGTCATGTTCATAGCTCTGTCTCAGTGACTTTTGTTACAGATTGGAATTTTCTAGCCTATAGTTCTGAGATTTATATGAGATTATGGATGTAAAACACTTTGCCAACCATAAAATGCTATCTAAATGTTGGTAGTTGCTATTGTTGTCATCATTGTCATCATCATCATCATCCTTCAGTCTGCAGGTCTCCAGTCTGGTGATGATTTCATTCTCTTATCCTTCTACTGCCCTTCTAATGAACTTGAGCAATCTTTATGGAACAATATTAGGGTGTGCCAGTAAATGGGCTCTCTGGGGAAAATGTATTACATGAATAGTTTTAAATTTAAATTTAATCTGCAGCTTGCTGTCTTGGAGAGGGAGAAGGGAGAAAATAATTTGGAACTCAAAATCTTATAAAAGTGAATATGGAAAATTATCTTTACATGTAATTGGAAAAAATAAAATGCTATTAAATAGGAAAAAAGATATACATTTAATTTGCAGTATTAACACTTTCTCAAGTCTAGGCAATCAACAAAAGAGTAACTCAAGCCCTGATTTATAGATTGACAAGATTTAATAATGAACTCACAAACCAGGTGGGATAGAGCTGGCTCCATCACACCCCTGCTTGAAGCAAAAGTGATCTGAGTCTGGGAAGGATCAGTCTCTTTGTAGTATGCCTACTCTATGGAACTGGGTCGGCTCCATGCTCCTTATTACTCATCATAACTACCAGGTTCCCTCTCTACCATCATCACTCAGTAATCTCTCCTCTTTAGAGGGTCACTCATTCCATATATACCTGCCAATTAAGATTCTAGTAGATGTTATCTACTGATCTCCAGGGCACTCCTCTTTTTTCCTCAAAGAATTTACTACCTGGCTCCCAGTCTTTTCTTATCTCCTACCTCATACTAGGGGACTTTAATAGACTTATTGATCCTCCCTCAGACCCTGCAACTTCACAGTGCCTCAATTTACTAATTTCCTATTACTCCCTCTTCCATCCTATGTCAGTCACACACAAAGATGGTCAGACCCCTGATCTTGTCATCACCCACAAATGCACCACTTTGTGAACTCTGAAATTTCCTTCTCTGATCATGATCTCTTGTCATTTCATAACTCCCCCTGATTTTCAAGTCCAAAGCCTGTTTTTTATCCACACCATGATCCCCCGTTTCTTGACTGCTCAGCTCTTTCCCAGGCCCTCTCACCTGCACTAGCTAAGGCTCCTCTGTTTCCCATCTTGACCCCTTGGTGAGCCAATCCAACTCCATGCCATCCTCTTTTCTTGAATCTCTTTTCTTTTTATTGTATCTCAGATTTTACCCTACCAGGACTCAGCCTTGGATCACTCTCACCATCTGCTGCCTTGGTTCCAAAAACATGTACTGCTTAACAAAGGTGAAAGGAACCATGAAACCATGCTGGCCAGGTCCACTACAAATTTATGTTACATGACCTCCTCTGGACCCTCACTGCTACAAGGAAATTCTTCTATACCTCCCTAATTAACTCACCGTCCCATTTGCCACAGCACCTTTTTCAAACCTTTTCATTCCCACTAAAACCTTCTATGGCTCCTCCTTCTACTACCTTCTCAGCTGAGACCCTTGCTTCATATTTTACTGAAAAAATTGAAGCCATTCACTGAGAACTCTTTCTCTCTCCACTCGTATCGTATCGTTCTGATACATTCTGCCACTATCTCTTCCTTTATCCCTGTCTCACACAATGAAATGCTGGCTCTTTTTGGAAAACAAACCCTTCTACATGAATAAGTGACCCTATTCCATCCCATCTCCTCCAACAGATTTCTCCATCTTCAATCTTTCCCTGCTACTGACCACTTCTCTGCTGCTTCCAAACATGCCCATGGTCTCCCTCGTCCTCAAAAAACCCTCTGCTCCATCCATCTTGGCTAGCCGTTGCCCATCATCTCTGCTGCCTTTGTGGCTGAGCTCCCTGAGTTTACGCCAGAGCTCTTTGTCTATGATAGAGGCCTCTGCCTCCTTTTCCCGCTCTCTTGATTCTCTACGGTCTGGCTTCCAAACTCATCATTCAACAGAAACCTCTCTCTGCAAGGGAACTAACAATACATTAATTGTCAGATGACCTTTTTTCAGTCCTCATCCTCATTGGACTTCTGTGGCCTTAGACATTTTTGATTATTTTCTTCTTGATAATCTCTTCTCTCTAGGTTTTCATGAAACTACTCTCTCCTGGTTTTCCTCCAAGCTATCTGACCATTTCTCAATTTCCTTTGTTGGAGCTTCATCCAGGTCATACCTGCTAACCATGAGTGTCCCCCAGAGCTCTGTCCTGGTCCTTCTCTTCTCTATACTATTTCATTTGATAACCACATCAGCTCCTATGGACTCGATTATCACCTCTGTGCTGATGATTCTCAAATCTGTCGATCCAGCCCTAACCTCTCTGCTGGCCTCCCATCTCCCATCTCCCATTGCCTTTCAAACATCTTAATCTGGATGTCCCATAAACATCTTAAACTCAACATGTCCAGGACTACCCTCATTCTCTTTCTCCCCAAACCCTCTCTTTTTCTTTAACTTCTCCATTACTGTGCAGAGTATCACCATCATCCCAACCACCAAGGCTCACCCTTGTCCAATCTGTCACCAAGGCTTGCTGATTTACCTGTATAACATCTTTTGCATTCATCCCCTTCTCTCCTCTGACATGGCCATCACCCTGGAAGCCTGCAGGCTTTATTATCTCACACCTGGACTATTACAATACCCTCCTGGTTGGTTTCCTTGCCACAAATCCCACCTTACTCTATTCCATTGGTGTCAGACTCAGATAGAAAATAGGAACCATTAAACTGAACAGAAGGAGGATCCTTGTGCCAGCACATTGACTTAAAAAATCCCGTATTAACATTATCTCCGTTCTATTATATACACATATGTACATATACATATACACATATGTATATATGTGTGTATGTATGTGTGTGTATTGCTTTTTTGAGGGCAATTGGAGTTAAGTGACTTGCCTAAAGTCACACAGCTAGTAAGTGTGTCAAGTGTCTGAGGCTGGATTTGAACTCAGGTCCTTCTGACTCCAGGGCTTGTGCTGTATACACTGCACCACCTAGCTGCCCTTGTTCTATTATATTTTAATTAATTTTGTTAAATATTTCCCACTTATGTTTTAATCTGGTTTGGGAAACCATTGGGAGTATTATGTATTTGGTATTTCTAGACCGAAGTCTAATCCATCTTCCCCTCCACTGCTAAAGGGATCTTCTGAAAGCACAGGTCTGATCATGTCACTCCCTTATTCAATTAGGTTCAGTGACTCCATTGCTTTCAGAATCAAATGTGAAATTTTTTGTTGATGTTCAAAGCCCTTCAAAACCTTCTCCCCCTCACACCTTTCCAATGTTCTTATACCCTCCACCCTTTCACCCCACAATGTACTCTGCCATCCAGTGCCACTGGACTTCTTGCAGCTCCTTAAATGAGATCCTCCATCCCAGGACTCCGGCATTTTCTCTGGCTGGCCCCCATGCCTGGAATGCTCTCCCTCTTCACTTCTACCCCCTGACTTCCTTGGCTTCCTTCAGATCCCAGCTAAGGTTCCACCTTCTATAAAAAGCCTTTCCCAACCCTCCTTCATTCCAGTGCCTTCCCTCTATTTATTATCACCAGTTTAACCTGCACACAATTTGTCTGTCCACAGCTGCTTGCATGTTGTATCCTCCATTAGACTTTGAGCTCCTTGAGAGCAGAGACTATCTTTTGCCATTCTTTGTGACCCAGCACTTAGCACAGTCATGGCAAATAGTAGTCAATTAATGAATGTTTACTGACAAATGGAGCATTCAGTACTTTGCTATACATGATCATGTTACACATGGGGCACCTACTACTTTAATACAATCCAAACATAGGATGACTCTAACGAAAGGATGGATAAGAAAGAAACTGCAAAGCTAAACAGTATTACTAAAACTAGACCTAATATATATGCATATACATAACACATGTGTTTCTATGTATATGTATATGGTGTGGTCTCAATGCAGCAAGCAAAAAATATACCTTTTATGATTGCTAAGAGCCAATCTCTGGACATATACGTAGATTGAATTTAATCATGGGTGCTTGTTTTTACACATTAGGCCTCTTACACAAATCTTTCTTTGTCTTATCTCTCATCTAAGGTTTCTGTAGGGAAGAACAGAAGTTCTCTATAAAAAGGGAAAGTGTTTTGAGCTCCCATGCAAGCACTGAAACTGACAAACTATCAAGGAGATGCTTTTTTCAACTTGACAAAAACCTACAACACAGAAAGGACTTTCAGCTAAGCCCAGGAATAGTCAAAGCAATTCTTCTTTTCTCTTTAGGGAAAAGAGAATCTCCCAGGAGGAGTTTACTACCCTCTACACTTTTTTCTGGCACTTGCAGAATTTATGCAAAAGTTAGTTTATCTGAATGGTCAAAGGATATGAACAGGTAATTTTCAGAGGCAGAAATTAAAGATATCTTTAAGCATATGGAAAAATGCTTTAAATCACTATTAATTCGAGAAATGCAAATCAAAACAACTTTGAGGTACCACATCTCACCAGT
>CM053585.1:216767149-216782164 GCA_028646515.1 Pseudochirops corinnae
TCTCTTCAGAAAGCTTTTGAGATTCTTTTTCCATCTGGCAAATTCGACTTTTTAAGGCATTCTTCTCCTCATTGGCTTTTTGGGCCTCTTTTGCCATTTGAGTTAATCTATTTTTTAAGGTGTTACTTTCTTCAGTCAGGTTGTTGACTCTCTTTTCATGATTTTCTTGCATCATTCTTATTTCTCTTCCCAATTTTCCTCCACTTCTCTTATTTGGTTTTCAAAATCCTTCTTAAGCTGATCTATGGCTTTTAGGCATTCTTCATTTTTCTTGGAAGTTTTTGGTGTGAGAGTTCTGACTGTGTTGTCTTCCTCCTGTTCCATGCTTTGATCCTTCTTGTCCGCAAAGAAGGAATCTAGAGTTAGATTGCTGTTCTTACTTTGCTTCCTTTGCCGGCTCATGTTGGCCAGTCAGTTACTTGATTTTTTAGCTCTGTGGAACTCTCCTTCCAGAGGGGAAACCTCTGTCCCAAATCACTGGGGTTTTTGCAGCTGCCTGAGCTATTAGGGGGATGCTGTTTTTTTGCAGCCCCCACCAGCTTTGGCTCATTGAAAATGCACCCCAGAACCTCCACCCAAGATCACGATCCGGATCCAGGCCACTCAACACAAGAACACTTAGACTCTGAACAATCACTTGGCCCCCCTGCAGTCTGCACGTCGGGAGCTCTGAAGCAGCCACATGGAGGCGGCTGCAGGGCCACCTCTTCTGCGACTTCCTTGCCCTGGATGTAGTTCAGTCAGACTGCTTTTCTCCCCCAAGTTTAGCTTAGTTCCACTGACCTTTCACTTAGTCTTTGTTTCTTATGGCTTGATAATTCTGGAAACTGCCACAGCTGCCACTGATCTACTCTTCTGAAGGCTCGAGCTGCGGCTTGTCCTGGCCGCCCCCGGGGCCACATTGTGGTTTTAGGCTGGGCTGGTTTCGGCTCCCAGCGCTGAGATGATCCGTTCCTGATGAACTGCCTTCAGTGGGAGGTGTATTTTTATGAGTTTTAGAGCCCTAAAATTTGTTTAGAGTCATATTTTATGGGTATTTGAGGTGGCTATGTGGGAGCTGTGGAACCTTACTGCTCCTACACCGCCATCTTGGCTCCATAATTTTTAACTTTTAAAAAGACATCACCCTTGACTTCTCAATTATATTAAGGGCTTTCATTATGAGCTCTATTATGCCTGATCTGGCTGCTGCTGACTGTGGGTATTGGGCATAAAGAAAGGCTATAGACTCCATGGGTACAGAGGAGAGCCAGAAAACTTAGTTGGAGGGGTCATAGGAGGACCAGAGACCATAGTTTGGGAGTTCAAAGGAGAGCCACAAACGTCAGATTGAAGAACCAGGAGTGGATCACAGACTTTGGGCAGAGAGCTTTGAGGAAAGCTTCTGGACTTGTAGGGATCCTGAGTCTAAAGGAACTTTGCCCAGAGGAGAATGAGGGATTTGTGGCCAGGGAGAACAGAGCTTTAAAGGCTTGGTGCCTGAACAGACCAGGAAGCCAGATTCCCCAGAATCTAGGAGTCAGGATTCTGAGCTTCTCTACCCTCTGTTGGTTTCCTCACTGGGAGCTTCATATCTCAGTGACATCGCTGGTTAAAACCAACCCTCCCACCTACCCATCTCCAATCAACCTCCAAGTTTCCTTCTGAGGATAAGCCTCAGGGGCAGTTAGAAGCTTTGATTGTAATGAATCTTATAAAATGCCAGCATATTGAACTTTGACTCTGCCAAGTCAGCTAACCAACGTTGAGTCACTAGTGCCACCAGTAGAGTTAACGTGCAGATTTATTTGGCTCAGCCAGGAGGACAGGTAAACATTACAAGAAAATTCAGCTAATATAGGGTTTGATACTGAAGTCAAGTTGGGTACACTGCCACATTTCTATATTTAGAATATATCAGTACCAGGCTTTTCAGATGACTGTTCCTTAGGGTTGATGTTGTATCCATAGTCAGACTGTAGTCATTAAATTAGGTGTTTATACAGTAAAAGTTCAATTTGGGGAGATATGTGGAGGGATAGTGGTGATGGAGGAATACTTCCCGGAAAGACTCATGTAATAACAGTGCCTAACTTTCATTTAGCAATTTTTTTTATATACATATTTCACATTCATTTTTATTAAAAGGTCTTCCCCAAAGTGGCACAACACAGAAAAATAGACTTATGGTTTAGGATTCCCATATTCTCAAGTCCTCTGATGTATACCCTTGGTTCATTTTTAAAATAATAATAAAAAATAAGCCCTTGTGCTGAATCTGAAAATTATTATTATTACTTTAGGACAAGACTATAGCTTCTCGTGTAAAGAATGAACAATACTGAGTATATTTTAAAAAAATTTCTGAAAGGCATCCAATACACTTCTAATGCTAGTTATGTTTCAATATTCTGGGTTGCATACTTATAGCAAAGCTATAATAATTCAAAATTTTGACTTTCTTTCATGGTTTAAAACAATGTACATAGTAATTTTTTTTTTTGTGGCAGTTTGAGTTTCTCCTGTAAAAGAATACATTTGCGTTCTAACATTGGTAGATCACATGTCAAGTGTCTCATTCACAATTTCATTAATTTTCACAGTCAAGTCAGGGAGATTCAAGATACTCTTTCACTAGTCTCATTTTGAAAAGGTAGTAAGTGAAGCATAGAGTTTGTTACTTCAGTGTAGTCATTTTGTGAATGGGTGGCAAAGGTTTTTTTTTTTTAAAGATATTTACCAAACTTTATCAAAAAATTGAAAGGATTAAGGCTTTTTTTTAATAAATAAGAAATCATTATTGTTACTATGTGAATCTTACTGCAGGTAGGGTCAGCTGCAATGGTCTCACGAATATTCTGAACAGTACACTAACATGTTCATGCATTATTTCAAAACTTTTTCTGTTTTCAGACCCGTAAAAAACAAAGGGAAGACGTGGACGTGGTGGGAGCCAGTGATGGGGAAGGAGCTATTGGCCTGAGCACTGACCACAAGACCCGAGAACAACTGATCAATGACCGAATTGGTTACAAACCTCAGCCCAAACCCACTAATCGATCATCTCAGTTTGGAAGCTTTGAGTTTTAGGGTCTATAGAGAAATTATGCTCTGCGCCTGCCTTTGAAAAAGCAATGAGGGGAAGGCAAAAGTTAAAATAGTATTAGAGAACGGAGTGCTTGAAGACTATCAGAATATTTTGCCTTCATGAGATCCTTGTGAGGCTTAGCTCCTTTATTCAGGAAAGAATTTGAACTCTAGTTGGTGTGTGAAACAAAAATTTCCATCTTCCTCTCCAGAGAACTTGTATTTTGTTTTTAAAAATAAAGATAACTTTAGAAAATGTGAAGAATCCTTAATTGAGCCAATTTCCAGTGAGTGGGAACTTATGTTTTAGCTCCAAGAATTCAAATGAATGTTGCTTCAGAAGATAAATAACTTTCTTGATTAGGAGCTATAATAACTGAAGTCTGCTCTGTCATTTGGTAACATACTTGGTCAAGGTACAGTAGTATGTGGGAACCCTTGCAGGCCAGGTTACCTTTCATGTTGTTTGGATATAAAATTTCATGAACAGGTTAGTGTCATCTTTTTCCTGCCCAAGTAGTTTTCTTTGCCCTTTTCTGCTTTCTCCAGAAGTTATGGACAACTCCCGCTGACTTCCTTTTAGCTCAGGATTTCCCCAAAACTAACTTTCCCCACCCCCTTGGGAGGGTAAGTTTGGAGCAGGAGTCTTCCATTCCCTCACCTTCAAACTGGCTTATACCTTTAGTTTTCCTTTTTTTAAAAATTATGAACTGGGGGCAGCTAGGTGGCACAGTGAATAGAGCACTGGCCCTGGAGTCAGGAGGACCTCAGTTCAAATTTGGCCTCTGACATTTAACACTTGCTAACTGTGTGACCTTGAGCAAGTCACTTAACCTCAATTGCCCTGCCCTCCCCCCTCCAAAAAGACCAAAAAAAATTATGAACCTACCAAATATCAATTAAAATAATTGTTTCCATATAGATTTGGACAGGAATGTATACGTGAAAATGTGAATTTCTATTAAATAGTTTTTCTTTTTAAATGTATAATAAAGTTTCAAAGTCATCTTGATCTTGATTCCTTCTGCCTTCCTTTTGTTCTAATTTTTTTGTGTTTGTTTGGGAATGTATCCCTAAACCCTTTTTCTTCTCACGTTCCTCCTCCAACCTTTAACTGGAAAAAAAACAAAAACAAAAAACCCTTGTAAGAAATATGCAATCAAGCAAAATAAATTCCTGCTTTGGCTGTGTCTGAAATCATGTCTCATTCTGTATCTTGTGGCCATAACTTCTCTACCTCCAGCCTCCAGTGGAAGTGAGAAGAGCAGAGGTGGGTGCCCCATGAGTCTCCTGCCTGATTTCCAGTCTGTGGAGAAGAGCAGGGTGTGTTACCTTTCCTTGTGGCAGTTACCCGCCTGGACTCCAGCCTCCTGTGGGAATGGAATGTGGAGAGGTAGGCATCACACCATTGTGTCCTGAGCATCTTTCTAGTCTCCAGCCTCTTGTGGAAGAGAAGTGCCATTCAATCATACCAGTCTCCTGTATCTGAGATGAGGGGAATGGATACCATTCTATCAAGTTTCCAGGCAAGTGTCCTGCCTTGGGAGAAGGAGAGTATCACTACTCTTTCTGCTCCAAGTTCTTATTCCCTTATTTGAATTGTCTGGTGTTCTTGCAGAACTCCACCTTGAGGTCATAATACTATTGTCAAGATATTAGGAGACAGCCTATTTTCCAGAGCTAAGGCTCAGCAAGCAAGCTGCACCCTGAGCTTGGCATAATAACAATCCTTCATGTTCATCCTCTGGCAAAATCATGTAATTATTGTATTTCTTTGACTAGCACTAGGTATTCTCTGAGTTCAGACAAATTCTGGTCATGAAGCCCTGCTATGAATCAAACTTCGCACATTGTTGCTATTACCCCTTGTTGTCAGGACTACAGCTCACTGCATAGCCATTGGTATAAGTATTTATGACTCCCCACGCTGCCTTGGGTCCCCTCTCCCCATTAGAGCCAGGGCTCCGGCACATGTGTCTTTGCTTGCAAGTCATTTTTCCTCACTTTAAAATTAAACTTCTATTTGATTCCTGACTCTCCTGTCTCTAGCCTGCTCTGTTCTCCAGCCATCTGCAGGTTAGAGGCCAGTTCCATAAGTTAACACTGTTGACAGTGAAAATATCCAAACTTTTTTCTTACTGATTAACAACCAACCCCATCTCAGCGATTCTGAATCCTAGTAGGTCATCATCCAATACCCCTTTCCCATTCTCCAGAGAATGATTCATCATTCCCATTTTCCACACATATACACATACCAAAATCCCAACCAAAAGCTCTACTTCTTCCACTGTACCCTCTGGAATACCTGCTCCATAGGGAATAAAGTTGTTTTCATCTTAAATCTTTTCTTTTACCACTCCTTGTCTTGGATCATTGGGTTCCAAGAAGAGCTGAATCATTCATAGTTGATCATCACAGTCTTGCTGATACTGTGTACAACGTTTTCCTGGTTTTGCTCATTTCACTTGGCATCGGTTCATATAAGTCTTTCCAGGTTTTCCTGAAATCTGCCTGTTCATCATTTCTTATTGTACAATAGTATTCAATTACATTCCACATCCTGTTCAGCCATTCCCTAATTGATGGACAAACCCTCAGTTTCCAAAATTTTGCCACCACAAAGGGCTGCTATAAATATTTTTGCACATGTAGGTCCTTTTCCTTTTTTTATGATCTCTTTCAACAAGCGTTTGTTAGGTGCTTAATACCTACCAGACTATTGTGCTAAGTGCTGGGGATACAAAGAAAGGCACAAAACACGACATCTCATCTCCAAGAGCTCACATTCTGAGAAAGAGACAATATATACATAATTTAGTACATATAAGATATATAGAGTTGATTGGAAGTCATCTCAAAGGGCAGGTACTTGGGGCGGCTAGGTGGCACAGTGAATAGTGCAGCAGCCCTGGAGTCAGGAGGACCTGAGTTCAAATCCAACCTCAGACTGGCCATGTGACTTTGGGCAAGTCACTTAACCCCATTTGCCCTGCCTTCCCCCCCAAAAAAACCAGAAAAAAACAAAATCAAAGGGCAGGCACTAGCTGTTTGAGAAGAGTCTTGAAAGAAGCCGAAAGGGAGGGCATCCTAGACACAAGTAACAGTCAGTGAAAATGCATAGAGCTGTTAGATGGTATGTCATATTCGAGGAATGGCAAGAAGACAAGTGTTACCGGATCCTAAAATGTGGTAAGGAGTAAAGTGTAAGTTTTTGGTCCCCCCCCATTACATTTTTATTCTAATTTTAAAAACATAATAAGCTTTTCCATAACATAGAAGCATAGAAAAAGAGAATTGCACATGAAACTGCAACTCTATTATGTATCACTTGCTCTTCCTTTTAAATATATAATAAAGTTATCATGTAACTTTCTTTTTTCCTCCTTTCCCCCCCACCTCCGACCACCATTAGATGCAAATATGTGTGTGTGTGTTGTGTGTATATATTTATATGTATACATGTATATATATATATATATATATATGTAAAACCATACTATACTTCTATTTATCAGTTCTTTCTCTGGATGCAGATAGCATCTTCCTTCATAGGTTCTTTGTAGTTAATTTGGGTGTTTATAATAGTCAAAATGACTTGGTGCTCAAATTTATTCTTAAAACAATATTGTGGCTACTGTATATAATGTTCTCTTGTTTCTGCTTGTTTTGCCCTTCATTATTTTCCTGCAAGACTTTCCATGTTTTTCTAAAATCAATAAGCTCATAATTTCTTATAGGACAGTATTCCAACACAATCTTATACTACAACTTGTTCAGCCATTCCCCCATTGGCAGGCATTCTCCCAAAATTCCAGTATTTTGCCACCACAAAGAGAGCTGCTATAAATATTTTAGTACATATAGGTTTTTTCGTTTTTCCCTCACATCTTGGGAAACAACTTGAATTATTGGCATTACTAGGTCAAAGGGTATAGGCAGTTTAATAACTCTTTGGACATAATTCCAAATTCTTCTCCAAAATGGTTGGATTTTAGTTCATAATTCCACCAACTGTGAAATACTGTCCCAATTTTTCCACATCCCCTCCAGTATTTGTCATTTTCCCCTTTTCTATCATTCTAGCCAATCTGATAGGTATAAAACAATATTTCAAGGTTGTTTTAATTTTGCATTTCTCTAATCAATAATTATTTAAATCATTTTCACATGACTATAAATTGTTTTGATTTATTCATCAGAAAACTTCCTGTTCATATCCTTTGACCATTTACTAATAGGAGGATGACTCATTCTTATAGATTTGACAAAGTTCTTTATATTTAAGATATGAGACCTTTACCTGAGAAACTGTATATAATCTTCCCAATTTTCTGTTTCCCTTTCATCTTAGTTACATTGGTTTTATTTATACAAAACTTTTAAAATTTAATGTAGTCAAAATTATCCATATACCTCCCAATGCTCTCTATCTCTTATTTATTCATAAATTGTTCACCTCTCCATAACTCCGATAGTAATATGTTCCATGTTCTTCAAATTTTCTCATAATATATCTCTTTATGTCTAGATCATATATTAATTTTTACTTTATCTTGGTAAATGGTGTAAGACATTGTTCTATGACCAATTTCTGCTAAACTGCTTTCCAGCTTTCCCAACAACTTTTACCAAATAATGAGTATTTTTTGGGAGGCAATTGGGGTAAATGACTTGTCCAGGGTTACATAGCAAGTAAGTGTCTAAGGCTGGATTTGAACTTAGGTCTTCCAGATTCGAAGGCTAGTGCCCTATCTACTATGCCATCTAATTGCCCCTAAATAGCAAATTCTTGTCCTAAAAACTTAGGTTTTTATACTTGTCAAACACAAGGTTATTATAGTCATTTGCTGCTCTAAATTGTATGTCTACTCTCTTCCACTGATCTACTTTTCTATTTCTTAGCCAGTACCAGGTAGTTTTGATAATTACTGCCATATGACATAGTTTAAGATCTGGTACTGCTAAACCTCCAAGGACCTTTACTTTTTTTCATTAGTTCCTTTGATATTCTTGACCTTTTAGTCTTCCAAAAGAACTGTTATTATTTTTCCTATCTCAGTAAAATAATGTTTTGGTAATTTAATTGTGATTGCATTGAACATATAGATTAATTTAGGTAAAAGCATAAGTTTTCGAAAGCCAAAAAAAGAATCTTATTTTTGATCCTCGTGGTGACAGAAAGCAACTAAAGTTTAGGTAGCCAATAAATAATTTTAGAATTGATGATGTATGATTCTCATAATAGGAACAGCTAGGTGGCACAGTAGATAGAACATTGGGCTTGGAATCAGGGAGACTCATCTTTATGAATTCAAATCCTGCCTCAGATATTTACTAGCTGTGTGACCCTGGGCAAGTCACTTAATTCTGTTTGCCTCAGTTCCTCACTTATCAAATAAGATGGAGAAGGAAATTACAAACTACTACAGTATCTTTGCCAAGAAAACCCCAAATGGGGTCATGAAGAGTTGGATACTACTGAAACAACTCTACAACAACCTAGATTGCCATCCTGTCTATACCAGATTAATTAGAAACAACTGTTTTCTCGGCTGATCGTGTCTTCCTCGAAATGTTTACTGAAATTACAATTAAATATTCAACTCTTCACCCAACACTCTGATCCTCATATAAATGAAAGTGCTCATCATTTTGCACAAAAACAATCATTTCCCGATTCCAAGATGAGTAATTACTCCCAAATGGTATTTTATCTATCTTAGATCACCACAGAATCAAGGTCTCTGTAGGTTACTAAAGGCCAAAAGCTTACTGCCCCATTGCTTATCCCCTGTGAAAAGTAGACAGCTACATTTTTCTGTCAGCTTTCCTCTGGTAATGGAGTATATGAACCCTAATTTAATTATCACCAATCTCTCATTCTTATACTAATTAAATAAGCTGGCCAAAGTGGTTTTCACTGCAAAATTAATTATACATACTGAGAGGTCTATTGTAAAATACAGCAATGCCAGGGCAATTAAGAGTTCTACTTAAAACCCAGGCCAGCACAGTCCATTGTCTAGCTGTGTTTGGGTATCAAATCAGTAGGAGTGATTTGTGAAGGTCAGTCACTTTCCCCTTTCCTCATCTTTACCCAGAGTGAACCAGTTTAACTCCACACTGTCTTCTCTTGAATCCTTCTCCTATCCTATCTCCAAGTATACCCTGCTAAACCTCAGCCTCGGGTAACTGCTATCATCCATTGCCTTCATTCGTACACACCTGCTGCTGAACGAAGGTGAAGAAAATCACAGCCCTCCCTGATTGGGTCCCGCTACATATCTGTGTTACGTAACTTGAACTAGGTCCTCACTGCTGCTACGCAAACACCTTCCTAATTAATTCACTATCCCACTTTCCACAGTGGCTCTTCCAAACCTTTTCATCTCTCTTCAAACCTCCCATGGTTCCTCCTCCCCCTATTCTCTCAGCCTGGAACCTTGCCTTGTGTTTTACAGAAAAAATTAAGGCTATTTGCTGAAAGCTCCTTCTCCTCTCTTCCTTATCTCATATCATCCAGATGCCTTCTGCCACTATCTCACATGATGAGGTAGCCCTTTTTCTTTACTGTACATGGACAAATGATCCCATTCCATCCTATTTGGTCCAGCAGATTACCACCCTATAATCTCAAATCTCCTACTTACCTTCAGTCTCTCCCTATTGGCTGCCTCCCCACTGCCTATGAACATATTCATGTTTCCCCTATCCTCAAAAAAAACACCACCTTTCCTTGATCCATCTGTGCCTGCTAACTATTGTCCCATATCTCTCCTACCTTTCGATGGCCTTGAGAAAGTCATTCACAACAGCTGCATCTACTTCCTCTCTTCTCATTCTCTTCTCACTCTCTTCTTAACTCTCCAGTCTGGCTTCTCATTCAACCAAAACTTTTTTCCAAAGTTACCAATCATCTCTCTTAAAATAACAAAACAAAACTGTTTTACATTTTTATTTTCAGTTCCAAATTCTCTTCTTCCCACTATTCCCTCCCTCCCCAACTCTGAGAAGGCAAGAAATATGCTCATTATACATGTGAAATCAAGCAAAACATTTCTACATTAGCCATGTTGTATTGGATTGGGGGGAAACAAGAAACATAAAGAGAAAAAATATGCTTCAATTTACACTCAAGAGTCCACAAGTTCTCTATCTGGAAGTAAATAGCATTTTTCAAGATGAGTCCTTTAGAACCGTAATGGATGAATTGATCAGAGTAGCTAATTCTCTCACAGCTGACCTTGCTGTTACTGTGTACAATATTCTCTTGGTTCTACTCCAATTTGCATCAGTTCATCAGAAGTCTTCCCAAGTTTTTCTGAAACTATTCCCTTTATTATTTCTTACAGCACAATAATATTGCATCACAGTTATATACCATAACTTATCTAGACATTCTCTAATCGATGGGTACTTCCTCAGTTTTCAGTTCTTTGCCATCACAAAAAAACCCTGCTATAACTATTTTTGTACATGAGTCCTTTTCCTTTTCCTTTGATTTTCTTGAGATATAAACCTAGTAGCAGTATTATCAGGTAAAAGGGTATACATAATTTTATAACTCTTTGGGCATAGTTTCAATTGTTCTCCAGAATGGTTGGAGCAGTTCACAGCTTCAACAGTACGTTTCTGTCCCTATTTTCCTACATTCTCTCCAGGACTTGTCATTTCTTTTTTCTGTCATCTTAGCCCATTTGAAGGATGTGAGGTGATACTTCAGAGTTCTTTTAATTTGCATTTCTCTAATTATCAGTGGTTTAGAATATTTTTTTCATATGACTATTGATAGTTTTGATTTCTTCTTCTGAAAACTGCCTATTCTTATCCTTTGATCATTTATCAATTGGGGAACAATTCTTATTTGCATAAATTTGACTCAGTTTCCTATATATTTGAGAAATGAAATCTTTAACAGAGAAACTTGCAGTAATTTCCTCCCTGAACCCCACCCCAGTTTCTGGCTTTTCTTCTGATTTTGGCTGCATGGGTTTTGTTTGTGCAAAATTTTTTTAATTTAATATAATCAACATTATCCATTTTACCTCCTGTGATACTCTCTAGCTCTTATTTGGTCATAAACTCTTTTATTTGTAGATCTTACATGTAATATTTTCCCCCATTTGTTTATGATACCATCCTAACTGTGTACCCATTTTGAGCTTTTCTTGGTATGTAGTGTGAATGTTGGTCTATGCCTTGTTTCTGCCAGACTGCTTTCTGGTTTTCCCAGTTTTTGTCAAATAGTGAGTTCTTGTCCTAATCTTTCCTGCTGATCTCCTAATTGCTCAATCCAATGGCCTTTTCTCAATCCTCATTCTTCTTGACCTATCGCCTTTGATGCTGTCCATCACCTTCTTTTGATACTCTTTTCTCTCTAGGTTTTCAGTTTTCCCTACCCTTTGCTCATTTTCTTCCTACCTATCTGACCACTGTTGAGTCTCTTTTGCTGAACCTTCATTCCAGTTCACATCCCCTAACTGTGGGGGGTCCCATAGAGTTCTATCTGGGGCCCTCTCCTCTTTACTCTCTATTTCATGTGGCAACCTTATCAGCTTTCATGGATTCAATTATCATCTCTATGCTGATTTTCAAAATCCACTCACACATCCTTGCTCTCTGCTGACCTTCAGTCTCACATCTCCAGCTGCCTATTAGATGTCTTATAGGCATCTTAAACTCAACATGCACAAAACAATTCATTATCGTTCCCCTAAAACCCTCACCTCTTCTAAACTTCCCTATTTCTGTCAAAGGTACCACATTCCCAGCCACCCAGGCTTAAAACCCATGTGTCATCCTCAAATCCTCAGTATCTCTCACCCTACCCCTCTCATATCCAATCTGTTTTCAAGGTCTATGCATTTTACCATTGTAATTTCTTTCAAATATGTCCCCTTCTCTCCTTTGATAGTGCCACCACCCTGGTACAGGTCTCATCACTTCACATTTGGGCTACTGCAATTGCTTGCTGGTTGGTCTGCCTTCTACAAGTCTCTCCCTGCTCTAGTCTATCCTTCACTAAACTGTCAAAGCAATTTTCCTAAAGTGCAGTTCCAACCATATCATGCCCCACCCCACCCCCCAAAGAGAAAACTCCATTCGCTACCAAGACCAAATATAAAATTCTCTACTTGGCATTCAAAGTCCTTCATAACCAGCCTCCCCTCACCATCTTTCCAGTCTTCTTACAATTTATTACTTACCATCCCCCAACCCCTCTTTGATCCAATGACACTGGCTTCCTTGGTATTCCTCTATGAAGACACTCCATCTTTTGACTCTGGCCATTCTTTTTTTTTTGGAGGAAGAAAGGCAGGGCAATTGGGATTAAGTGACTTACCCAAGGTCACACAGCTAGTAAGGAGTCAAGTGTCTGAGGCTGGATTTGAACTCAGGTCCTCCTGCCTCCAGGGCCGGTGCTCTATTAACTGTGTCACCTCGCCTCCCCACTCTGGCCATTTTTAATGGCTTTCTTCCATGCCTGGAAATGTTCTCCTTCCTTATATCCTCATACTGGATTTCCTGATTTCTGCTCCTACCTAGCCCAGAAGCCAATCAGATTCTTGTCCTTTCTTTCCTTTTAATTCTCTCTTCCCCCTATACACTACAAATTTAGAGTTTGTTTTGCTGATCCTTCCCTGTTTCTATCCATCCTCTTATTCCCTCTTCTCTCCCCCTCCCAGTTTCCTCCTGTTTTCCTGTTGAACTGAATAGTATTTTTATACCAAATATTTTTGTTTGAATGTTTGACCCTCTTTTGACTGGTTAAGAGTTAAAGTTCAAGTGATGTCTGCTTCCACCATACCCTTCTCTTCATTTATAGTCATCTACTTGTCTACCCTGTAGAGTATGAGAGTTAATGTAAACAACCTTTACTGTAAACAGTAAAGAACCATACAACAGGAAAACTTGCAAGTTACACTGGGCCATCCTTGGCACTATGCTTTCTTTATTCTATTTCTATATAATATTTGACCTGGCCTAAAGGTGGTGCAGAGGTCTACTGCTGTCCTCTTACTGCCAAGGATCAGTCTTGTGAATAAACTTCCCCAATTAAGCCAATAAGTCAGCTTCTTTCTTCTGCAACTCAGTACCTTCCCTTTATGATGGGACTGACTGTTCCTTGAGATGGTTTGTGTCCTTATATACTCATTATGTGAGATAGTAAGTTGTCCCCCCTCAGTATACCTCATCTCCCATAGAGGTATTCCTAGAACAGAAGTGCCAAACATAAAGGCTGCATGTGGCCCACAATTCCCAAATCCCAAGAAAGATTAAAGTGTGATTGGAAAATATTTAACAAAGTAAATTACAATAAAACATAAATATTACATATTAAAACTAAGTCAACATGGGGCCCATTGGAATTCCTATGTATGGTTTTATGGTTTTAATTTCTATTTAACATCACTGCTCTAGGATATTTCTTTTAAAAATCATCAAAGCATAACAAAAAACCAGTCCCAGGCTGTCTTAATTCTATGACCTTTGATGATATTAAGATTTCTAAAGGGATACTTGTTTCTTCTTTCCCTACCAGAAGGTAAATACTTTGACCTCATATACTCCCTTCCAATGGCTCAAACGTATTTACTTTTTTGTTTCTTGTAACTCTTGTGTTTGCACTTTAAAGTTTTCTTTCAGCTCTGCTCCTATTATCTAGAATGCCTTGATGTCAGTTTCATTAAGGTCTGGTTTCTTCCTCCCTATATGATTCTATTAATTTTTTCTGGGTTTGTTATTTTAAGTTTACAAACATTTGTTTTGCCTTTTGGAATGGGTCATATCTTATGTGATCCTTACTATGGTTGGCCCAGTACTCCAACTCTTTTCTTTCTGCATGCTTGTTTCCATTTATCTGAAAGGGAGCTTTAGATCTTGGCTATAATATTCCTGGGAGTTTTAATTTTAGTTTCTTTCATGACGTAGATTTTCTGCTTTCATTTTGTCCTTTGCACAATTTTTGCTCATGATTTCTTGAAATGTGATTGTATGTACACTCTTATTGATATTGACTTTCAGGTAGTCTAATGATTCTTAGATTCCCCCTCCCCCCCATCACCTGTTATCTAGGGCAGATGTTTTTAAAAATATTTTAACTTCCCTTTAGTTTACTCTAGTTTTCATGGGGCCTGCTACTTGTGTACAGTTTCGTACATATCATACCAAACTGTTAAGTTCTCCTTCTAAATCCTTCCTTTAGCACTCATTCCTTTACCAATTCTTTCCTCTAGAAATCTTTGTTTTTAAACCGTTGCTTAATTTGTTCTAGAAATTCTGGTTGACTTTGTGGCCCAATGAGTTTTTCTTTAAAGCTCTGCTTGCAAATATAGTTTCTCTGTTGTTATTTGTGTTCTGGATTCCCTTGCTCCAAGACCTCACCTCTTCTTATTCGTGAGTATCTTTTGTTAATTCATCTTCCTGTCTTACTACCTGAATTGAGAGCCTGTGCTAGGGTCAAATGCTGCACACTTTTGGAGGGACAGTCAGGGCCTATGTATTCTCTAGGGCCCTATAAGTGCCTTCTTTTGGTGTTGAATGCTGTGTTTTTCAAAGATCTCAGGGGTAGCTCAGATCAGGTTGCTCAACAACTTATTGGTGGGACAGTGGTGGAATTCTGTGCAAGAGTTGTTTTGATTTTATTTCCCCCCTCAGAAAGGAGAAGACTAGCCCTCCTCTTGGGTAAGGTAAGAAAAGAAATAGAAGACTGTCTACTAGAAGGTCATATAGATCTTTACTTTAGACAGCTGGAAACTGTCATTAATAGCAAAGCTATCTAAATATGGATTTTAAAGGGACCAATTAATTTTGACAACACTGTGGTCTAAAACACACAAACAGAATCAAAATATTTATTATGTGTTCTTTTGCACATGGCACTGTTAGGCACTCTACAGCAATGTGTAACATGCTGCATAACAGCAAAACTGCTCTCAAGGAGCT
>CM053585.1:216782664-216800776 GCA_028646515.1 Pseudochirops corinnae
CAAAATAAATTAATAAATAGATGCATCTTAAGCCAAGGAGTTTGTTCTGGGAAGTTATAACTTATAGAGATAATACATAGTATCTCTCTTTATCCAAGGAATTTGTTTTTCAGTGGTGGGAGAAGAAATATAAAAAAAATAAATTCTTGATAATTGAAAAAAAATGTTTAGAAAAGCCAAGAAATTTACACTTTAAGGATTTAGCTTAGAGATATGATGCACACAGCCCCAATCTTGCATATCTTCCCATTACTTTATTTATATGTCTGGTATATATATGCATATGTTGATCTGATATGTGTGTGTGTGTGTGTGTCTGTATATATATATATATATGTATGCTTCCTCTTCCAAGAAGCAATTTTTTAGTTACCCCTCATCTTCAACCCTTCTTTAATAGCACATTTACTAAGTGCAGGTTTGATACTAATGCAGAACTTGAATAGGGGAAGATGGGAAGAGTTAAAGCCAAGAGTCCATCTCCAGATTTTGTAATGTATTTGCCTTTTTTTCTATTTATATTTTTTCACTCTTAAAAATTTTCAGTTCTAAATTCTTTCCCTTTCTTCCGTTCCCTACCCATTGAGAAAGCAAGCAATATGAATATACAGTATGGATGCAGGTAGGTGGCACAATGGAGAGAGTACCAAACTTAGAGTCTGGAAGACTCATTCATCTTTTTGAATTGAAATCTAGCCTCAGACACTTAATAGCAGTGTGACCTTGGACAAGTCACTTTACTGTTTGCCTCCGTTTTCTCATTTGTAAAAATGAGCCAGAAAAGGAAATGGCAAATATATTTCCATATTAGCTGTGCTGCAATATTGCAATAAATAAATAAAGAGCAAGGAAAATAAAGGGAGCAGAAAAAATATGCTTCTCTCTGTATTCAGAGTTCATCAGCTCTCTGAAGGGGAATAGCATGTTTCATCATGAGTTTTCTGGAATTGTCGTGGATCATTGTATTGATCAGAATAGCTAAGTCTTTCATAATTGGTTATCATTGCAAGATTGCTTTTATTGTGTACAGTGTTCTTCTGGTTCTGCTCAGGTTTTTCTGAAATTGTCCTCTTTGTCATTTCTTAGAGTTTAATAGCATTCCATTACAATCATATACCACAGTTTGTTCAGCTATTCCACAATTAATGGGCATCACCTTAGTTTTCAAGTACTTATTGTCACAGAAAAAGCTTCTATAAATACTTTTTTGTAGATATGGGTCCTTTTCCTTTTTCTCTGATGTCTTTGAGATACAGACCTAGTAGTGGTGTTGCTGGGTGGTTCCAAATCATTCTCCAGAATGGTCGGAGCAGTACAGGCTCCATTAGCAGTGCATTCGCATGCCTATTCTTCCACATCTTCTCCAGCATTTGTTATTTTCCTTTTCTTTCATCTTAGCCTATCTAGTATGTGTGTATGTGTACCTTAAAGTTGGTTTGATTTGCATTTCTCAAATTTTTAGTGAGCTAGAGCATATTTTCATATGACTAGTCATATCTTATATTTCTTTGTCTGAAAACGTCATATCCTTTGACCATTTATCAATTGGGAAATGATGACTCTTTTTTTGGCTCAGTTCTCTATTTGAGAAAGAAGACTTTTATTAGAGAAGCTTGCTGTAAAGTTTTTTTCCCCAGTTTCCTTTTTTCATTCATTCAGATTTTGGCTGCATTGGTTTGTTTCTGCAAAACTTTTTTAATTTAATATTATCAAAATTATTCATTTAATATCCTGTGATCCTCTCTGTTTCTTATTTGTTCGTAAACTCTTCCATTATCCATAGATTGACAGGTAATTAATTTTCCATACTCTTCAAATTTGCTTATGATACCGCCCTTTATGTCTAAGTCATGTACCCATTTTGATCTTCTCTTGGTGTACAGTCTGTCTGTGCCTGGTTTCTGACAGACTGCTCTCCAGTTTTCTCGGCAGTTTTTGTCATATAGTGAGTTCTTGCCCCCAAAACTTGCTTCTTTGGGTTTATCAAACACTAAATTACTGTAGTCACTTACTTTTATATATTATATACCTAATCCATTCCACTGGTGAACCATTCTGTTTCTTATCCAGTGCCAGGTTATTTGGATTATTACCACTTTGTAGAATAGTTTGAAATCTGGTACTTCTAGGCTGCCCGCACATTTTTTTTCATTAATTCCCTTGATAAGAAAATTCTTTACCTTTTGTTCTTCCAGTTGAGTTTTGTTATTTTTTTCTAGCTTTATAAAATAACTGGTAATTTGATCAATATAGCACTGAATAAGTAAATTAACATAGGTAAAATTAGCTTGGCTTACCCATGTGCAATTAATATTTCTCCAGTTATTTAGATCTGTATTTGTATGAAAAGTGTTTTTTAATTGTGTTCATATAATTCCTGTGTTTGTCTTTGCTGGTAGACTCCAAGATACTGTATACTGTCTGCCATTATTTTAAATGAAATTTCTCTTTCTATTTCTTCCTGTTGGGTTTTGTTGGTAATATATAGAAATACTGATGATTTTTGTGGACTTATTTTGTATCCTGCAACTTTGCTAAAATTGTTATTGTTTTACCTAGTTTTATAGTTGCTTCTCTAGGTTTCTGTAACAACCCATCATATCCTCGGCAAAGAGTGATAGTTTTGTTTCCTGATTGCCTAGTCTTCCTTCAATTCTTTTTCCTTGGTTTATTGCTATAGCTAGTATTTTTAGTATAATATTGAATATTAATAATGACAATGGACACCCTTGCTTTACCCCTGATTTTATTGAGAAGGGACTTCTAGTTTATTCCCATTATAGATGTCAGACCTGGAAAAACTCAGATCAATATGGTGATCTGTAATTAAGGTGAGGCATTTATTCAGGGTCAGGGAATTGTACTTCGAGACAACTTGCTGCTTTTTCATAGGGGGATGTCTGGGGAGGGAGGGAAGAAAGGGGATCCCTTTAGGGATTAGTCATGGAAAACAGAAGAGTATTACCAGTTTACATGGAGCAGCTGAGCTGCTGGAGGGAGAACTGTCCTTGTGATTATCTCTGTCCTGGAACAGGGCAGTGGTTAGAAACAGCTGATATGCCAGTCTTCTTGGGGGCATTTAGAAACTTCTGGTCAGAGCAGAGGTTCCCAGGGATTGGCCTTGAGGGGTCAGGGGAACAGTTAGAAACTGCTAGTCAGAACAGTGTAGGGGCCCAGGGATTCCTAGGAGTTGACATTGATATAATGCTTCCGCTTGCTTTTAGATAGATACTACTTATCATTTTAAGGAAAACACCGTTTATTCCTATGCTTTCTAGAATTTTTTAATAGGAATGGGTGTTGTAGTTTGTCAAAAGAAAAAAAACTTTTTCATCATCTATTGATATAATTGTAGTGTTTTTGTTGTTTTTGTTATTGATATCGTCAGTTATGCTTCTGCTTCTCCTAATTTTGATCTGGCCCTGCATTCCTGGTATAAATCTCACCTCGTCATAATCATCTTTGTGATATATTGCTGTAGTGTCCTTGCTGGTATTTTATTTAAAATTTTTATATCAGTAGTCATACGTCTGTGTTCTTTGACTAGAAACCATCATGTTAGTGTTGTATTGTCCCTAGCAGATTACCAACTATTTCTCCTCAATTTGTTTTTTCCCAGTTTTTTCCAAGTATGTTAAAAATAGCTCCAAAATATGCCACATCTGCCCAGGTTAAAGAGGTCAATTTATGACACTAAGGTAAACTTTCAAAGTCAGTGGTGGCCACCTTGAAGTGGCAGTCACAGGGCCTTCTTGTGTTCAGTGTCACCATGTCAGACTTCATAGTTTGTCCTTTTCTTGTGCAACCATGACATACCGTTCTACCCACTTATTCTGGCTCAGGGAAGAGGCAGAAAGTCAAGTATCTCCCAACTATGGAGAAAAAGAAAAGCATCCTTCCTGCCTTCAACCCCAAACTGAGATTTCTTCAGTTAAATTATATTTGCCTCAGTAGACCCTGACCCTTATTTGTAGGGTTATAAACCACCTCATTTGGAATATAAAGTATGTTAAGACTAGGCAACTCAATAAACTGAAACCTCACCATTCTCTTCCTATCATTGCAAGTTGGCTGGCAAAATTATAGTTGCTCATTTAGAAAAAGCTATTAAAGAAGTAATTCTTTAATTCAGCAACCTCTGATTTCAAAATAAAGAAATTTGCCTGTAGACCATGTTGTAATTTAAAACTCTTAACAATTCTCACATTCAAGAAAAAAAGTAGGTTTATTTCTGGCTTTTGTGCCTAAGATATAGGCACAGTGAAAACATATGGACTCCACACTTTGAAATGTATGGTGGGCCCTGTAGTTTTCATTTGTCATCTTTTTTTTGTTGTTTTGTTTTTTGCTTTTTGGAGGGGGGAAGGCAGGGCAATTGGAGTTAAGTGACACACGGCTAGTAAGTGTGTCAAGTGTCTGAGGCTGGATTTGAATTCAGGTCCTCCTGACTCCAGGGCCAGTGGTGCTCTATTCACCGCGCTGCCTAGCTGCTCCTATGTGTCATCTTCTTTTGACAAGTTGGAGCTTGGTATTTCAAATCTTTGGGTTTTTTTTTTTCTGCCCACTTTTGCATGTCACTTATATGATTTAGGAAAGATCCTATACAATGTTCTATGACCTAGCACAGAAGTTGGGTTTGTTTGTTTTCAGTATTGTCATTGAGCACATGGGATGCAAGGCATCCCAGTTGCTGTGCCACCATTGAAAATAGGTGTCATCCTTACAGAACTTTAAGGAAATTAGAGGTAATAGGCAAATATGTATATGAACATAAAGATTACATAGTCTGTGTAAAAAGCAGCGTAGGACAAGTGAGATCAAGGAAACCCTAAGTGTGTTTAGCATTTTGAGCATTGGCAAGTGTCTGTAACTCTTCCTTGTACATTGCCAAGTACTGTTGTAGGGGTTGTAGAGAACATAAAAATCTAAAAGGCAAAATTCCTGCTTTTTTTAAGAGTTTCTAATCTTGTTCAGCAAATGAGATTACTTCTCATGAAATATTTACACAAAGGGACATGATGGAAGTCTTTAGGTATTTGAAGCCTCATAGGGAGGAGAGATTAGACCAGTTCTGTAGGGTTACAGAGGGTGGAATTTCCAAAGAGCTTGATTTCAGGAAAAACTTCCAAATAGCTGTTCAGAAATGGATTAGACTGTGTAGATAGAAAAGTTAAAGGTTCTCCCTCCTGGGGAAGGAGAAAGGGAATAAGCAATTATTTAGAAACTGTTATGTGCCCGCACTGTACTATGTACTTTTTACAAATAGTTTCTCATTTGATCCTCACAACAGCCCTGAGAATTAGGTACTATTATTATCTCCATTTTACAGTTGAAGAAACTGAGTCAAAGTTTAAGTGACTTTTGCTTGCCCAGTTTCTTTGAGCTAGTAATTGTAGTAAAGCAAAGAACTTCACAGGAGACAAGGTTTCCTGTCTGGAGCAGTGGTTCTCAACCTTCCTAATGCCACAACCTCTGCCCATATGTGGGCAGACCCACCCGGAGACAATTAGAGAAGGAGTGTCTCGGTTCCTTGGAAATATGTTTTCTGATGGTCTTAGGTGACCCCTGTGAAAGGGTCATTCGACCCCCAAAGGCTTGCAACCCACAGGTTGAGAACTCCACAGTGTAGAGTAATTAACGTTGGAAGTCAGCTGATTAAAAGAAAACCAACTCCATGTTGATAGTGAAGGGACATTGGCAGTCTAGATATGTTTATTAATATGCAAATTTTATGTGAGGATGAGTTGGCTCAGCCCTTAAAAGTTCAGTATACATAGTTAATTTCTTTTCAGTCCTGGTTTTAACTTGGTTTCCTTAATTCTTGTTAATTTTTCTTAACTAAGTTTCCATTTCTTAGATTGTATAAAATAAATGCCTCTAATACTGATAATAGCTCCTAATAAAACCCATTACTTGGGAATAAATTTGTAGAGGTCTTCAAAGGTTATCACACCAGTATTCCAACCAAGAGTTGATTCGGTCTAGAAACTCCTTCAATAACCACCTTCTTTCCTATTGCAAAAATAGCCTTCCAGCTTACTTTGAACTTTCGCAATTTGAACCCTCAGCACAAACTTTATTCCGATGCTCTTCTCTCTTACTCCATCTTACCTTCCTCAGACATAGTCAAGCTTTGTACTACCAGGTTAATTAAACTATACCCCAGGAATCTCCCATTCAGTAAACCTTGCTACATCTTTCACCTTTTCTTACTCTTACATGTGTCAATTCTATAGGCAAGAACAAGGTGGTATACTTCCCAGGTGCTTTTAGACTACTTTTTAATGCCACCTTCACTCAATAACTTCTCCCTTTACAATCTATCTTCCAGCCCTACCTAAGGGTGCAGTCCTTAACTAAGACTTTTGCCAAATTATCCATGCTACTTAGGTAACTTGAGACCAATACAATACATCATTTTGTAAACATCTTCACTGACTGGCTACAAGATTACGTCGTTCAGGGAATTTAGAGATTCCTTTCTGGGCTACCCTGCCGCAAATTACAATACAGGGTAGAAGATAGAAATCAAAATACATGAAGATGAGCACTGTAATTTTATGTATGCATGTATAGGTCTCATATATTACATGTTACAATTTCATGTGTGTATATATATGCATACAGAGACACACACATAGATAGCATTGTGTAAAATGTAGGTACAATAATTATGTAGACTGTGTCAAGAAGTAAGGCATGTAGGTAAGTTCTAATGAACCCTCGATGCCGAGTTGTTGTAAGTGGAACTCGGATTCATTTGATCTATATAACTCTGTGTCAAGACTAGAAGCAGTCAGATTAATTAAAGGATTTACTATATGTCCAGTACTGTGCTATTAGTATTGTAAGAAATAGAAGTATAAGACTTGATTCCTCCTCCGCAAAATTTCGACTCTAATCAACAATATTTAGTACTTTAGAAATCTAGAAGTAGGCCTTCTAGAAGTTTATTCAATGATACTTGGTTCCTGTGTTAATAGTCATTCATGTAGAGTACTAATTGGGATGTATAAGAAGTGATCCAATATAGAGGCAGAAGACAGACTTGCTACTACAAAAGATTTGGGTTGTTTTCTAGCCAGTTGCTCTTGCTGTTACCATGTGACTAAGTCAGATGTGTTATAGGTTGTTTTTTGTTTGGTTTTTTTAAAATTGCTTTTGATTGGCCTTGTACCCCAGGAAGGAAAGAGCTGTGGAGAAATTTGATTTTAGTTTTGCTGTATCCCCTGTGCTTAGCATATAAAAGCAAAAGCTATTTCCTTTAAGTCTTTATTGAATATTTTTGGGTTTTGTCCTCAGGATATTTCCTACGCTTGAATGAATAGATGTCTAGATTCTGAAAAGTGGAAAAGGATTTTAATTTATGGTTGTTTAGACTTTTTCTCTTTGTGAACTTGTCTAATAGAGGTCCTTAAAGGAAGGCCCTGTTGAAAGGACCAGTAAATTTAAAATATGCTGATGTGAGGACAAAAAGATTGAGAATGACTGAGGTTTCTTTTGGGAGATAGAGGTTTAGATCCGGGAAGTAGAGACTAAAATACAAATAATAGGTTGAGAAATACATGCAAATATAGTCACTTGAAGTTGGCTTATCAGTATCATCGTTAAATAACTTAGCACTCACATTTCCAAATACATAGTCAGTATTTGGCTTGGCTGGAAGGAAAGAGCCGGCTTTGGTAGAAACAAAAAGACCTGTCTGACAAGTCATTGTGTCATTTGTATTGGGAGAGGTGTCAAGATATGTCATTTCTGAAGTGCCTTCTACCTTAGAAAAACCCTCTTGCCTAGGTTGCATTCACATCAACTATATTGGTTCCATGTGTGCTGTGGATCTCTGCATAACTTAGAGATCACCCTGCATTCTTGAAGGCTTTGCCACTGGAGTACAGGCTCTGGCAGGCCCTACAGAATTGTTGATAACGAACCTTGTTATGAATTGTTGGCCTCAAAGTGATTTTCCCTAAGCAAACCTTTGACCATGTCACCCTCCTGCTTAGCAGACTCCAATGGCTGGCCCCCTGTTGGCTCTAGGATAAAATATAAACTACTTTTTATGGCCTCATTATGCAGTTCTACTTTTGTGACTCTCTCTGGCCAAATTGGTCTTCTTTCTTTTCCTTACTCCGATCTCCCATTTTTCCTTCCTTTGCACTGGCAGCCCCATGGGACTAGAACATACTCTGCCATCACCTCTTATTTCATTAAATCTCTTTAAGACACAGCTTAAATGCTCCTTTCTACTCACAATTGTGTGTCTCTGCCTCTTTTGGCTCGCCCCTTTCCACCTCCACCAGCTTTCTAAGAGGTCTTTGAGGTTAAAAGTATTTTCATAATAACACTTAAGATTTTTTTTTTCTAATATGATAAGTATCAATGGATATAACACACACAAAGAAAAGCTCTGTTGGTCTTGAAACCAGAAAGTTTGAGAACCACTGTTCTACATGATACTTTTCCTTGTCCCACCCCAACTGCTAGAGCTTCCCTAACTACTTTATATGTTACTACCTTGCATTTTAAATTTTTATTCTGCATATACTTTTATGTACCTTGCCTCCCTTGATAGAATGTAAACTCCCTGAGGGTACAGATTATTTCATTACTTATATTTTCATCCCTGTCACCTGGTTCATAGTAGACATTTGCTCAATAAATATGTCTTAATTGATGGGTTAATTTCCAGAAAATTCATTACCAGATGATGATTTGTTTTGTTTGTCACAACAACTCATGAGATTCTACTAAGATGTGGAGGGATTTCAGTCTGCACTGGTGGGAAAAACAACCTCACTGCAATCAGTTAAATCTGTGATTCCTTGTGGCTTCTGGCTTGTAAGGGCATCATGCCCTATTTTTCTTTTTAGTTTAGTTTTTTTTTGGGGGGGGGGGGGTTGCCTTTTTTTTTTTTTTAAACATTTTATTGATGCCTTTTTCTTTTATATCTCAGTAATTTCTGGATGTTCTCTAGTCCTCATGTCATCATATCCAGTGAACCTGTAACAAAGGAAAAAACAGGCAAACAAAACATTTTGCACCCGGATTCCCCTACTTCTGCAGTGAAAGGAAGGAAATGTAATCCTTCACCTTTTCTCTGAGGCCAAGTTCTTGTAATTTTACATAGTACTTTTTCCCTGTTTAGCATTTGGACAACTTCCAAGCATATCAATCAATCAAGTAATTTGTTACATAACACCAGATATAGTCTCTGACCCCCTTCTTTCCCCAAACTAGGTTATAAGGTGGGAGGTAGAGGAGATTGAGGTTTTTCTAGAGTCTTTAATGCATCATGATATTAAACTTTATTAAATTCTCTCTGGAAAGCAGTGAAAAATACAGAAGATTACAAGGAAACCTTCTTGAGGCATTTCTTTGGGGGCCAAAAAATTGTAAAATTGCAGAGTGTTATACTTGAAAGAGAAATTAGAAATCATCTTCATTTTATAAATCAAAGGATTGAGGTCCTGTGAGTTAAAATGACTTTACTGCAATCACACAGTACTTAAGTGGCAGAGTGAAGACTAAAAGAATTTAGCTTACCTGATTTCCAGTTTCATCTTTACTTGTTTCTACTACAGTCCACAGGTTCCCAAAGTGGGTGATATCACCCTCTAGGGAACCCTAGGGAGCACTGGAACAGTTGGGGGCAGGGTGTTGGTAGTAGCCTTGGGTGCAATTGGGGGGTGTTGAATGAAAATAAAGGAACAATGGAAGCAAAAGGAAAGAAGAAAAGAGAAGAATGTTTTGAAAAACCATTTGTACATGTTTCATCTATTGTGTTACAGAGTTAAAGTCGTAGTGATTACATTATTTTCCGAATAAACACAAAATGCAAGTTATAACCAATCAGTGGTCAAGTCCACTGACAGGTCTTAACAAGTAAGTGTTGGCAGGCAAGTGCATTATCTAGAAGTCCAGCATGCATCAGCAGGAATATGTGCCAGTTTACAATACAATACTGTATGATTACATGATGGAATATTGTGTCATCAAAATTTCAATGCAGGAAAATACCCACAAATTGACAATAAATTGTTAAATTTAAGATGCAGCATTTTAAAAAATACTTTATTTTTTTGAAATGACACATTTCAAAAAAAACATTAAAAGGGTTAAAGAAAGTAGGTTTCCATGAGGGCACTGAGTAATTTTTTTTAAAGGGGGCCATAGGCCAAATAAATTTGGGAACTTCTGTATTATACCATGCAGCTTCCATGGTAGGTGCATTCCAATTGAGGTTTGCTAGAGAAGCTGAATGAATGATTCACTCTTGAAAAAATAATCAATGGTTCATATTAGCATGTTTCTCTTAAATTATAATCCTAAATGATTGTCTCTTTTAGCTTACTGTCCTTTCCTCTGACTTCTCTGTTCAGCTTAACAGAATAATGGAGAGAAGATGACATTGTTGAGGAAGAGAGGGCAACCTTGAACTAACATCTGGACCAAGTGTCTCCTTTCTCTATAATTAGACCCAAACTGAAGATTGACTTTTTCATGGAACTGCTTCACACAAGATTTTTGGTTTTTATTTTTACTTTTGGCCAGATGTGTGATTTCATCATTGGAGGGAGTTGCTATGAAAGCACTTTCTCTTCTGACGCAGATTGGCACCTTCTTATGACTTGCACAGTATCATACAGTCAGTATGTGTCAGAGTCTCATCTTGAACCTAGGCCTTGTGGCTCAGAAGACAGCTTTCTCATATTATTGCTACCCATATCATCATATCCAATATCACCTACCTTCCACCAGAATGCAGGGCCTCTGTGAGGCAGGAGGGCCCCTGGGATCATAGATTTCAAAATGGAAAGGACTTCAGAGGCCATCTAGTCCAACCTCATCATTGTATACGCACTTTGCTCTGAGTAGAAAAACTATTTCTCATTCACTCTTGGCTTCTCGTGCTTTAAGTTGCAGCTGTTTTCTTCTTCTAAAAACTCTAGGCCATGCTCTGATTCTTGCTCACATGGGTCATTTTTATTGGTCTCATAAATGGAAGCTCTTAAATCTGGGTTTTTTAATATAATTGTTTGAAGTAGTTTTGCACCTTATACCTTTGTCATTCAAGTGCTTCTGGAAAAGCTTCTCTTTTGATGCAGCCTATTAGTCTGATTATGAGATAGATAAATACTCAGCCACTCAGTTTAAGCTGCTACTTGAACATTTTTACAATCTGCAAAATTCTCATCTTGTCTCCTTTCAGTGAAGAGGTTTTTCAGAGAATTTTATAGAGATGCTGTGAGTGTAATGTACAGTACTTTTCTTAAGATGGTTTATTGTATAGTAGGTAGAAGGAGAAAATAATATTATCATAAAAATACACAGAATAATCCCTAAACATAGTTTTGGTCAGTCCTTTCAAACTGTCTTCACCCAGCTCTTTATTTGATGTTAACAGGTTGGAAAATGATCTCAGCTCTTCCTCGCCCCCAATCCTCATAACTTAGGTGTGTTGTAATTGGCAATGAAGACAAGCTGCCAGAAGGAGAAGCAGGAAGTCTGGATAGCTTGTTTCTAAATCAAAAGTTTATTGTAAAAGTACTTTTAGAAAGAATTAAACTCAAGCTTCATTGATTATTTTTCTTCTGGATCCTGTAACTTACTCTAACTTATAACCCACAATTAGTGACAAAGAACTGGCATCTTTTCCACTCTGTATTCATTAACATCCCCCACTCATGTAGGAATCTATATTTTGCTCTGTATTTGAAATTTCTCCCTCTTTTGTTGACTTATCTTTCTTTCTTTCCTATTTCATTATTTTATGTGTTCTGTAGCTCAGTAGGGTAGAGTAATTGGGATCCTAAGAATTGTCATACTGAGCCAGACCAACTGATTCCTTCAAAGTTAATATCCTTTAAGTAAATTTTGTTATTAAGTACATTCCTGTTAATCACACTTTAGGGGAAGATAGCAGATTTGGAGAAGAGAAAGAATTGAAGTAGATGCCATACGAAAAGAACATTTTCATATAGATTTGGACATTTCTTATGGATTTCCAAAGAAGGGGAGAAGAGTAAGCCTTAATATTACGTGCCAGTGAGCAGATTCCTAGCAAAATCTAGGATGTATTATTAAAGAGATGGTTAGCAAACTTCTTGAAAAGGAATCAGATCACAAAAGGCTAACATGGCTTTAGCCAAGACAAGGCATGCCAGACTGATGAGTTGGAAGGGACCTCAGCAACCATCCAGTCCCACCAACCCATCCCTAAAATAAAGAATTCATTCTCCAAAAGACACTCGATATGGATCATCCAACTGTTGCTTGGAGATCTCCAGCAGGGGGCAAATTATTTAATACCTTAGGTGGTTCATTTTGCCTTTGGATACCTCTAATTGTTAGGGAGTTTTACCCAGCACCAAAATTTGCCACTTTTCAATTTCCCATTACTTCTAATTCTGCCTTCTAGATTCAAACAGAACAAGTGTAATCTTCCATGTGGCAACCTTTCAAGTACTTCAAAAAAGCTATCTTCCCGTTCTTGATTCTTCTGTTTTCCCCAGCTAAGCATCCACCCACGCCGCTCAGAGAAAGGTTATTGATGGCTCGTTGTCCACTTGGAAGAAGTAGTTCTCTAGCAAAGTGCCCCAAATATCTGCCTGAATCTGTGTCACAGCATTTTTTATCAACAGTGTGTCAAAGGCATAGATGACTTACTTATCAAATTTGCAGATAAGCCAAAGCTAATAGGGAGAGCTAGTACATTGGATAATGAGTCAAGATCCAAAAATCTGTTGACAGCCTAGTACCTTGGTATAATAAATCTAATAGGATAAGAAGGATACATGTAAGACGTTAGTCTTAGACGAGTTTAAAAAAATAACTCCCAAGTTATTATTATATGGGTCTAACCATGTCCCCCCTGTTTTGTCTGAAAAAGATATGGGGATTTTAGTGATCTACAAGCTCATTGTGAGTCAACACTGTGATTTTTGCAACCAAAAAAAATAACGAAATCTTGGGCCATGTAGAAAGTGGAGCTTTCAGGCCTGGCAGTAATAATCCTGCTGTACTCTCCTCTTCATCTAGTCATTCTAGTGTATTGGGCCCAGGTGAAACGCAATAAGGGGTACACAATTAGGTGGTGCAGTGGATAGAATGCCAGGTCTAAAGTGAGGAATCCTCATTTTCCTGAGTTCAAATCTGGCCTCAGACACATACTAGGTGTGTGACCCAGGGCAAGTCACTTCACCCTCTTTGCTTCAGTTTCATAATCTGTAAAATGAGCTGGAGAAGGAAATGGGAAAACACTCCAGTATCTTTGCCAAGAAAACTCCAAATGGAGTCACGGACAGTCTAATACAATTGAAAACAAGTGAACACACAAGAGATTACCTTAGTTGAGGTTCCTTTTTTTCACTCTTTCATAATCATTAAGGAGTAGCTTTTAAGTTTTATTGAGACCTTTTGTTTTTCCATGTACTATTTCCCAATATTCTTTCACCTTATTGCATTAAATCCTTCCTTCTCACAAAGGAACACAGGCAAAAAAAGAATTATTTCTGACAATGAGCATATGTGATAAATCACAACGCCATGTATTGTTTTTGCTCCACGTTCCCTATAGCTGATGGTTCCTAGCAGGGACATTTCTCAGAACATCTTTCCACTTGGTTAGATCAAGTCACTAAAACCCAGGACTGCCCAGGTTTACTTGTCATATGATCACAGACTCCAAGCTTAAAACTGCTTTATGGTAGTGTACCTTGACTTTGAGTTTCCCATCTCTCTTCCGTGCCTAGAGCTCAGGGATTGTATGATGGACACAAAGCTGAGGAGAGACTAGACTTCTTTCTTTTGTTTGCTGCTTATGTGAATTTGAAAAGAAACATGACCCTAATCTTCTTAAGAATAAAGACATTCTCCCCTGCTCTCACTATATAGGAAGTTGCGGAGAGAATGGAGGCAGTCTCCAGAAGAATTGTCTGAGACTGCTGATTGCATCTTTTTGTCTGAGCCAGAGGAAAAAGCAGTCTCTGCCAGGTGTTTCTCCACACCTTCTTTCTAGCTGCTCTGTGAGGTGTAATCTTCCTAGTCCCTGTGGGCCCTAGTTCCTTATCCATCGTTGTGCAATAACAGGAAAATGCAGGATAGACTGGAGTTTGGACTAAGCCTGGAAGCCCTATTGGTCACCACCAGGTCAGTGCTTCAGCGCCCCAGACCAGAGTTTCCTGACTGGAGTGCTTCCATACACTGTAGGCAATAATAGCCTGAATTTAAGTTCTGGTCTTGCTGAGGGATCCTCACTCAGCTTTACTGTCATGATCATGGGGGACCCTATTCTTTCATGTGCTTCCAGTCATTATTATATTGATAATGAGCATTTTATTTCTTCAGTTTGCACCTGTGATTTTACTGCTGTAGGGAATTCCTGGCATGGAAACTCTGCCCCCGGCAGACTGATACTGCTCTGTGATTGGTTGTCGTGGGTTAATTGACTTGCTTAGGATCAAAAACTATTGAAAGGCAAAGGTGAGGTTTGAACCCAGGTCTTCCAGGGTCTTAAGTAGATACTAGGGACTTATGCTTACTTCTGTGTGTCTTTAGAAAGGATTTGAAAACCATTTGGATCATAGGTGGATTATAGGATTTAGGGCTGAGGAAGGGACTGGAGAAAAGATCAGTTAGTCTAAGCCTTTTATTTTATAGATGAGAAAACTGAGGCTCTAAGAGGTTCAGTTAAATGACTTGCCCAGAGCTCCCTGAGAGTGAGCTCTATGGCCCTAGAGCCTCAGGCTTCGAGTGCGTGTTACCACTAGAGAAGTGCTGCTCTGGGGATGGGCATGTTAAAGTTGGTTTGAGGGAAATAATGGGCAGTGTAACACCCATGATTTATAGTAAAGAAATTTGCCATTATTCCATTATCTGTTAAGTATTCAAGTCAGTAGAAGCAAGATTTTTTGTTGTTGTCCAGTTGTTAGTCAAGACCGATTCTTCATAACACTATTCAAGATTTTCTTGGCAAAAATATTGTAGTGGATTGCCATTTCCTTTTCCAATGGAGTAAGGCAAACAGAGGTTAAGTGATTTGCCCAGGGTCACACAGCTAGTGTCTGAGGACAGATTTGAACTCAGGTCTTCCTGCTTCCAGGCCTTCCTCTATCAAATCATTTAGCTGCCTCTAGAAGCTAGCAAATAACAAACACAATTTTAGGCAGATAATTAATTTTATGTCCATTGGAGACAGTGACTAAGGTTTGAGACTGAGCTATTTTATAATAACCAACTGTTCTCTGGATAAACTTACTGTTCAGCTGATAGAACACGAGAAGTTGGAGTTTCTGTGGTTCGTAGGATTCTAGCTGCTAGTCAGGAGAAACCAAATATAAAGAAAAGACCTTGGTTAAACCAAGTGCGGAACAGGGAGATGGAAGTTAGAACCCAGTGTAAATTGTATCTGTTTTGGTTAATGGATTCCCCATGGTACTCACTTTATGTTCCAACCTTTTCCAGAATGTTTGTGAGGGAGCTTTTCTAGAGGAAGAGGTAACTAACTGTTGGGTGCTGCCACTTCATCATAAAATGTAAAATTTTCCTTTCTGAACTGTATTCAAGAAAACTGCCCAACCATATGAGATTGGCAGAACCAACCTTCACTTCTATAATGGTAAATGAAACTGGGACTTTCAAGCCTTTGTTAATGTTCTAGTTAATGTTCTTTGGTTAATGTTCTAGTTGAAGGGTTGGAAAAAAGGTTTGAAATGGCCTAGAAACACTGATATCCAAGGCTGGCAGTTAGGATTTGTAGATTTTTAAAAAAATTGGTTCTGTCACTGGGTTTTTTAGTGGCAATGATCAAATTAAAATTCTCTGAACTATATACTTGGCATGTTATTTGATGAAAAGGGACATAAGGCCAAGAAGAGAAATGAAATATGGAAGTTTAAACAAGTGACATTTCCTGAAGTTGAAAAGAATCAGCATGCAACCCAAGAATGCCCCAAGGTTAAAAAAGACCCCTTGCAGTGAATCATATCTTAGTCGTAGTTCTGTCACAAGTTCATTTCACATTATAGTATAAACTGAGAAATTGACTTTAATTCTATCAAGGTAGCACCCTAGTCCTTTGTAGTTCTGTCACAAGTTCATTTCACATTACAGTGCTGAGAAATTGACCTTAATTCTATCAAGGTAGCACCCTAGTCCTTTGTAGACCTCGAACCCTATGCCTAGAAAAAGGTGATTTGGCCAAGCTTCACAGGCAGTCCTCGGAGAGGAAGCAGTTAAAGCTGGCAGAGGAGTGTAGAGGAAATTGAATAAACCAGAGTCAGCACGGCTCATGATTACCATGAGATTAAACCATTCCTTTCATACCACTCGTGAAGACAGCAAACAGTACTGCTGTGACTCTGTCTGGACTTTGACTTATTCTCTCCTTCACTCCCAGTTTTATTCTGGAAGAAAACTAAACTTGGTGTTTCTGAGATCAGTGCAGGTGAAAGAAACTGGCTAAAAGTAGCCAGCTGCCAAATTATTATCTGTAAGTATAAATTCTGTTGGGGGAAAGGTGGTGAGAAGGGAGGAGAGCCTGAAGGGCGGGGAAGAGAACTTCTGTATGTGCTCTGAGTGCTGCCGAAGAGAAAATAGATCAGATAGAAGGTCTATTAACTGAAAAACCTAGTGAAAAAAAGAATATCCAAAATATCATAAAATGTCATTCAGTTCCTGTACTCTGGTAAATATTTTTCTAAATTTTTTTTTCCTTTTTTGAAAAGTCATTTAGGTTTAGCACAATTTCCCATGATGAATTTTTTTTTTCCTTGTAATAAGTAATTTAGGCTGATAGCGTCCTGTGGTGGTAGGAATGGGATCAGGAAGAAATCCCAACCACTAACCTCAGCTATGTTGAACTTTCCCACCTTGTATTTCTAACCAGAGAAGGAAGGACTAGGATCCTCCTCCAACCCAGCCTCCTAGAATATAGCTTGTCCCAGAAGTTTTAGTGCACGTTGAAGTTTTAATGGCTTAAAATTGCACTAAAACTTCTGGGACATCCTGTATTGCAGTATCTGTTGCATAAAGTTGACGTGTTAAGTGTTTGTCTTAGAAGAACTGTGTAATATTCTGTATGTAAATGTGTTAACTGGTTGTCTAATAACAGACATTCAAAATGGTTTATCACTTTGCAGCAGCAGTAAGGCATTGTATTTCCCTGTTATCCCTGGGTAACTGAGCAGAAATTTGTATTCATTTGGAATTTGTGAAAATAATAGAATTGAGAATGGGAATGATAGATCAAGTAGAGAAAATAGTGGTGGAATATAGATGGGGAAAGATGATATTTCCAAGAAGTTGATGTAATTGTTTCTGTTTTTATAGCAGCTCTGTAGGTATGGTATCTTAAGCACAGAGGAAGACATTCTTCATTTGGCCCGGTTTCCATAGTAGCAGTGTGACATGAGCCTGGCCGATTTTGAAAGAATATCCAGTGGGTTCTGTCCAACAGCTGTCCAGTCTAGTGCTGGAGAAGAGAGACTTTGATACTCATTTTCTACTCTCTTCATCATGGTACAGTGACTTGGGTCCGTCACTGTGATTGGCCAAGTCCTATTTGTATCATCCTGATTTCAGTTCATTTACTCAGGACAGGATCCCACTTGAGGACAGACAGCTCAGTTCTCATGATCTCATCCTTCCTACCACAAACTTGCCCTCCTCTGAATCCTAGGAGCACTTAGACCTTTAACATATATTTGGAACTTAGCATATGTAACCTGCTATTATTTAATTATCTTTATTTATATGTCTAGTCTCCTCAAGTAGATCAAAAAAATTTTAAGTGAAGAGACCATGTTTCTGCTCCCACAATTCCATCTGCAAATATGTAAAGATGAAAGAAAATTTGACAGTGTTAATAAAGTAAAGCCAGATTTTTGAGTTCTGTGTGTAATGTCGCATCTTAGTGTGTGATTGAACTGAGCATCATTTAAAGTTAACTGAAGTAGAACTTCGGGTATGTTTGATAAATAAGCCCATGATCTTTCCTGGGGGTAGGAATGTGTCCCTTCAGGCTACCATATGTTGTAGTTATATGACATCACTGATCATATAATAATGGTCATTCACGGGGAGAATGAGGAGGAAGTCTCCTGAATGATCCTTT
>CM053585.1:216809673-216831847 GCA_028646515.1 Pseudochirops corinnae
AAATTGGCAATGGGACCCCAAACACCTCAGGCCCAATTACTGGAGATGGCCTTTGGAGTCTTTAATAACAGACACTTGGTTGCAGCAGAGGAGAAAGAACGCAGGGAATGAACCAGAGGCAGAGAACATGCTCGATTCTTGGCTGCTGCCATGGCCAGGAAAAGCCCCTCCAGGGGACCCCCTGGGAGGAAGCCCAGTCACTTGGGCTGAGGGAAAACCTTCTTTCAATGCCACAAGGAGGGTCACTGGTCCAAGGAGTGCCCCTTCAAGGCTCTCCCCCAGAGGGAGCCCCAGGAACCAATGCCTCTAGCACTGTGTCTATCTGACCAGGAAGGACACTGGAGGAAGGATTGTCCCCGAGGTTGGAAAAGTGGTAGAGCCACTTCCCAGTACCCTGTCCTCCAGTCTTCTTAAGACTCAGAATGATGGGGAAGCATGGGACTTGGCAGTACTCCCACTTTCTCCATATCTCACTGAACTCTGGGCAAGCATTGTGGCTAAAGCTTACCCACTTTATTATGGCTAAGTTCTCTGTTCTAACCAATTGGTTCTACCCTCCCCTTGACCAGTAAGGTCAGGGGCATGGAAGGGGAAACTAAGGGATTGTCTCCAGACATACCCAGTCCTCGCCTACTTGAGGATCTATTGTTTGAACTCTCCTTCTTTATGCTCTCCTTATTCTGTCCCCTTGTTGGGAAGGGGCCTGTTGGTGAAATTGGGAAGCCAATTTTCTCTAGTTAAGCGTTCCAGATCTCCCCATGTTCCCTCAAGAGTGTGGGAGACAGCTGAATCATTCAATTGTTTGGGATCAGGAAATTATTCCTGGGTGAGCTATTTCTGCCATCCCAGCATCTGTTTTTGACTTTTAGGTCCTAAAGTATCCCCCCATGGTGATCTATATATATTTAAACCCAAGGCCTGGGAAGGACTGCCGCCATTAATGGCTACTCAAGGCCCTGACTCATTCTGTCTATAGTGGGATCCAGACCACCAGGTGAAAGAAACTTTACTCTCTATGATGAAGGAGAGAACAGGCTCTGGGATTGGGTGCCTGTTTTTGAAAACTAGTAGATTCTGTGGCTGCTATTGCTTTCCATGTGCTAAATGTCCATGGAGCAATTTGGAAAGGAAAGGGATATCTGGCAGCATTTTGGCCTTGCCATAGTCATCTTTAATTACTACCAGGGAAATTGTTCTTTCCTATACTTTTTTGTGCCTGTTTGGTCTTTGTTTGCTTAACCTCTTTGCCAGATTTGTCTCCCCCAGAAGAGACAACAGAGACATCAACCTCCAGATGGCCACTCAGGCTATACCAACCTCTGACTGAACCCAAGTTCTCCAGCCCACTGGACCTGGCATCAGGTGTGTTTCAGAGTCTGACCCCTTGGATGTGAAGTCTGACCCCCTTGAGACCCAGAGCGCCATAGAATTACCTAGCATAGACTGGCTCCTTGAGAGTCTACCCCATATGGTGAACTATTAATAAACTTTGTTTTTCTTTGGCTGAGAAGACTTGAGTCGAATTCTTTCGGCAGGACCTGGCACGTTGGTATTTTGGGGTTTCAGGCAACCTTAACTCTCTTTGTGGGTAACCTCTTCACTCCCACAGTCAAGTTAGTGGCCTCGGTAAAATGGAATTCTCACTAAGCCTCTTTCCCTCCACTACTGGAAGAGACAAAAGGAGGAAAAAAAACAGGAAACTGAGATATGTACATGTGCCTTCTAGGGTAAACACATGTCAAAATCCTATGGTCATGAGACTTTATTTCTCTCAGTCTCCCCAACCTCTCCCTCCCTCCCAAGCTCCTTCATCTTAGTATCAGTATAGTAATTTACCAGATTTCTTCATTTGCTAGGAACCTTTAACAGATATTTCCCCCAAAAGAATGTCTATTGCCCTGATATTTTATTTACATATATAATACAGATAATTTTCAAGTTAAAATGTCATTACAGTTTAAAGTTATCATTTACTTATATTCTTCTTTCACTTACTTAACTCAAAAGACCCTTAAGTATATTCAAATAAAGGAAGAAAGGGAAGGTAAAAAAGCAAAAGGTCCCCCAAATCCCTGGCAGGCCTGAGTTTGGAAAACAATGCCCTCCGCCAGGGGTTGACAACCTGTGGAACCTAAGCCAAAGGTGATACATGCTAGAGGTTAGGATCAGGATTTACATAAAGACTTTTTAAAAAATAATTTTTTTACTGCTAATATTTGTTTTTACCTTACCTACATTTCCCATTATTATCCCTTCCCTTATCCTGAGCCATAAATAAAAAAGAGAGAAAAATAACATTCAGCTAAATTAACATATCAAAAATATCTGAAGACTTATGTTCCTGACAGATTTTAAATCTCTAACCTAGCAGACCTTCAAGGTGGCTAATGAACCCCCTCCCCAGCTTGATATTCTCCTAAGAAGGAAGGGGCAAAAGTGCGCTGTTGCCTCTTTTTCTGTCAGACTTTAGAGTTCCCTTTCTCAAAGACTTCAATACAAATGTACACTGCTCCATTCACTTCCATCTTCCCGCCCTAGTGCTCCAAAGCTTAGAGAAAATGAAGAGCAGTTCTGCTCACAAAGAAACTGGAAAACCCTAACTTAAAGTAACATGGTAAGAGGCAGTGAGGCATAGTAAATGGAGAGCTGCCTCAGAGGCAGAAAGATCTGGGTTCAAGTTCCATTCCTGATACACCATGGTTGTGTCACCATGGCAAGTCACTTAATTTCCCAATGTCCCAGACAGTTCTCTAAGACTAAGTTGGAGAGTAGCTGCTAATCTGTTTTGTAGAAGTTCTTCGCTGAGAGTTCCCTATACTGATTAATTTTAAAAAAAAAGTAACATGGCAAATCTGGCTATAAAGAGAGAGAGGGTCTGTGGTTCACACATCCACTACCCCCTGCCCCTGGCAAGGGAAAAACAAGAAGCCACTTTGCAGTTGTCCACCTAAAAGGCTGTGTGCTTTGGGCTTGCAGCTACTGAGAGAGTTGGCAGTAAACTTACCAGCTGTTGTTATTGTCTGGCCTTTCTTAGGCTGCTTTGGAGCTGTATATTGGAAGAATTCATTTCCATGGCCCACAACCACCTGATCCAGTCCAAAGAGAGAGGCCAATTTAGCACTGCCAAAAAAAAAAAGAGTAAGTGTTCGTGATACTTGATAGAAACCTAAACATATCACATGCTTAAGACATTACAGAAACGACTCAAGTTCAGTCCTCTCCAAATGCCACTTGGCATACATCACTCCCTGCAAGACTCACAAGATGGCCCTTTCTCCAGATTAGTCTGCTGATAGTGGGCCTGAAAGGCTTTCATCAGATGGCCCCATTCTGCTTTCATAACTGTGGGAAAATCACTTTCCCTGCACAGGCCTGCTTTCTCTGCTTGTATAAGCTGAGAGCTCAGTGATCTCTAAAAACAGCATCCAATTATCTTTCCTGGATTTATAACAGAGTCTCAAATTCAAGATAAGAAAATACACTTTTCAAAAGTTAAACCATGCATTTAGATTTTTAGTTTGGAGAATATGGTCACTGCAATGCTATAGTCTCTCTTTTATCTCTCCATTCTTTGATTTCTGCTTTCATCTCCTGATTTATACAGAATAAAGGCAAGTTTAATGTATTTAAATTGAGAACTACCTATATGTATACATCCTTGAATTAGGAACCATACATATTTTTCAAACAGTCATTCTCAGAGTTGGAAAGGACCTTAGTGATAATCTAATTCAACCTCCAAATGAAACAAATCCTTTCTAGAGACAAGTAGTCATTCAGCTTCTGTTAGATGGTAGCTAGTAACATGCAAAACCTGCTCACATTTAGACTGACTGCTATATATTCACAGAGCACTTTATACACATTATCTCATTTAATTTTCATAACAATCCCTGGGAGGTAAGCAATATAATTTTCATCTTATGGACGTGGAAAAACTAATTTGCTCAGTTGCACAGTGGCAAAACCAGGCCTCCAACTAGCCTGGCTCCAGGGTCAGTGCTCTATTCCGCACATCTGATTAGCCAAAACCTTCGGACATAACTCAAACATGCATACATCAGACACTCAAGTCATATTTGCTTATTAAGACAACTGCTCTGCCCACTCACTCCAGTAAGCCAAGTGGCTTGATGTACCCAACACCCATTTTCCCCTGACTAGTGTCCTTATTTTCTCTTATGCTCTGTCATTGGTAGAAAACCTTTCTTCATTCCAGCCATCAGGTAACAACATACATTGGGAGCCTCTGTCTAGCTCTTCTTCTCCAATCAAGCCACAAATCTTTATTAAGTACCTAAGTACCAGAGGTACACTGTGTTGCTAGACCCTGGGGATACAGAGAAACAATCCCTCAATTAGGGGGCTTACATTCCATTGGAGAAAACAGAAACATCTGTATGTATATGTTTGTATGTATACACAGAATGCATTCAAAGTAAAAAGGGTGGGCACTAACAGCTGGGGGAGGGGACAAGAAAGAGTTCACAGAGAAGGACATGCTTGAGCTTCATCTTGAAGGAAGAGGAATTTGAAGAAATGGAAGTGGGAATGGAGTATGTACCTGACATGGGGATCTATCAATACAAAGGAAAAGAAAAAAAGATGGAGTGTCATGTATGAGGAACAGGAAAAAAAAGGGCCAGTTTGGCTGAACTATAGAGTGTGGGAGGGGGAGAAATACATAGGGAAAGGAAGGTTAGGTTTAAACTGTGCAGGGCTTTAAAAGCTAAGCTAAGGAGTTTATACTTTATCCTAGAAACAACAGAGAACCATTGAAATTTATGAAGTAGGAGAGTGATGGTAAAATCCACATATAAGGAAAGTCACAACAAGAAGCCTTTCTAGTTTAGGAAAGAGATACTCTACCACCCGTCTTCTATGGGTGTGCTGCATTATTCCTATCCTACCATCCTTTTTAAAAAGTTACCTATTTCTCTTATCACAAATTTTAAATCCTATGTGCACAAGTAATCCTCCTCTCTCTATATTACATAACTGCTATAAAGAAAGGGACGCAAAGGTTGATTGTGGACTAGTTTTAGCTGTGGGATGAACACATATTCCTCAAGCACAGAGAAATTTTCTATCTGAATAAAATGCCTGTCATTCATGGCACTGAATAACTCAACATGTGAAGTATTCCTTTGATAGTTTCACATAACAATAAAACAGTAAATTAATCTAGGTAGCATTGCCATTTTTATTATATAGGCATAGCTAGTCACAAGTATGATGCATTATTTCAGTTTTAGGTTCGTTTTTTTTGAGGAATGCTGTGTAGGTATACTGCCCTTGTAGATGATTCACAGATTTTACAGCTATTTTGGATGGGACTTCTCTACCATATCCTCCTTGATTTCATTATTACAATATAGAATCTGCTGGTGATCTCTGGGGACTTATCTTGTATCCTTATACAATTCATTCTAAATCTTATTTCAGTAGCAATGGCAACCTTAAGTTGACAGTTTTGTCTTCACTCTTTTCCCCAACCTAATTACTCCTTCCTACTTTTAGTCTTAAAGATTATAGCAAAAGAAAACAGCTAAAGGTATTAAGGGCTAGCATTTGCTAACCTTAAAAGTTTGGTTAAAGGAAGCAAACAAGTTAGGTGATATACATTTTGGTATTTATTCCATATTATTCCCTTAAGCTAGATGAAGCTTACTTGTACGTACTAGGAGTCAGAAGCTAAGTTCTAACTGCCTGATACAAGATTTAACAAAGATTGTTTTTGCACAATCACAAGATGTTTGTGTCTCTCAGATTTATGACATCCATGTGAATACAGGACAAATGACAAGATAGTGGAGATCTACATTCTCAGGATGTCTCAGCCTTCCCTATCTGGAATGTATCCCCAAGAGAATTTCTGAATTTCCAAGCATCCTGTCACAAGGGATGAGGGGGTGAGGGGGCGGGGGGGGGGGGGGGGGGGGGAGGAGGAAATACCTATTCCCAATCTTATCAGGTCTTTCAAGTTGTGGACACAGGAAAGGGCATTTTAAAGCAAAGCAAAGCATTCTGTTTGATTAATTCAGACTGGATAAATTTGATCTTTAATGATTATCACATTAAGGTATGTGTTCAAGAACAAGACAGTCCAGACAAAGATAGAATAGATAAAAGTGTCTTTTGCTAGGTCTAGATCATGCTGTTTTTGATTCTGGGCTCCCCTTACCCCCGACAAACATTACATATAAACTTCCCTTTTCACCAGGCTCCTTCTGCTCACTTATTTTAGATTAAAGTTCTTATACTGCAATTTAACTTTTCTTTCCTCTCCCTATCAAGAAAATGTATTCATTTGTGCTATTTCAATAAATCTTACTAAGCTGTGCATTCTTTTTTTTTTTTAACTGTTAATAGATTCTTTCTGGTGAATAAATTATCCATATCTTGTATCTACGTGGTAATTGTGACCTACAAATTCAAAATACTGTTTCAGTGTCACCCCTGTTAAGATGGAAGGCACATACTACAGATAAATAGATTGAAGAATATATAGAACTGAAAACTCTTCAAGAGGCAGGGTCAGAGTTTGCCTCCTACGCATTTTACACAGAGCTGAAAAACGAGTTGCACAGCTGGTACTTTGTATACAAAGTCATGGAGAGGAAACCCTAAAAGGCCCAAAGTTACCTAGTGGTCAGCAAAGTCAGAGATCCCTGCCCCACCTGACATTTTATCTAAGACAATACTACTCTGAGAATCTTAACTATTCTCCTCCCATGGCTACTAGCCTGTAAACCTCAGGAGGTCAGGAACCCTGTAGTGTCATTTAATGTAAAGGCTCTCCTGCCTGGAGTCAAAAGATTTGGCTTTAACAGAACTCCTCTGAGCCTCCTGGGTAAAAAGGGCATACAGCTGCTGTTCTGCAAAACGCTCTATAAATGTGAGCTAGTATTTAACCTTGGCACCTTCTCTAACACCTAGATCTTGACAGGCATCCAATAAATACAAGGTTGGATCAAATTACTTCTGCCTTTGGTAAAGAAAACAATTAGGTGTACTTAAGTAATAAGTAATGACAGCTAGCACTTATACAGTGCTTTACACTTTGCAAAGTGCTTTACAATATCTCATTTCATCCCCACAACAACCCTGCTATTATTATTCACATTTTATAGATTAGAAAACTGAGGCCCAGAAAAGTTAAATGACTTGCCCAGATCACAGAGCAAGTAAGCAGCTGAAGAAGGATTTGAACTCATGTCTCCCTGAGTCCCATTATTCTCACCACTGTGCCACCTAGCGGCTGGAGGCAGAGAGAGTATGGCTACTAGCCAGGCCTGGGCATTAACTAACCAATACCATGCTTGTGGGGAAAAGATTTCAGATGATTCCTGTATCACCCCAGGGTACGACTGTGAGGTATGAATGAATTTTGTCTCCACAGAAGTTATAGGAGACATGATTTGAAGCCATACTGATGGTTAATGTCAGGGCAGTGGGGGATGCTGGTGCCTGAAAATCAGCATATCTACTACTTTTCTTTGTTCTGAAAAGGCTTCTTCCTGTATACCAAAGGAACTGCCAGGATGGGGAAGAGGGCCATAAACTCAGCCTCAGCCTCAGATAATGGGATTTTCATTGATAATATCCTGGCTTTGAATCTCCAAACTCATGCTTTTGTCATTTCTCTCAGCCATTGAGGAAAATCCTTTCTCATGCTATCAGATGCAGACAAAAGGGAAGGAGACTAGAAGCATTTTTGCTTTCCTTTAAGTATAAGGAAATACGAAAATGAGAAAAGGGGGGAAGAATTGAAATGTGGAAATGAGAGGATGTAATCAAGGGGTGGGGTTTAGACAGTGCTAGAATGCCGGCCAATGGGAGGCAAGTGGGAAATTCGAATTGAAAGTTGGGCTTATTGAAGCCTGGCATTTGTCTAAAGAAAATGTACTCTCCATTGAGGAAGGGTTGAGGGGCGGGAAACCAGTTCACTAGAAACAATATGGGGGAGGATCTGAGTTCTTTTCTGAGAATGGGTCTATCATAGGGATCTTCCTGAGGTGCTAGTACCTTCCTTGTCTAGAAAGTCCTGTGATACCCACAAGTGTATTTCTTTTTTGGTTTGTGTGTTGTTTGTTGCTTTTTTGAAGGGTAGCTGAGGTTAAGCGACTTGCCCAAAGTCACACAGCTAGTAAGTGTTAAGTGTCTGAGGCCATATTTGAACTCAGGTCCTCCTGACTTCAGGGCAGGAGCTCTATTCACTGAGCCACCTAGCCACCCCACAAGTGTATTTCTAACACCCTCAGCCTAATGAGAGGGGGAAAAAAACCAAGTTTCTGATTAAGAGACCTTGATAAAAGCTTGTGATTTCAAAAAGTTTGCTACTGTCATATAAGGATTATGTGGTAAACAGTGGTAGTTTAGGGGACAAGAGGATAAGAAAAAGGAAATATTCTCCATGTCTTCTGGTTTGAGGGAGGTAATGATCTAACTACTCTAAATGTTGAGAAATAAATAAAGGTCTAGAGGCTCAAAATAGAGATTATAATTTCTCTACAGGAGAAAAGATCAGCAGGAAGGGCCTTGAGGACAAAAATCTGCAGAAAAAGACCAAAGCAACTACTATACAGTTTATTAAATACACATAAGTAGATTCAGTCATCTTCAGGGTTGTAAGTTTGTCATTAATGTTTTTCCATCACGAATAGCAGAGGGAGCTAATCTAGGCACTCTAAAAAAATACACTTTTGCTATTTTGCATAATCATTTTTAGGCAACATCAAAGCACCTATAAGAAATGTTAAAAGGCTTACTCATAATAAAAATTAGAAAACTTTCAAGTTTCTAAATTACTTTGGAAGAAAAGTAAATTTTTATATTCTGAAGTGATCTGGAATTTCTCAGGTAGATTTAAGAAGAAATAATAGGACAGAGGTATTTAGATTTTGGTTTATTATAAAAGTAATGAGGAAACCTGTGCATCCCCATATCCTGGAAGACAAAAACAAGTTCAACAATAGTGAGGACTCCTTTCCTGGATGAAGTCTCCCTTTTGTTTATTCTATTACAGCTGCAACCATGCCCCTAGACTGGTCATAATTTTTACTTTTGTGGGCTTACTTTGTATCTATGTACAACTTACTCTAAATCTCATTTCAGTTAAAGTGGTAATCCTGACCTGATTCGTTAGCTTTGCTTAACTTTCCCACCCCAAACCCTGCTACTTTTGATCTAATGGCACTGAATATTAGATATAACTACCATTACTATAGTTCATTTATACACTTTGAAGTTCAAGTATGATGAGTTCATCTTCAAAGACATAAGCTACAGTAAATGGCTTCTGACATCCCTTACAACTCTAAAAGTCTAGGACTTTCTTTTGAACTTGATAAGCAAGGTATGTGGAAAAATCTGATACTCTTACTTGAATGCCTCCAATCTACTGAAGGAAAAACCATTCAATGGATAATTACAATGAAACAGAAACAGAAAAATTGCTACAGTGTTTAGTACAATGTTTTACATTTCCTTGCAAAGAACCAATACTAGAAGAATCATGTAATGATAGAATGTTAAGAGTAACTTTCTATATTCCTAACAGGAAATCAACTAAATCTAACTTGATTTTCCTAGCAGCTATCAGGGGGGAAAAAGGTTTTCTTCCTTTGCAAAACCTTTTCCTAACAAAGCAGCTATTTTCACATCCTAGGAATTCAATCTTGACCAAATCTGCTGGATTTATGTTCTCAAACTAAGAAAACCAGCATATCACTAAAACCATCACAGGTTTTAGGCCAGATACAATGGACATTACCTGATTACCATTAGAAACTATGATAGTGAATTGTTGAATGGAGTTTCTTAACCCAGTCTGACTATTCCTCTGACCCCTTCCCCACCTTCATTAAGATCTATTCATTATTGTTAATTAAGTAGTTTGAAAGAAGTAAGGTTATCTCATCAATGCCCTCAAAAGCAGGTTGGAGCTGGTAGAAGAGCACTAGATTTGAAGTCAGATCGTACAGGGTAGAATCCCTGAGGCACCACTTACTTCAGTTTTGAGGGGCCTTGGGCAAGTAAGTCATTTAATTTATATGGGCCCCAGGTTCCTCATTTGTGAAATATGGACTCCGCATACAATCTATTTTCCATCCTTTCATTTCCAGTTAGAATAGACTACTCCGGCCTGAGTTCTTTGGTCTTGGATGTATTTTCATGTCCTCCATGCCTGGAATGGATGCTCTCATCATACCTTCCCCCATCAGAATCCTTATTTTCCTTTTGGGCTCAGCTCATTTCAATTCAATAAATATTTACTAGCTCCTACTGATGAGGTACTTGGGTGCCTGTGCTTGAACCCCAGTTTGTAAAATCACATCAGTTTGCAAAATCACATTTCTCTCTAGCCTCAAGTCTCCCTAGCCCCCAAACACTGTCTCAGGCAGTTTCTCCCCAGCTCAAGGGCAGCACACTCTAACAAAATACTTATCTCTCTTCCAGTTACAGTGGTCAGCTGCATCTATAGAATTTAGTAGTTTGACCCAACTGTGTCCTGGCTGAAGCAGCTGTGTATAGGTATCTATCTATCACATATGTTGTAGACTCAGTCATGTGTATACTCCTTAGCTCATTGTACACATTCTGGATCTCTTGTTAGCTTGGGACATATGTGTACTTCCAATATCCATCTTGTCAAACAGGACATTGATGGGTAACAGACTGGGCACTTCTCAGTTAGCCCTGACTGCTAGTTGACTTAAGTGATGTTTCAAGCCTAAAACTACACCTCCATGTAGCCCCATCCTTGGGCTATTTCCCAGTGAATTATGGGCAATAGGCCTGCGCAGTTGATGTTAAAAATGCATGTCCCTTTAAACACTGACCACTGTAGCAGACCAGACTTTCAGGGGTCCTCTGACCCCATTAAGGAATTGCTCCCCTCTTCTATGAGGCAGATAGTGCAGGAAGAGTATAATCTTGGTGGATGGATGCTTTCATTGGGTCTATGAATAACTAAAGAAGTTTAGGGGTGGTTAATTAGCAAGTCTTTGTTTGTGACTCCCTGTTTTGTTTGTGTCTGCGGGAATGGTCCTAGGATGAAGTCTCAACGAATAATTAGCCTTGGGCTGTCGTAGGAGTGGTAGAATCCAAAGAAGGGTCCGTGCATTCTCTCACGTAGGGATTTCTGCTATAGGGAATATAAGCCTTGTGATTTTCTTGTATCTTGGGCCCGTATGAAATGGTTCTGTAATAAACAGACTATCCAATACAACCCTATCTCTCTCTTTTATTCAGCTGGTTGCTGGGCCATATTATTGTGCTGGTCACAGCAGACCACTCCTTAACTCATAATTGGCACAGGTTATACTATGGATTATTATATAAAAATATACCTATGACTCCTTCAAGGTTGCAGGTTCCCTAAGACCTCCTGCCCACTGTTAAGCCTAACAATAAACTTTTACCAACTTGACTCAGAATGCTTGAGGCTAAGAATTCATTCCAGACTGCCCATCCAGGGACTCTGGTTATTGGAGTCCCTGAAACACCTATCATTATCCCTATGTGCAAGGTACTTGGTTGAGATGATAGAGAGCAGGCCTCTAAGTCAGGAAGACTTGAGTTTGAGCCCTCGCTCTGACACATACTGTTCACATGAGTTTAAGCAAGTTTCAGTTTCATAGGCAATTCTAAATTTTAGAGAAACTGCCAATATGCACTGGTAGAGACTGTTTTTCCTGCTGGGAGTTGGTTACTACACCAAAAAAAAATCACAGATTAACTAACTAAACAAATAGTGCAGAGCACTCTGTTAAGCCAGGGAGCTATAAGGACAAAATGAAGCATTGTTGCCTTCAAGGTGCTTATACTTGACAAGGAATGGTGAAGGTTAACGGTAAGTTTGATGATTAGTAAGTATTTATTGATTATCTCACCAAGGAAAAAATAACCTTACATGTCAAAGAAAGGGAATTACAAAGTTGTATAGAGAATCTTATGTTGCTGCCAAAGATGCTATTTTATAGTTGAGGAAAGTGGGACAGAGGTTAAGTGTCTTGCCCAATGTCACACACTGTAACTGTTTGAAGTCAATGAAGGAAAGGTCGGAATCAAGGTCAACATAAGGGATGAATATGGAGACCTAGAACTCTCCTTGAATCTTCCCACTAGAGAGACTATAATCCTTGCAACTGGCCTTTCATCTATGCACAATTCTATTACTCTGAACCCAGCCCAGGCTTTCATTGTCGGTTACCTCCCAATTGCCTCTGGCTACTTTCTACCCTAGATCCAATCAAAACCCCATTCTCTGGGTTTCTGGCCTTCTGACCTCTAGTCACCCCAGGCTATTGGCCACTCCCACTAAGATCCTCCCCTAAACCTCACCTCTAGTCACCCCAGACTACTGGCTGCTCCCATCAGGAGCCTCACTAGACCCCCTCCTCCAAACATTCCAGACTATTCGGTTAGCCCTAGATCCCTCTCACAGTCTTTCAGTATATAAAATCAATCTCAGTCTCAATGAAGGTGCTCAGCTTAAATCTGAGCAAATGTTCAGATTCCTTACGAGTCTGGCCAATATAGAGGACCTTTAATAAACTTTGTTTTTCATTGGCTGAAAGAGGGATTGGGTTGAATTCATTCAGGTGGGACCCACGTATCACTCTTTCGGGAGTCCCAGCAACCCTAAACCTCAACAAACCTAGGTGATAGAAGGAAGGTGGTATTCCTTTCCCTTGTTAAATCTCAGCTGAAATGGCAGAGGCTAGGCTCTGCCTCACTGTGTCACAAGCATCCAGTCTGCCCTCCAAAAAGTATTTACTATAGCCAGAAGCTCATAGACAGGTAAGGACTTTGTCCCCTGGAGAGGAAGGGAGCTAGAATTTTCCCAAAGGCAGCTAAATTGTTGTGGGTGCCTGGGTAGTGATTACGGTTTAATTGCCCCCAGGGCCTAAAACCTGTCTTAGAGGGGAGTAGCTAGCTCAATTTATACAAAATGGGGTGTAACAGAAGAATGTTAGTAAGTGTGGTTGTGTTAGAGATAAGACCCATGATTAGTTATTATGGGAAAAGTAGGATGTGATCCATTTCCCACCCCACCTCACTGGTTGATCATATACCCCTTAAGGTCAAGCTATAGCTCCCCTATGGAGCCTTAGGCCCCACTTTGTAGACCAATGCACTAGGTTACAGTGGATGTTGTCTAAGGGTCCTGTATAGCTGCAGTACTTAATGAGTTTATGGAATAAAATTATGAAGATGAGAAAAGGACAAAAGCAGAGTGCTTAAGAACATATTGAAGCCCAAATTTCCAGAAGAGTTAAGATAAAGACTTAGCACAGCTGCCAAGTAAGCCATCATGGGGATGGGTAGGACAAGCTAAACAAATTTAACAGACTGAATGTTCACAGAACATGGTGCTAACAATGGAGACAAACAGAAAAGAAAGTTTGACCCCAAGAACATCAGGCCTCACTAGGATAAGCAGAAACCGCATCACCACACCGACTGACTCAGTTTTGGATACTTAACACCTCAAATTCCTCAGCCTCCTTTCCCCTCAGATTGGAGAGCTGCAATAAATTTTTCCCAAAGCCTTCCTTTATAGAGGGCTCAGATCAGAACTTTGCAAGTAACTCTCCATTTTCCATTAGCAGGTCTGTTTGATTTGTACTCCAGGAAGCTGGATGTCTCTCTCCCTCCTCTCAGACTCCACCTCCTGCTTCCTTTTCATGTGTAGTTGAGTGCTCTGACATTGTTGCTCCTTAAGAGCAGAGACTTTCTTTTTCTTGTTTGTATCCCCAGTGCCTAGTAAAACTCCAGGCACTTAATAAATGTTTACTGAATTGAACTGCTATTGAAATAATCCAGTCAGGTGCTAATGAAAACCTGTACTATGGTGGTGGCAGCAGGTTTTCAAAGGAATAACTGGTAACTGATTGATACAACAAATAAGGTTCTCAAGATCACAGATACAGAACCAGAAGCAGGATACCTTAAAGGTCAACTAGTCTATTCCCCTTCATTTTACAGGAAATTGTCCAAGGTCACAAAGATAGCAGGTAATAATGATATAATAAGACTATCACAGTGTTATGCTAAGCAATTTGCAATTATAAGGTCATTTGATTCCCAAAACAACCCTAGAAAGTAGGTACTATTATTATCCCTATTTTACAGATTAGGAAAACAGAGGCTAAGCGACTTGCTCAGAGTCAGACAGCTAGTAAGGTCTTGCTGACTTAAAGCTGGATGCTCTATGCACTGCACCACTGATCCCAAATGCAGATGCCTTTCCACTACACCTGAGAAAAGAGTGAACACTAACCCTAAGGTTTTCTGCATGGAAGACTTGGGGGGAGGGGAGGGCAGGCGTTTTATAGAGGGTACAGGACTGATTCAGCCATTCAAAAGTCGGGGGGGTGGGAGAGCCAGAACGTCGGCTCATTTCATAGATATAGGATGAGGAACCAAAAGTGGAAAAGAGGAAGAAGTGTGGTGAGGTTGAAAAAGCACTTGATCAGGGGTCAATCCCAGCTCCCGTCCAATTCATTCTCCCAACACTCCCAAGCTGAGCCTTAGTTTCTTCCCTGTAACATGACAGGCTGGGCGGGGGCTCGCAAGGGTCTCAGGCAGTCTGATTTCACGAGAAAGGGAAAGGGAGGTAGTGGAGGGCGGGGCCTCGGTGGGGAAGGGAGGAGCAAAACTTGGGGGGAAGTTGCGGGGACTAGTCTGAACTGCCCTACCGGACTTGGCAGCGGGGCCGGGCGGAAGGAGAACCAAACGAGAGGGCCTGGCCAAAGGAGGGAGTTAGGGGCAGGAGAGGGCAGGAAAGCCTGGGGGGTTTCCTGGAGAAGGTGGGCAGGATGCCGGTGGCACAGCGGGAGGGGAGTAAGGGGGGGGTGTGTGCCGGGGGGGGGGGGGGAGGGAGCCGGAAGTCGGGCAGGCAGGGAAGGCCTCTCACAAAAAAGGCCTCTCACGGCACTCCGAAGCCGTCTCCCCGGGCCCGCCACTCACCCGCCGCTGGGAGAGAGGAAGTCGGCGTCATCTTCGTCGCCAACCCCGAACATTGCGCTTAGGCCGTCGCTCCCAGGGAGGAAAAGGGACGGGGTATCTACCCGCCGCCGGTGTCGTAAAAATGCCGCGGTGCGCCCACCCTGCTTGCGAAGGAACGCCGCTAATTCTAAAGGGGAGACTGGGCAAAAGGAAAGGGGGGGAGGGAAGAAGAAAGAGGGGCCAGAGGCGGGCCGGGGAAGCCACGTGAGCTTTGTGTCACGTGACGCGAATCGTGCCGGCCCAGTCGCGGCCAATGGGGCGTGGAAGGTGGGAAGGAGGTGGAAAGAGCGGCACGTTGATAGGGCGATTCTAGGAAGTAGGCGGGGCGAGGTGAGACTCCAGGGCGACCGCGACGGCTGCTGCTGTTGTAGTGGACACGTAGGGCTGGGGTCTGGTGGAGCGATTGAGTGTGGTTGAGGAAAGTCGCGAGCCTGAAAGGAAGGGGCTCAGAGAAGCTGGTGGCGGCGTTTGGATCTGGGACGGTAAGGTCGCATTCCCTCCTTCTCCTGATCGCCTCTATGAATCCTACTTTAGGGTTCTTTGGGGACCCCGACAAGACTGACCCTTCTCGGTTCCCGTGGTCCCTCCTCCCCTCCCCCACCGAACACGCCTTTTCTTTGCTCTGTACCTGGTGGGAGTCGAGTGCCTGTCCTTAGGCGTGAGTGTAGAGTAGAATGAGAGTAGAAAACACAGGACAGATATCAGTGCTTTGTCGATCTAGATTAGTCATTTGGGGGTGAAGGGTAAGAGTGGGCCATGGGGGTGGGACTTGCCTCTAGCCGGAGGAAAAGGTTAATAGGGGATCATTTAATTATAGGTTCCTGGATTTAGAGCTGGGAGAGACCTTGGAGGCTTGTCTAGTCCAAACTTCTCATTTGACAGTGGGTGAAACTGTGGTGTAGAGAGGTTAAGCGACCTGCCCAAGGTCACCTGTTTTTATGGATGGGGAAACTGAGACCCTGGAAGGGGAAGGTACTTGTCCAAAGTCACACATCGTTAGTCATAGAGATCATAGTTTAGCTCCCTAAATGTAGCGATGAAGAAACAGATCTAGAAAGGAGCGTTCGCTTCCCTTAAGTTATCTAGAGTTAGTCATACAAGATACAGCTCTCGTTCCTATTAAAAACACTAGAGAGCATAGGAATAAATGGAGTTTTCCTTAAAATGATAAGTAGTATCTATCTAAAACCATCATCTAGCATTTAATGGGAATAAGCTTTCCCAGTAAGATCGGGGGTGAAACAAGAATTCCCATTATCACCACATTTTTTCAGTATTGTAGTAGAATTGTTTATTTTAGCAATAAGACAAGAAAAATAAATCGAAGGAATAAGAATTAGGCCATGAGGAAGCAAAACTACCACTCTTTTTTTTTTTATTTGAGGGGGGACATAGAGCAACTGGGATTAAGTTAAGGTCACACGGCTATTTTTGTGTTAAGTGTCTTAGTTCTGATTTGAACTCAGGTCCTCCTGACTCCAGGGCCGGTGCGCCACCTAGCTGCCCCTAACTGCCACTCTTTAGATAATATGATAGTGTACATAGAGAATCCTAGAGGATCAACTAAAGAACTACTTGAAATAATTTAACAATTTTAGCAGTTGCAGGATATGAAATAAACTCATAAATCATTGGCATTTCTATGTAATACTAACAAAGCCCATCAGCAAGAGAGAAAGAGAAATTCCATTTAAAATAACTGTAGACAATAGGAAATATTTGGGAGCCTACCTGCCAAGACTCAGGAAGTATATTAACGCAATTACAAAAAACACTTCTCAAACAAAGTCAGTTCTAAACAATTGGAAAAATTTCAATTGTTCACCGGTAGACCGAGCTAATATAGTAAAAATGGCAATTCTGCTTAAATTAATTTATTTATTCAGTGCCATACCAATCAAACTACCAAAATTTAATTTATAGAGCTAGAAAAAATATTTCATCTGGAAGAACAAAACGTCAAGAATATCAAGGGAATTAATGAAAAAAATGCAAAGTGAGGTGGACTAGCTGTACCAGATCTAAAACTATATTACAAATCTGAGAGTTAGAGAAGTAGAATGAAAGAGAGCTAGAGGGGATCAATAGCCCCCTCCTCCACTTGGTAGGAAAACCTGGTACTGTGGGGTGACCCTTGAACTTGAAGTCTGGAGGTTTGAGAACTGTCGCTTAAACTGCTTTGCAGAATTGTTAAGCGTAATATGAGAGAATGTATATAAACTACTTGATTATATTAATAGATGGGGAAACAGACCCATTGTTACTGAAAATCACAACTGCTTACTGGCTTACTTAAGCTAGGTAGTGAATTGTTTGTGCTTAGAAAGAATCTCCTTCCGACTCCTACATATATGCTTTACTCCCTTATCTCTATCTCTTAGAATCCCTAGTTTCCTTCAAGCTCAGCTCAAATCCTGCCTTCCGTTAAGACTTTTTCTGTTTCTCTTAGATGCTAGTGACTGCCACCAAAACGTTTGCTTTCTTTTTATTTTTATATATGCTTATGTGTATGTTGTCCTTGAAGGCAGAGACTGTCTTTGTATTAGCAGGACCTGACATATAGTTGAAACTTAGTAAACATTTGTTAATTGGTTAATTGTTACTTACTTTTCTGGTATTCACACATTGCCTACTATTATATTTACCTGTTAGGTAGTAACTCTTATCTCAGCAGTTAAGATTGTAAACTCCTAGGCTTTTAAGGCATCTTGGAAATCTTCCCACAACGCCTACTACAATGCCTATTATTAAGGAATAATTCCTTTACAGTATGGTGCTTTATAGTTTTCAGAGCACTTTTATAACTCTTTATTTCTCACACTACAATAACTTTGTGAAGCAAAAAAGATAACATACCCATTTTACTGATGAGAAAATTGAGGCACAGAGAGAATAAGTGACATTTAAAGATCACAGTCAGTAAGTGGGGGGGACCAGAGTTAATTCTGCTGACTACTGATCCAGGGCTCTTTTTTACTGTGCTGCTGATCTGACAAATTTTAGGTGTAGTTCAGCCTTCCTGCTTCTTCCCTCCACAATCATTTACCCATTACATAGTCTCACAAGGATAAGTGTGATTTGCCCAAGGTCACATTGCTAGTTAGTAGTTGAGTGAAATAACTAGGATATGACTGAATGAAAAGCTCTTATTAAGAGCTGTACTTAAGTACTGTGTTTTGGGCCCTGGGGATATAGATACAAAAAGTGAGATGGTCCTTCTATCAAGGAGGAAGATAAGAGCATTTATTAAGCATTTACTAGTTACTAGAAAACCGAACATAGGAGGGTGGTGACCAAGGAAGAGGGTATCTGGGAAATCATAGGGATAGTGAGTAGATCCATTGGGTAGTCATTTGACATACCCTTTTCACAAGCCATAATACTATTAATTTGATTACTATGTCCAGAGCAAGAGGTAGAAAGAGTGATCAGGCTCATTCCTATCTTTAAAATTTTTCTTTTTTAATTCTTCCCCTTTTTATGTGGGCTCCACAGAGATAGTCATACCACCATATATTGCCTGTGGTATGGTATATTAAATTGTTCTGGATGTAGAGGGATACTGGGAAAGGAAAAAAAGGGACAGCTGGAAAGATTATATTTGGTAATTATTCTGTTTGTGATTCTTCCATAATTAACATCTATAGATCTGCTTGTTCCCATTTTGCAATTTAGGGTGGGGATAGGGTTTTTTCCCATGAGGCAATGAAATTGACACAGTGACATGGATGACAATGATTTTGTGTCAGATATAGTCCTAGTTTATTGCAGCCTCTTGCTGAAGAATGTAAATTTCTGTTGTTCAGGGGAAAAGATTCATCCAGTTTATATTTTAAAGTGGTCATTCTCCTCTCCAAATCATTGTTCCAGAACTGTAATTGTACCATTTTCATATGAAATATTGTTGGTGCCAGTTGGCACATTTTGATATTTTTCTCATCCTTGAACGAGGATATTATCTCTCTTAAACTTTAGAATTCTCTTCCTTGGTATTTGTCTTGAAGGTAAGGTATAAACCTGCTTGTTTGGCCATTTCCAAAGAGTTAGGTGGCCTGTTATCAGGACTAATAATTTTTGGTGGGTGATAGGATCCAGGTTGCCAAAATTACTATTGTAGGGATACTGTTGCCAAGAAAACTGTTACCATAAAATGTTTTGGCACCTTAGCCTTTAGTTACAAATGGGGATCAGAGTTGGAGAGCACCAGCTCTCTTGATAATTTCCCACCTTCACACTCCCCTACTCCAACCACAACCTAAAAACTATAGAACTGGAGACATTCACATATTTTCTCAGTGCATTTTAAACAATTTTACATTATATCTGAGCCTTGTAAGTCATAGATCATAGAGAGTATAGGATTTTAGTCCCAGCAAAGACCTTACAACACCTAGTCCATTACTCTTACCTTCTTTAGATGAGGAGTTCTTAACCTTTTTTGTGTGTATAATGAATTCCTTTGGCAATCTTAGGAAGCCTATGAGCTCCATCTCAGAATATTTAAATAATGTAAGGAAATTCTAAATATTAATTAAGAGTTAGTGAAGACAAATATGTAATTTTTTTTTCCCCATTCACCTTCATGGACTCCTTGAAATCTGAAGGTTCATGTACCTCAGGTTAAGAACCCTTGCTGCAGATGAAAACTCAGATAAAATGATACCTAAGGTCACAGCTAATTAGGAGCAAAGCAGAGATTTGAATCTAGGTAGGCCTTCTGGAAGTTAGTCTGCTCCCTTTTTTTATGTGTACCCTGGAAATTGCCAGTCTACAAAGATGTTTTCAGACTTAAAACAAAGATGTGGCCAGTGACATAGCAATGAATAATTTAAGGTAGTAGGGTATCAGAATGGGATCTCAAGTTCTAGACGTTTAGCAGACCTATATTCATTTGTATGATTGGGTTCATTTTAGAAGTAATAATAATATTTTAAATTTATAACCACGAATCTTTCATTTGTTTTCACTTGAGAGAGATAGTGGTGACAAAATGCAAGTTCTGAGATCTTGCTTTTTTTACTGCATAGTGAAGTGAAATTTTCTGTGTCCTGTCTCAAGAATTGCCACTACAATGCAGCATTTGGTTGCAAGAATAACACAGCGTCTGGGCTCTTATTCCAAGTCATCTCCAGGGTTGGTAGTTTAGCCCAAGTGAAGCTTCCTAGCAGATTCTGGCGGTTTTAAAGATGACTACTTATTTCTAAGTTTTTCATACATAGATTTATTGTGAAACTGCTGCTTCCTTTCATTCACTTTCTTCCCCATCAGGAAAAAAAAAGACATCTTAAGTAACACTGAAAATAAGCATTCTGGGAACTGGTTGGAAGTAGACATATATTTCTGGCTTTTTGGTGACTTCACCCCTCAAAAATTCGGGGAAGAAGCCAGGTTAAATACTCTGCCTTTTCCTCCTACCCCCAAGGAAGAAGGATGCTAATGCCAACATTCTAACATTCTGCCCTTACCAGAGACAAGCCTTTAAAAAAACAAAAACATTTTTAGTAATTTCTGACCAAGGATGACAAATCATTGAAAGTTTTAAAGTAATAAAAAGTTACAAAGTTGTCTGTGCCATGAGAACATGAACTAACCTTTTAGGAGAAATGGACATAGGGAAGGAGGTGCTTTTGGTGCCCCTTTGCTCCTAGTGTGATCATGATTTAGGGATGGGCCCTATGCAGAGGAGGACCCACCCTTAGGAATGCAAAGCCGGCTGAGAAGGAAAAGGTTGCTAGGACCTACTTCCAACCCCTCCTTTCCCTTACACAATGGCATTTAGCTTTTGTATACAACCTGCTTTTGTAGGCATTGTGCAATACAGCATCATGAGATGGAGGCTTGCGTTGCAAAAGTAAATAATGGGAAATGTTTTAAAGGACAAACTGGAATAGCTTTTCCAACCAATAAATGCTTATAGGCATTTTGGACAGGTTTAGGAGTTCCCCTAAAGAAGTAGGAGATAGCACCATAATAAAAGAAGGGAATACTGTTTAGTGTGTCTGAGTTTTAGTTTTGTTTTAGATTTTAAAGCAATTAAGTGGTGGTACCTAGAGCAACTGAGGAATCCATAAACTGCTTTTCATTATTTCATGTTTAATCATATAAACTGTAATCTAAAATGCTATGAATCAATATATTTTATTATACTTCACTAAAAACACAAAATCCCGAACCCTACTGTGTCAGATACTGAGAAGTAATATGTTCATGAGCCATCCGAAATTTACATGCCATTTCTGTATCTTGTCACGATAATTTCCCTAAGAAGTTTACAGGTGAACAATTTAAAGTTCAGAGCAAGAAAATTTGTGTACCTCTTTATTTTCAAAGGAAGTAGGGTTAAAGTTCTTTGTCATTGTGTTATCAGCCATCATAGAATCAAGTATATTAGTACTGGAAGGAACCTGAGAGATCAGCCATCTCATTTTGTAGATGAAGAATCCTGGGATTCAAAGAGCTAAGATTAAAAGACAAGTATTTTTTCTTCCTAGTCAAAGTTTCGTTACAATATTTTTTACCTTAAATGTTATGTTGATGCTGTTTTGTCTAACTTTCCCTTTCATTGTGTCCCTCTAGCCCCATAATTAACTGTTTTAACAGATTGTGTGTTCCTGTATAGCTATCCATCTACTTATAGGTGTATGTGTACACATACACACACACAGACACATTCTCTCTCTATCTCTATCTCTGTTGTCTTCCCTATTAGAATGGAAGCTACTTGAAAGCAAGGACTTTTTCATTGTTATCTTTGTATCCCTAGCACTTAATAGAATTCCTGACTGGTAGTAAGCACTTAATAAATGCTTGCTGACTTTTTGATTGATCCAGCCTGTTGAACGCCTCATTTTCCTGAAAATGATTTTCAAGGAGCGGGTGGGGGGTGCATTGGATAGAGCACTGGCCCTGAAGTCAGGAGCACCTGAGTTCAAATTCCACCCCAGAAACTTGATACTAGCTAGCTGTGTGACCCTGGGCAAGTCACTTAATCCCTATTGCCTTGCTCCTGATCCCCCCAAAACTTATCTTCAAAAGGCAACAAAATGCCATGCAATGATGAGGCCTATAGATGACATAAGTATATTTCCTTCAGTGCTGTAGGGTTTTTTATCCATCAAGCTGTTGGTCTTTATAATAATCCTTTGTGATTAAAATA
>CM053585.1:216832347-217061210 GCA_028646515.1 Pseudochirops corinnae
TCTCCTAGGAGGGAGGGATTAAGGTTATTTCTTTTGGCTCCAGACCATAAATCCAGGAACGGTTAGAAGCTGGCAAAGAGGCCAACTTGGGCTCAAAGCGAAGCCAAGCTTCTTAATATTTAGAGCAGTCCAAAGTGGGATGGGTGACTTCGAGGGTCGGGGGATTCTCCTTCCTTTTTTTTTTGTTTGGAGCAAAAGCTAAAAGGCCACTTTTGGAGTATGTTATAGTAGGGGTTCTTTTAAGTGTATGAGTTGTACTAAACGTTTGCCAAGGCCTTTCCCTTACAACTCTCAAATTCTGTATCTCTTATTTACCAGGAACTGTAAATATAAAAATGAAATAGTTCCTACTCTCAGGAAGGGAGAACATGTACATATATAAGAATATGCAAAATGTATACAAAGTAAATTCAAGGTTTACTGGGGGGCTGGGAGTGATCAGAATGCATCACATGTAGGAGGTGATATTTGAACTGTTTTGTTTTTTTTTAAAGCTGGGAATTCTAAGGGGGCAAGTGCCAAGAGGCAGTGCATTCCAGATATTGGGGGATAAAGGTACAAAAACAGGGGGTGGCATCACAAATTAGAGGAACAGGAATGAATCTACTTTGAACTGAAAAGTTTGAGAAGGGGAATAATCTAAATAAGTCTGGGAAGGTAGGTTGCAGCCAAGTGGCGAAGGGCTTTAAATCTTAAATCAAATTTATTTGCTCCTAGAGGCAATAGGGAGCCATTGGTGTCTCCCAGATACCATCTCCTTGGAGCCTCTCAGCAGCCCTGTGAGGGAAGTAGATAAGTAAACTGGGGATGGGGGTGGGGGTGTAATTCCTTATTCTCATTGCACTAAAAAGGAAACAGCCCCAGAGATTTAAATTGACATTTCCAAGGTCACAAAATAAATGGGAATCAGAGTCAGAACTAAAACTCAGATGAATTTGGTGACTTTTTCTACACACCAGGGCTGTTTGTTGGTTCTGTATAAAGTGTAGGGGTGTGTGATTTTTTTGAATTTGGAAGATAGGAGCAGGGATATGGCCCTTGAAAAGCAGTTGTTAAATTTTCACCTTGAGCAAAATTTATACATCTGAAATCAGCAAATGCTACCAAATTGGGGACTGATTGTTTTGTGGATTGTCTAACCTTAAGAAAGTGATAGAGGAAAGTGTCCAATTTAAAAGCATCATGGTTAAAAGTTAGTTGTTAAGCATTTACCAGAATAGCCTTGGATAGGCATGGATATTGGTAAAAGGCCAGCTCCAGGAAAATCTGAAGTTTGTTTTAAGGACCACCACTTCTCCCCACTCACCCATCTGCTTTCAGTTCAATATCCTATGGCAGCCAGCCCTATTTCTGCTAATAAAGCGTAAACTAATTTTTACTGAAGAGGGACTAAATAGCTTACTCCTTTTGCGTTTCTGGAAGTATTAGAAGTAAAAGGGCAATGCTTAATTCAAAAGAAAGACTTTTTTGATGGTTAATTTCTTCCTTCCTTCCTTCCTTCCCTCTCTCTCTCTCTCTCTTTCCTTTTAGTTTACAACATTCAGTTCCGTAATCCCTTGATTTACAAATTTTCTCCCCTTCCCCCTCCCCTCCCCCATGGCAGCATACAATCCAATATAGGTTCTACAAATACCTTCACATTAAACATTAGTCAAATTGTAAAGAAGAATTATAACCAACGGAATAAATAACGAGAAAAAAGGAATGAAACAAAACACAAAAGAGAGAGCAAGTAGTTGGCTTCCATTTGCATTCAGACTCTGTAGTTCTTTCTAGCCCTGGATAGCTCTGTCCATCATGAGTCTTTTGGAGTTGTCTTAGAGCCTTGATGGCAATATTTCACGCATGTCTGGAGGGAACACCTAGGTGGTTAAGTGGATAGAGTGCTGAATTTTGAGGAAGATCAGAGTTCGAATCCTGTTGCAAATACTTTTTAGGTGTGTGACCCTATGCAAATCACTTCATCTCAGCCTCAGTTTCCTCATTTGTAAAATAGGAACAATGATAACAATAGCAGCTGCCTCACAAGGTTGTTGGATCAAATGAGATAATGTGTGTGAAATGTCATGTAAATGTAAGCTATTATTATGTTGTACCACAGACATGTGCTACCTATCTCACTTATAAGTGAGGCCAGCCAGGGGATGTAAGTATGTGTGAACTTGTGTGTGGTGAGATGAAGGATGGGGATAGAAATGGGATGGAGATGGGGATGAGGATGGGGACGGGGTAGACATGTTGGTGGAAAAAGACTTGCAAAACAACTCCGAGGTACCACATCATACATATCAGAGTGGCTAACATGACAAAACAGGAGAATGATAAATGTTGGAGAAGATGCGGGAAAATTGGATCACCAATGCATTGTCAGTGGAGTTGTGAACTGATCCAATCATTCTGGAGAACAATTTGGAACTATGCCTAAAGGGCTATAAAACTGTGCATACCGTTTGACTCAGCAATCCCACTTCTAGGTCTGTATCCCAAAGAGATCATAAAGATGGGAAAAGGACCCACATATACAAAAATATTTATAGCAGCTCTTTTTGTGATCAAGAATTGGAAATTGAGGGGATGCCCAGCAATTGGGCTGGGCTGAACAAGCCCTGGGGAACGGCTGAACAAGCCCTGGTATATGAATGTAATGGAATACTATTGTTCCATAAGAAATGATGAACAGACAGACTTCAGAAAAACCTAGAAAGACTTATATGAACAGACGCTAAGTGAAAGGGGCAGAACCAGGAGACTGTACACAATAACAGTCACATTGTCTGATGACTGACCTTGATAGACTTAGCTCTTCCCAGCAACGCCAGGATCTAAGACAGCTCCAAGAGACTCACAGTGGAAAATGCCATCCATGTCCAGAGAAAGAACTTTGGAGTCTGAACGCCCGCGAAAACATACTATTTGCTCTCCTTTTTTTTTTGTTGTTTTTTCTTCTTTTATCATGGTTCCTCCCATTGCTTCTAATTTTTCTTCCCAACATGACTAATGTGAGAATGTTTAATATGAATGTTTATGTAAAGCTTATATCAGATTGCATGTCATCTTGGGGAGAGTAAGAGGAGGAAGGGGAAGAAAATTTAAAACTCAAAATCTTACGGAAGTGAATGCTGAAAACTAAAAATAAATAATTAAAAAGAAAAAGATTTGTACTGAGAGGAAATGTAATAGAGTGGAAGGAATCCTGAACTTAGATTGAGGACAGAGATTGATTCCCACATCTGAAACTTACTGATTGATTCTGGACAAGCCCTTTGAATTCTTTTTTTTTTTAAATTAATTAAATTGGTTTGTTTATTTACTTTTAGTTTACAACATTCAGTTCCACAGTCCCCCGAGTTTCAAATTTTCTCCCCTCTCCCTCCCTCCTCCATCATGGTGGCATGCACTCAAATATAGGATCTACAAATATCTTCACATTAATCATTATTCAGGTTGTAAAGAAGGATTGTAACTGATGGAGTGATCAGTGGGAAAGAGGAAACAAAATAGAAACAGAGCAAGTAGTTTGTTTCAATCTGCATTCAGACTCCACATCTCTTTCTCTGGATGTGGATATCACTTTCGATCATGAATCTTTTGGAGTTGTCTTATAACCTTACATTGCTGAGAGGAGCCCAGTCTATTGAAGTTAGTTGTCATACATACATTGTGTCTGTGATTGTGTACAAATTTCTCCTGGTTCTGCTCTTCTCGCTCAGCATCAGTTTATATGTCTCTCCAGGTTATTATGAAGTCCATCTGCTCCTCATTTCTTATAGCACAGTAGTATTCCATTACATTCATATACCACAACTTGTTCAGCTGCTCCCCAGTTGATGGGCATCCCCTGGATTTCCAATTCTTTGCCACCACAAAAAGAGCCGCTATAAATATTTTTGTACATGTGGATCCTCCCAATTCTCTGAAGCCCCTTCAATTCGTTGAGCCTCAGTGCCTTATCTGCAAAACGGAGTTGATAATACTTAGACTTCTCACTTCTCAGGGTTATGGTAAGAAAGGGCTTTGTCAATCTCTAAGTGCCATAGGAATGTGTATTATGATTACTGTAATGCCATACCTTAGCCTTTGCAATGATCCCTGTGGGGGTGTGTCTCTGTGTGTCAGGAATGTGGAGGAGGAGTGGGTGTGGAGATGCATCACTACAGTTGCTAATTGAGAAGAGGAAAAGAGGACTGCCTTGTGCCTTCACAAACTCAAGAAGGTTAGTAACTAAGGCACTCTCCAAACAGCCTGGCTAAGGTTATGAGGAAGTACAAGATTCAGTTTACTACTGACTGAGCTGCACCAAAAAGACCAACTGATGGGTACTCCACAAAAGGAAGTACATCAGAGGATTATTCAGTCCCAGGTTGGGGGCTTCCATGCCCACAATACTTGGGACTCTTGGTGCCGGCGGTTCTGCTTTCAGTAATATTGCTGCTGCCCCATATGGGACCGTGGAAAGAGATATCTTCTGTCCAAGTCTGACCGAGCCCCGATTGGTACCTGAGACCCATCCCAGAGTGCCCTGTCTGCTACAGCATTTATGATAGTGCCTCCCAGAAATTCCTGCTCCTCCCTGTGTGCAGACCTTCTGCATGGAATGTCTGTCCTGGATGTGTCTTTCCCTTGACAGATAAGCTTTTCCTTTGTCTCCTTTGCAGGACTACTGCCCTTTTCTCCCCACAGGTCGTGTCTTTGAAGCTCCCACCAAACATGGGCAAATTCCCTCCATGAATGCAAACCCTGCCTGGTGTCTAGCTGGAAGGAAATAAACTGTATTGCATTCTCCCAGCCCCAGCCCCACTGCCATGCCTGAGGCAGGGTGCTGAGCTAGCTCTAGAGACGCTGGTCCCCGTGGAACTGCTGGCTCTGGGCTCTGCACAGCAGCAGCTGGCTCAATTAGAAGAACTGAACTCTCCTCCTGCAGAGAGCTTTGCCAGGTCCTCTGGGTGTGGAGGATGGTCATTCTCTGTCTCCTTGGTTACTCTCTGGTCTTACTTATCATCCTGTCCACGTACAAACAACTTCCTACAACAGGGTTGTCTTTCTCTTTCCTGCTTTCTGCCTTCTTCCCTCTCTCCCTTGGGTGTTCTCATAGAGACATAACTTGGTGTTGGCATTCAGATTTTGCTCTGTACCACTAATTCAAGGGCTGCTTAGAGATGGACCTCAGCCTGACACAGCAGGCATGGGTGTGCAGATGAGGGAGCATCCCTGCAGGCCTTTCCTAGGGTCCTGGGTCCAGTTTTGGGCTGCCTTTTGAAAGAGAGATATCAAGATGGAGAGCCACAGAGACAAGATGGAATTGAAGATCCATGAAGAAAAGTTAGTCCAACTAGAGAAGAGAAGCTTGGCATCAGCTGACACGAGTTTTGATTCTGTCATGGACTCATTGTGTGGCCTTGGGCAAGTTTCTTTTCTCTGGGCTTTAGTTTTCCCATTGTAAGATGAAGGAATTGGACTAGACTTTGCTAAGGTCCTTCCCAATCTTTACACTATAAGAAATGCAAGGCACTGTGACAATTTTACTGCTGTTAGTATGGATACTAGTGATTAGGTGGGAAAGGAGGGCAACTCATATCAATTAATTCTACTTTTTTCTCTGCAAATGTAGCACTCAAAAGTTAATAAAACTACAACTGGCTTTTAATAAATAGTAGTTAATAAAACTACAACATATACTCTGTAGATTGATGAGAACTGAAAGAGACAAAAGGGCATGAGGGGACCTACAAGAAAGTGAACAATCTCCTGTTTCAGGGTTCAAAATGTTGGCAAAGGCAACTGACATTGTACACATATACAAATTTACTTAAGACAAATTAATGAATATTTTCATCTTAACTGAATTTAGTGTAGCTGACATCTGTTTCTTCAGAAACACACACAAGTACAACATATTGTCTGGGTTTTCAACTTTATTCATTTATTTTAACTCAGTATTTACTACAAAAACACACCATATGAAATAATGTTCAATCTCTAAAAAAAAAATTTGCTCAGGTTTCACAATACCAAACAAAAGTACCACTGGTGCCTTGGATATAGTACATTTTCAATAAATATGTGTTGAATAAATGGATTGATGTATTTCATTGATACAATTCATCAATCAACTTGTGAACAGACTTAAAAAATTCACATTGAACCTGCCTATGTAAAGCAGTCAATACATTACTGCTGGTTACCAACCACAGTACAAATATAAAAAGTTATTTCATTTTAAAATCACATTTAAAAACACAAATCAAGATAGGTTCTTTTTCAATGTGACCTCTGCATGGAGACCTAGAACATTTCTGTTTACTCACATTTTAAACAAAAACATTTAGTCACACTACCCTTAGGATACAGTGGATCAGGTTCTCCAAGTGCCGAAACCATTACCTGAGAACAAACCAACCCTCTCTGGGAGTTAAGAATTGTTTGGTAACTGAAGCAGCAACTCAGAAAACTATCTGTGGTAGAAAAGAGTTTGTGCTGCTTCCAAGAGAGGGGCCTTTGGGCATTTGGACAATCTGGCTCAAGGTAGTTAGAGCTGACCAAAAGGGACTTGTATACAGTAGGTGCTAAAAAAATATTCACTGAATTGGAGAGAAATACCCTGGTAAGCAACTTATATCAGTCTTTAGCACACAGCTTAGGCAAACACTGGAAATGGGATCCTAATCAGTTTTTAGTAGTTTAACTTTTTTTTCAAGGAAAACTTAAGTAAGACAGAGGATCTGGAGACAAAAGAGACCTTAGAAATCAATTAGTCCCACCTTCTCATTTTACAGAAGAGGAAACTGAGGTCTAGAGAGGTGAACTGATTAATCCAAGATCACCTAGCGAACAGCAGAGCTGAGCTCTGAATCCAAACCCTCTGATTCCAAATCCAGCACTCTTTTTGCTACCCCAATATTACACTTCAGTCTAGGTCCTGCACTGACCAGTGAAGCAGGAGCTGCTGTCATTGTTACTCTGGTGCTCGAGCTACAGCTAGAGAGAGACACTGTGGGCCTGAAAAAACAATTTTCTTGAGAGCTAAATCAGCAAGTTTTCTTCCTTTTAACTTGTTCAGGTCTGTCATGGTTGGCCCTGACTGGCTTCAATTTTCCTGACTGAGCCTGCTCCCCTTGTTCTCTCTACCTGATCTCTCTCCCACTTCTAGGAATAAGAGGATGCCAACCGCAAAATGGCACACTGACAAATGTCAGAGAGATTTCAGGTAGCCAAGTGTCTTGAATGCATAGGTTTGGGCTTCAAATGAGGCAGAAGGACAATCAGGCAAAATGTTTGACATTGTTAGCATGCTCTCTCCCTCTTCTTATGTGCTACCGGCCTCTTGACCAGTTGGCTATTGGCTACCGGCCTCTTGGCCCCTACTGATATCGACCTTGTATCTAGCTATTTTAATAGATACATGGAAGTACACCCGTAAGATAACGTTAGACATCAGGCTCCTTGAGAATAGGGGCAACAGGGGCAACAGGGGCCAGTGTTTTTTACCTCTCGTATCCCCAGCACCTACAATAACAATCCTTTGCACTGAGAAGACATCGTATACGTGCTTGCTAAGGTTAACGGGATTATTTAAATATGGGGTTGTGTAACATGAGACAGACTACAGATAGAGTTCAGAGGGAAATAACAAAATTAGAAAATAAGACTTATGAGGAAAGGCTAAGCAATCAGAATTGTTTAACCTGGAGGAAAGGAAAATTGGTTGTTTTACAGAGGATGGTAGTCTATTCCTCCTGTCTCCACTGAAGAGAAAACAATACAAGATGCTTAAACTGTACAGAGAAAATTCAGGTGGCTTATTAGGAATGTTGAAAAATAGTGGCATGTGACAGAATAAAACAGAGAATGAGAAAACAGATGAGAGAGAGAGAGCAAAGAGTATGGAATATCCTACTATAGCGGAGAATACATTTGTCTGATAAGATTTAAATGTGGTCTTGCCTGAAGACTGGGAGAGTCTTTATTTCACAGAGCAAAGAAAGTTGCTCTAAATGGGTACATAAAAACCTCAACTAAAAATTGGGATGAAGGTTGACCTTCTAAGTAACTTTGATTACATTCAACATAACTAGCTCGGGTGAGGTGTATTTAGAAAACTTGGGATTAACACTTTAGTGGTATTTGCAGGTAGGAGAATGGGAATTTGTACATGAAGAATAAGTTTTTTGCTCGGTGTCCACAAAAGCTTTGCTTCCTCTTTCCCAACAGAGAGGTAATGGACTCAAGGTTCAGAAAGAAACATATAAAGACATGGCCAATTTTCTCCCTTTTGATTATGCATATCAACAAGAATTTTATTTTTCCTTTCCTTTTTTCAAAGGCGGAGGTAAGAAAAAGGAGAGTAGTGATAGGGTTGCCAAGAAAAAAGAAAAGAGATAATTGAAGTATTAAAAAAAACACACACACACAAAGAAAAGAGAAAAGAACAACAGGAAAGCTTTGAAAATCGCATTGGATGCTAAAAAGAAAAGCATTAACGTGTGAAATTTTTAGTTTTATTTTATGATCCCTTTTTTTCTGTTCTGCTTCACATAAGGAAATGCTCATTTTACTTGGTATACACTAAGCTCAGAATTTTCAAAAAAAGAAAAGTTGTAAAAAAAAACAAAGCGAGCACATGATTCTTCTCTGCTCCTATCTTTAATTCAATTTCCTTTTTTTTTTACTTACTGACCTTTGCTGCCTAAGCTTCTGCACCATTTAGTTTCTGTAATTTGGTAAGAATAAGGCAACCTAATGCGATAGCTATGAATAGAAAAAGAGAGGAGAAGGAGCTCTATATAAAGATCTAGTAATCCCAGGATCCAAAGCCACTTCGGGCTGGTGAATGTTTTTATGGGAATTTCATATACAAAATGGACGGCCTCTCTCTGGAGTGGGCCCTGGAACAGAGCACTCTTTGTAGTAGGCTCAGTCTGCACAGGTTACATTTCTATTCTGTAAATTTTGCTGCATGGGGTGAATCTAAGAAGATTAAAATCTTCTAATAAGGTAATTGCCAGCCTATTCTCCAAATCTAGTACTGTAACTAGTTATTTCACTGATATTCCCTGCTATTTTATTCCTTGAGTTGGAATTCATTAAAATATTCATACTTCTTACTTTTCCTATTCCTTATCATAGTTGCCATGGACCCAGATGACCTTACAGGAATGGGGTCAGAGTCAAAGAGGAAGGGAAGAAGCATGGACCTTAATAGCCAGGACTTATCTCCACTGAGGATAAAGTACTAATTGGGACACTGAACAGAATCTGCTGGGGTCTAGACACAAAAATCTAATTTTCACTGGGCTCCACTTTAGCTCCTAGAATATTTATTTGTTCCTTCCTAATTCTGCTTACATCTTCCTTTGGCATGAGGCTGGCCTCCAAGTCAGGATGACCTGCTTACATGTGCCACCTCTGACCCATCCTGACTGTGTGACCCTGGGCAAGTCATTTAACCTCTGGGCAGCCCTCTAAGATGATAAGTTTCATAGAAGGTGCTGACTGGCATCAGCAGAGGGAGGCTCTCCACCTGGTCCCTATCCACCTATCACCTATCACAAACAAGGTAGGCAAATTTTGAGGAATAAATTTGCTTTTGGATAATGAGGCAAAGAGTTTTAAAATTAGAGTATGTTCAGATGAAGTTTAGCTTCATAGCTACACTAAACTAAATGAAATAATATTGTTTTTGCAACAATGGACTAGTTTAAACCTCTGTGCTAACACCTGTGTATCATTCCTAAAAGCATTCTTTATGGTCTCTTGAGTGGCATGGATACAACCCAAAAAAAAAGCTTATGCTGAGAGAGGAGGTTCCAGGATTTGTTTTTGCCTGAGCTCCCTATACAAAGGAAGGTAATTGGGCATCAAAACTTGGCCACTTCCTGTATCTGCAGCCCTTTGCTGTTACTGCTCCTGAGTAAGTGAATTCCAGAGTTGAAACTTGCACAAAGTAGGGAGGAGGTATCACAGACGGCCAAGGAAACCAAAGGGCCAGATCCATCCAGAGTGAGGGTAAAAAGGCAGGCTGGAAAAAGGAACAAGTCATTAATTTCTTCAGAAACAGGAGTAAACAATGCAGGGATGGGCACCATTTCTACCATCAACAATCTTAGACAGTCATCCAGAGCACTAGGAGATGCCATTGTGTGTCAGAGCCGGTCTAGACCCTGGCCCTGAGATTAGCCCTCCACCCACCACGCCATGCTGCCTCACGTGAGGCAGACAGGAATGTAATTCAGTACACCACAATACACTATAGTACAGTACAATGATAATAGCTAGCATTTCTAGTATCTTACGATTTGCAATGCACTTTAAATGTATTACTCCACTTAAACTTCACAACAATTCTATTACCTAGGTATCATAAAGCATCATTTTACTCAATACACATTCAATTCAATAAGCATTATTAAGGAGCCGCTATCATTCAGAATTCTGACGGCTGCTTTTTACCAACACTCTTCTCCCTTCCTGAAGGCGGAGCAGTTCATGGCTCCTTCTTTCTCTCCTCTCCAACTCCTGCCTTCACACTAGGGGGCTTCAAAATACATCCAGACACCTCCTCAAATACTGTTACTTTCTTAATCTGTTTCCCAAAACTTACTTCACCCCACTTCAGCCTCACACAGAGAGGGTCATACCCTTGATCCTGCCATCACCCCACAAATGTTCTACTTCCATGTTTATGAACTTTGAAATCTCTTTATCAACTATAGTTATCCCTTTCACATTGTGACTTTCCCCATTGTGGTTTTGATATATCATGGGTAGGCATAAGAAATTAAAAGGGAATTTCTTGAGGAGTTTTATGGAAGTTGAAAACAACACACGAAGGACAGCAGATGACACAGAAAAAAAATTTAGAAACGCATAAAATACATGTATGGTATTGTATATAATATATACACATATGTGATATATATGTATATATGTATATATGCATATATATTATATATCAACATATTTTATCTTTTAATACCATAATTAGTCAGACTTTTTCTTTGTTACAAAGGGAGGGCCAAAAAATTTTATGCAGATTTTCCAGATCACAGGGATGCTTGTGCTCCTAACCCCCATGATATGGAAGGGATAACTATAATTATAATTTTTTTGTTATCCTACCTTTCACTCTGCCTCATAACCCCTTACCCTGCTCTTTGTCTTCTCTGTGATCTGCAATCCCTCTACCCCTCAATTTTTCCTCTAGACATCACTCCTACACTAGCTACCCACTTGCCTCCCAGCCCCATCTTGACTCCTTGGTGGACTTTGTTCAGTTCTAGACCATGCTCTTGTCCCTTGCTCTCTTGTCCCGTTGCCAATCATGCCTTGCCAACCCCAGCCTTGGATTACTTCTACTATCTGTTGCCTTTGTTCCTGCTCTCATGCTGAATGAAGCTGGAAAAAAAGAATCACTGCAAATTTATCATCTCAACCTGGCCCTCACTGCAGCAAGACAATCTTATTATTCCTCTCTAATCAAGTCACTCCACAGCAGCTCTTCCAAACCTTTTTATCTCTCCTCAAACCTCCCATGGCTTCCCCTCCCCCTACCCTCTCAGTTTAGAACTTTGCATCATATTTTGCTGAAAAAATTGGGGCCATTTACCAGGAGCTTCCTCTTCTCCCCTGCTCATCTCATAATTCATATACCTTCCGCCACTATCTCCTCTTCTATCCATCTCCTATGATAAGGTGGCAAAGCCAACCCCTCTACATGCACAAGTGATTCCATTTCATCCTACCTTCTCCAGAATATCACCCACTCTATCTCTAACACTCTCTCACTAATCCTCAATCTCTCCCTGTTGACTGATTGCTTCCCTATTGCCTACAAATAACGTCCATGTTTTCCTCATCCTCAAAAAACTCTCATTTGATTTGTCCTTCCTTGATAGCTATCATTTCATCTCTTCTCCTTTTCATGGTTAAATTCCCTGAGAAGGCCATCTACAAGTAGTACCTCCACTTCCTTTCCTCTCACTTTCTTTTTAACACTTAGAAATCTGACTTCTGGACTCACCACTTGACTGAGACTGCTTTCTCTAGTTATGAATGATCTCTTTAAGTGCTAAATCCAATGGTCTTTATTCGATCTCTATCCTTCCTGACACAGTCAGTCCCCCTCTTCTCCTTGATACTCTTCTCTCTGGCACTACTGGCATTATGACACTATTCTATCATGGTTCTTTTCTCCTACCTTTCCAACTGCTCCTTCTCAGCATCTTTTGCTGGATCATCATCAAGATGTGTCTGTTAAATGTTGGCTGTTTCCAGGGGCTCTATCCTGGGTCCTCCTCTCTTCTCTTGCTCTTATTTCACTTGGTAATCTCATCAGCTCCCACAGATTCAATTATCATCTCCAGGCAGATGATTTTCAGATCTATCTGTTCAGTCTTTACCTATTTCTTTACCTCCAATCTTGCATGTTCAACTGCCTACTGAACACCTTGGACTGGATGCCCCACAGACATCTTACACTCAACATGTCCAAAACTGAAATCACGGGCTTACCCCCAAAACCTTCTCTCCTCACTTCCCCAATATGGTGAAGAGCACCACCTTCCTCCTAGTCATTCAGACTCACAACCTTGGTGTCACCCTCACACCTTCACTCTTTTATATTCCATAGTCAGTCTATTGGTGGGATCTTTGGATTCCACAATTACATTTCTAGTACATGTATATCTTTCCTCCAACACTGCCACAACTCAGGTGCAGGTTCTCATCACTTCAAGCCTGGACTACTGAAGCAGTCTTTTGTTTCATCTCCTTGCCTCAAGACTCTCCCCCTCTCAGCAATCAAAGTGACTATCCTCAACTCTGCCTCCTAGCTTCCTTCAAGTCTCAGCTAAAATTTTTACAGGAAGGCTTTCTGGGTTTCTTAATGGTAGTGCCTTCTCTCTGAGATTAGCTTCAATGCATCCTGTCTGTCTTGTTCATATGTAGTTGTTGAATGTGGTCTCCCCTAATTAGACTGTGAGCTCCTTAAAGACAAGAGCTTTTTTTGCCTTTCTTCTTATCCCCAGCACTTAGCCCACTGCCTGATGCCTAGTAAATGCTGATGGAGTTTGCTTCACTACTGGTGTAAGGGGTTTTGTGCTAGAGCCTGAGGAAAGAAAGGAAAAAACTAAACCAAACCAACAAATGGTGCCTAGACTTAAGGGGGCTTATAATCTACTCAGATATAGGACATATAGATGAACAAATACAAACTAATGTGATAAGGGAAAGAGCCCTAACAATTGGAGGAATCAAGAAAGACTTCAGCGAGGGAGTAGTGTCTAAGCTGAGCCTTGAAGGCAGTCTAAGAGGCAGCAGGGTGGAGGTGGGGCATCATAAGCATTGGGGCCAGGCTGTGCAGAGACATTTTTACAAACTGAAAAACTCAGAAAGAACTTGGGTTCTTGTCCTGGCTCTAACAATGACTGTGATCTCCAATAAGTAGTTTTATTTCACTGAGCCTCAATGTCCTCCTTTCCCCCCTAAGGTTCCTTCTAGCTCTAATAGTTTATGATCAGAATAAAAGAGGTTAAATCAAATACTAAAGCCATATTTACTAAGGACATGTAGCAGAAACTGTCAACTGTGAGGAAACCAAGAGGATTTTCAATGACTGTCTCTGAAAGAGAGCGTGGAGTGAATCCTGCTTTTCAGGAAGCCCATGTAATGAGAAAAAGGGAGGATTCTGGTCCTCAAATGTCTTCTTCTTGGAGGCCTGTTTCAATTAGCTAAGATATAGTCACTTAAAGCTCATTTAATCTAGTTTTGTGGATAAATCCAAAAATTTTTACCAGTCTTCTCTATGAATTATTTGAACAAATAATCACTACGAAATGAACTCAAAATGGACAAATCTACCGTCACACTCATAGTTCACAGGTGCTAATATAACCCTTACATACCTTAAAAAACTAAAGCATGCAGAGGAGCTTTTAAAATACTATATACAAAAGACTGCCCTTCAGTCAGTGACTGGATTGTTGCTGTTCACAGAGTTTCTGGCTGACTACAACTCTGCCTTCATGCCCTTAAATCTTTGCTCCAAAAGAGTCAAGCTGACTCCTACTTCTGCAAAACTAGTATTCTGGATGATTTATATATAAAAAATTGGACTTGAAGTTTTCCAGTTATTTAGATTTCTATCTAAGTAGAATCTAAATAATTGTATGTACTTGGCATAAAGGACAGAGTGTGCTAACCCCTATTAATCTGGGTAGCTATGTTCCCTGAAATGTTTTTCTCTTTGACTTCTTGGTTCTCTTGTGCAATGAAGTATTAATGATTTTACTGAAATCTGAAAACCCAAGCTGTTGTTGTGAAGGGGAGGGTACATTTGAGAGAACTTCTAGAACTGGGATTACAAAAAAACCCCTCATATTTGCCACATCTGCATGAATTATCCTGTTATTTTGAGTGTTACATTTTACATATGGGTAGGGGAAGTGACTTGATGTGCACAGATGTAAAAGCCATTTAAAATGTAAAGGCTATCTGGCTCAACAGTGACAACACCAATATAATTGCTTCCACTAAGGGTAGGGAGAGAATGGTCCCAGGATCTTGGTGTGACTCAATAACCACTTGGAAGTTAGGCAGGCACCAAGGCTACTGCATACATTAAACCAATTTAAGGAGAATTCTTAAAAGTGGTAATCATTACCATGATGGTGCTTTTGGAGAAATGTATAGCAGATCTCTCACCTCCAGTATCTTTGCTCCAAATCTTCACCTTGCTGTCATATGATGAGGTGGCAACTGCTGGTATCAGAGATAACTCATTCGGCAAGAAGACACAGGATGTCACTGTCTGAAAATGTCCTTTGTATTCACATACTTTACCTTTAGTCTGTCTTAGGTCCCACAACTGTAACATAATGACACCAAGGGTGAAAAGGATCCACCACACACATTTTCCTCTAGTCTCTTACCTGTTTTATTTCTCAGGACATCCACCCAGTCACCCAGCAATTATCCACCCACTACGTAATATTTATTGAGCACCCACAAGTGCAAGGCACTGACTATTCAGGAATATTGCAGAAGGAATCTGCATTCCATAGGTTTAGTTGATGTGAATACTTCAAACTCTTATTATTATGGGAGACTGTTGCCATACAGATTGCCATTGCCTAGGGTGAGCATGAAGTGGCCCTGATGTCCAGAGCAACCCTCCAGCTGGCGTGTCCTGGGTCTCTCTGGGGTGCTTTAGGTATCTTATGGCAGGAGGTCCTTGCTGTAAGTATTCGAGATGAAGAACAAGCATATTGGCTTTGTCTTCTAGTCACCATGCAGATGATGTACATGTATAACCTCCAGAATAAGGGAGGCAACAGGCCCCACTGTCCCTTGTGTTAGACTGGTTGGCAGAAGAGGAACACCAACAACCCAGAGCATATTCAGAGCAGTGAAACCAAGATGGTGAAAGATTCAGCAACCATGTCCTCTGAGAACTGGTTGAGTGAACTAGGAATGTTTAGTGTGTAGAAAGGGTGTAAGGAGCCATGTTTTCGATATCTGAAGGGCTGTCATGTGGCAAAAATTACCTTCTTTTTTAATGTAATCTCTTACCGTTGCTTCACAGCCTTCCCCTCCAAAGCCACTGCTACAGGAGACACAGTTATATCCATCTGGACTGACGTCACAGTAGGTCTGAATATGCTGCTTTACTGGAAATTTATGAGCTACTTCCAGCCTCCGACTGTCCCAAATTCTGAAATGAATTGAGTTGGAAATGAAGTGGATTAAACATATACAATATGCCTACTTTAGATAATCTAATGCAAAATATCTGATTCTCTTCTGCCCAGGACTGAAACAGAATGGAATGTCCTGTGTTGCGTAGGAGACAATGCTCCCTGAAATGTGTCTGTCCACAAGGTTCCAGAGCTGGTGCAATGGCTCTAAGAAATGACATCAGTTGCTGACGTTTTGGAATATTCTATTCAAAGATTATACTGACAAGATTTTAAATAAAGCGACTTAATTTTTCCAAGTAATTTGGGGCTGGTGACCCAACTCTAATCATACTGTGAGATCTGTTTTGTATATGATAAGGAAATTGCTCTAATGGAGCTGGGAATTATTCTAGAAATCAGATACAGAAGATTTACAGATATTCCTCAATTTATGCATGGGGTCAATTCATGGGATTATTTCCATTACATTTTCTTACGTGGTTTCCAGCACTTTCTATCTAGAGTTCCTGTCATTACAAGAAAGAATATAGACCCTTCTTCCCTTAATTCCATTAATTGTAATTCTGCTCCTCCTCCATACTTAAAAAAGCAACACCTCCCCCACTGTCTCTTTCCCAAACTATTTTAGTGCTGATAGTCTCTGTACCAAAAGGGAAAGGAGAAAGAATAAGCATTTATTAAACACCTATGTGCCAGGAGCTGTGCTCAACACCTTACAAACATTATTTCATTTGATTCTCACAACAACATGGAGAAGTAGGTGCTATTATTGTCTGTATTTTACAGCTGAAGAAACTGAGGCAGATGCAGGTTAAGTGACTTGCCTCAAATGTCTGAGGCCACATTTGAACTCAGGTCTTTCTGAGTCCAGGCCCAGCACTCTATCCACTGCACCACCTAGCTGCCAAAAAAAAGGGGAGACTTGTAGCTAAAAAAAGAGGGCTTCATTTAGGTGTTAAGGGTACAATCATAGAGATATGTCAGTCAGCCAGATGGAGAAATGAGAAGAGGTCAGGCGAGAACAGCTGGTGACTGGAGGTGGGGGAGACCAACTCCAAACAAGCACCTCCAAAACGGGGACATGGCAGCAGCAGCAGATGGAGTTAGGACTGTATGGGTTCTCCTAGATAGGGCTATACATGGGACCAGAGATGGTCTCTCTGACTTCCACACGGGGCCTTCCGAGGAGGCAAAAGGAATGAAGCTGACAGCAAAGGCCAAGAATCAAGTCATGTCAGCGTGTACCCAGATGTCCTACAAGGTGAGCTCCACAGATCCCTACTCTGTCAGCAAACCCACCTGATGCTTTTATCCTCTGAGGTCTGGAGAAGAAGTGGTTCTCCAGGGATCCAGCACAGATGAGTGACCTAAAAGAATGAACTTTTTAAAAACTTTGAAATAAATCCCACCAAACAAGGCACTCCCTAATCTCTCCATAGTTTCCACCAAACCATTACCCCACAGAAAATATATTTGCACCTCTTCCCAAACATCTAAGAACTAGCAAATGTGCTTTTAAGGGACTTTGTACAATTTCACACTTACATGTCTTATTTTTAAGCCATCATCAGCAATAAACATTTATCAAGCATCTCTTATATAAAAACCTCATTTATTTCTCTCTGGGTCACCCCCTCCCCTACACAATTAATTTCAGAATTTGGGAAAGAGACTCAAAGTAGCTCAAACATTTCAACACGTTATGTCAGGCATTAAAATAAAATTTTCTGATTACTTTGTAAACACACCAACCAACAATGTAGACATTTATATATTCTCTGCCATTTATAGGACTGTAACAGTGTTCTACTTCCTATCTGACAAGCCTCCTTCCCTGTCTCCAAATCCTTTCTTATCATGTTTTGGGGAACAATCAGAGGTCATACAAGAAATGATTACTGATCATGATATGATGATTCTGTTAGCAAAATCCCCATTTCTCTTCTGTCAGTTGTTCTCTCCTCTGGCCCCTCCTCCTCAGTCCCGGGATTCTTTTACTCTCCTTTCCTTGGTTTGGTTCATATTTAAGCCCATCTCATGACCTGTGTTATCAAGGACTCTGCGTTATGGGCAGTCCTTAATGCAAACAAATGGAGTGCCTAAAACGCATGTCCAGATGAGTGGAAGGAGAGTCTGGAAGGCCAAATGAGTCATCCACGGACAAACCCACTGCATCTCTGAGGACTCCATATGGTGGCACTGGTGAAAAGGGAAGTCAGAATTCTATCCTTTCCCATTACTGATGTGGCCCCCTGCTGGTTTGGGCTTATCATCGGTTTCAAAATTAACACAGTTCTTCCTACAAAGGAGAAAACAAAGGGCAAGTGCATTTTCTCTCACAACTTGGTATCTATAATCAGAAAATGATGAACCTATCCATTTAAATAAAAGCTGGGAATACTACTTCCTTTGGATAGTCTTTTATGTACAATAGCTTCACAAAGTCAGTAAGGATGAAATCTTTTAAAGCCAATGCATTTATATTATATAAATATATAAATGAGAATGTATATAGTGTTTTGTAAACCTTAAAATGCTACATAAATGTCAGTTATCACTATTATGCGGAATCATAAAAACATAATTCTTAGAGCTAGAAGAGACCCCAAGAGATTTTTGTTTTCAATCCTTTCATTTGATAAAGAAGGAAAATTAGGCCAAGAGAGATGAAGCTATTTGATTAATATCACACAGCAGCAAAACTGGGACTAAGCCATGGAAGTCTACTGACTTCCCATCTAGTATGTTCTTACCCCTACATCATACTGCCTACTACAGAAATCGCTGTTTTTACCCAGTTCTTACCAGGTTTCTTGAAATGGTAGCTTTCTGAAGACATTCTCCAGTCTTTATATCCCACATACAGAGAGTATTGTCCCGAGAACCAGTACATATCTGTGAAGAATCTACAAATGATTTTAAGAAGGGAGTCCATGAGGTTATGATTGTAAATGGGCTTTAGGAAAGTACATTCACAGGAAAAGCTTTGCAGGTTACAAACAAGTTTGTTGTAGGCTTCACCTGGACTCACAGCTAATCCAGTAACAACCATATCATGGCCCAGAAACTGTTGCATTGGTTGCGAATTTCCATTCAACTCCCACAGTATTGCTGTCTTGTCACGAGATGCACTGAAAAATTGATTTGATCCAAAAACACAGGCTACCTGTTCAGAAAACAAGGCAAAATATCCATAGTTTTATGTCCAGGATAGACTAAATTTCAAAGAGAGGAAAGATACATGCACAATTCTCTTATTAAAAGTAGCACGTGTGGAACTGAATCTTGTAAACTAAAAGTAAATAAACAAATCAATTAATTAAAAAAAAAGCAAGTAAAAAAACAAACAAAAAAAATAGCACATTAAAAACTTTTCCTACAAAAAAATCCTGCCCAATATCCTACATTGTAGAATGGTGGTGATCGTTGGTTCTTGAAGTTCATGCAAGTAGATTTAGCTCTAGCAGGTTCTGCAAAACTGGAAAGGTTTTAATGTAATTCCTAGTGATCACGTGTTGTCCAAGAGCTACCCTGAATATGGAAAAACTCATTACAAAAAATCTGGTCACTAGATGATGAATGCTTTGGTCATGGCAACTCAGGAAACAAAGAGAAACACAAAAAGACCCTCAATCCTCTATTGGCCCCTTCCACCTCTGCAGTGATGGTGGCAGAGGGTACTAAGGATGGCAATTTTTAGATCATCTATAAACATTAATATCACTGATAGCCCTCTTGGTTTATAACAAGTGGGTTGATAAGCTATTGGGGGAACTGATACTACAATACTTTGATGGATGTGTGGGTCCCTGAGGTCCTCTTCCTTCCACTGATGGAGTTGGCAACTCACCCACACCTTTTAATCTTGCATAAGCCTTGTCCATGTCCTCCACATATACTCAAGTGTATCTACCTCACCTGCTGGAGGCCTTCCTCTAGATTATGTGAAGAAGGGATGTAGTTGTAAATGGAATTGATGTGACACAAGTAATTGCTCCCTAGTGCTGTGAGAGAAGAATTAGGATTTTTCCCTGATGTTGGATTCATGGTAGAAACAAAAACTGACAGATCCAGGACTGGAAATGAGAGAGTCTCACATGGTTCCCTCTTAATATAGGATTTTTTACATTTTATGGGTTTTGATACAGCATTCATGTTGGCCATCTGTTATTACCCACTTTTGTTACATCACTGAAGCAATAAACCAATATATATTTACTAAGCACCTACTATATGCCAGGTACTGTGTGAGGCTCTGGAAATACAAAAACAAAAAAGGAAACAGTCTTTGTCCTTGGGGCCCTTACATTCTATCAGAGGAAATGATATGGACACATATAAGGAGACATAAAGTATTTATAAGGTAAATACAAAACAATTTTTTGGGGGAAAGCGCTAACTGAGCTCAGGGAATTAGAAAAGGCTTTGTGAAAGAGGTAGCACCTGACTGTAAGAAAATTAAGGAATCTAAGAGGAAGAGATGAGGAGGGATTACCTTCCAGGAATGGGAGACAGCCTACACAGATTCATGGAAATGGAATATGCTGTGTCAGCAACAATAAGGAGGCCAATTTGGCTGGAACATAGAGGAAAGGGAAAGGAGTAAAGGCATAGGAACAAAATTGAGTCACAAGAGAAAGGTCACTGTCTTTCTTCCTCTTGCTTAGTGGTATTGCTGTCCTTAATACATATATATAGCTGGTAAAAAGCTGTCTTACATCTAAAGTAGGGAAAGATACCAAGAGAGTGAGAAAAACCTTGGATTCTACCATTACTTCCCAAAATGACGGGGAAGACATCAGTAACTATTATTCCATTAAGCCTACTTTCCTCATTTTGAAAAAATCTTAATACGGACAATGTATACATGTATCTAGTGTATTCTTGCTGGAAAAAAGTAATATGGAAACCCAAAAGTTTTCACAGAAAACTGTCAACCAAATCTTCACAGTCACACAACTAACTGAAAAATACAGAGAATACAAGATTTCACTGTGTTGATTACTGATTACAAAAAAGCATTCAATATGATATAGCAAAACACAGCCTTAAAGATTTTCCTCTAAATTTCACATTAAAACCACATACGATTTCTGATTGATGCAAATATAGAGATAACTTTGTCCAACAATCCTCTGATTATCAGTATCAAGCAATGCATAAAATAAAGACATATATGCTTCCCATAATCAAGGAATATATGATTATGTAAAAGCAAAATACAAGGGGGATTCCCTACAGATGGTGAAACCTTCCAAATGTGCCTACCGTCAGCTGAAATTGAGCTGACTGTATCAAATCTCAGAGTACCACAGAGCTTACATTTAATGAGATTCATAATCATTCAAAAGAGATGAACCTAATAATGCATACAAACCCCCCCAAATGTACATTTCTTAGGTTATGGCTGAAGTTGGATAAGCAGTCCATTAAGTTAGTTCATCAATACATATATCTCGGATAGGCACTGCAATTGGATAATGAGCTAGGCACAGAACAGAAGGGAGGAAGAGCGAGGGCTGGATTGTATCTGGGAAACTGCAAAGTGTTTTCAGTGATCTGCAGCTATTTCTTGAAACAAATGCCAATCTTCTTGATGCCAATATATTTATTTTGATGCTATATGGTTATGAATAATTTAAAACCACAATTAACATGAAATTAAAATTGCAGGTAGAAAAAGGTTACTATGACTGCAGCATATTGCCAACTATGAATTATACCTAAGAACTGGCATGTAATATATTATTAAGGAAATATTTTTAATTAGAAAAGACAGTATGTTGGTCATGAATGAAAGATAACAGACGAACAAGAGAATTCACTAACAGAGATGAGTAACAGAGATATTATAGCAATGCCCATGAAATATATTTTTTAAATTCTAGAAGAAGGTCTTCAGCTATCTAGGTAGATCCTCTATAGAGATTTATTGGGGGGTGGGGCTGGGAGACATAAGCAAGGATTGTACAACACAGAGGAGTTGATATTTGTGTCAGCAGGATATCTACAATGAAGATCCCTCAAACTCCTGAGGTATAAACTGGGAATTTGTGAAAGATCACTAGGTGCCAGGATCAGTTTCATTCCCTATTTCCATACCACTGTGGCATTGCTCCCTATCTCTCTGCTTACTGAGACCCTACCTATCCATCAAGACTCATCTGAAATCCTACCTCCTTGGTGAAACTCTTCCTGACCAATGAAGTTCCAGAGAGTTCTGCTTTGAGCACCTGGAGCACTGATTTTCTGCTCTATGCTATTCATTTGGCAGTTTATCATTTTTAAATGATTTTTTTTTAAATTCATTAGTTTTATTTAACTTTTCTTGTCTATAAATTCTATCTCCTTAACTAGGCAGCAGTCTGTCTCCTTATCTTCTGCTGTTCTCATATCCCTCGCAACACATAACAGGTCCCTTGTATGTAACATGTATTCAATTTATTACTCTGTTGACCATGTAAATAATGCAGTTTGGATCAGGATGAATTTTCTCTGTACTCTGATTTGGGAAAGGGTTGGCTCTGTTCTCTCTTCCCTATCACCTGAGCTACTGGGAGTACAAGCAAGTCAGATGCTTTACACGTAAGCAAAAATAATGAGGTTAGAATGTTCTTCTGCTCCTGCAGTAGGGACTCACAATATCAACACCTCTAGTATTTTTTTATGATTAGAAAAACCAATTAATTAGGGAGAAGGGAATACGCATTTATTAAGTGCCAACTTTATGTCAGGCATTGTTCTAAGTACTTTATAAATATTATCCCATTTAATGCTCACAACAGCTTCTGTGTGTGTGTGTGTGTGCGCGCGCGCGCATGTATGTATGCTCTATTATTTCCATTTTACAGCTGAAGAAACTGAAGCAGACAGAGGTTAAGAGACTTGTCTCGGGTTACACGCGAGTGTCTGAAGCTGGATTTGAACGCAGTTTCTCCTGACTCCAGGTCTACCACTCTATCTACTGTACAACTTAGCTGCCAAAAAATGCGAATAAATGTTTATTAAGTGTCTATGATATATCAGGGACTGATCTAGGCAATGGAGATATAAAGGTAAAAAGTAAATAGTCCCTGTTCTCAAGGAGCTTATACCCTATGGGGGAAACAAATATAGAGATAGTGATAGGGATATGGATTTAGATATAGACATAGACACATATGTAAAGTATATATAAAATAAATAAATACAAGTTAATTTGGAGAGGGACGTACTTGCAGCTGGAGGAATCAAGAAAGATTTCTTGTAGTAGGTGGTGCTTCAGTTAAGTTTAGATGGAAGCTGGGTGTTCTAAAAGGGGGAGATAAAAAAAAAGCCTGTGTATTCAGCAGGCATGGGAGAGAGCCAGTGTAAAGGCATGGAGATGAAAGATGAGGGGTAATGGGACAGGAATAGTAAGACAGCATTTTGACTGGGCTGCGGAGTGAAGGAGAGTCGTATGTATTAAGCATTGGAAAGGTCGGTTGGGGCCAGGTTGTAAAGAGCTTTACATGACAAATAGGAGAGTTTACAGTTAATCCTAAAAGTAATATGGAACCACTAATTATGTGGTATTAACTAATCTTTTATTAATTTGGGTTTCTTTCCCCAGAGGTTGGACAAACTCTCTATACAATGATAAATCATCACCACTCACCTAGGTTGTTTTAATAGCTAACTGGTCTGTCTTCTCTAATCCATTCTCCACACAGCTACCAAATTGACATTCATAAAATATATGACCACATATAAGCACTCTGCTATTTGAAAATCTTCATTTGGCTCCTTATTATTGCCTTTAGGATAAAATGCAAAAATCCTCAGGCTGGTGTTTAAAGCCCTTTACAGGACGGCTCCTGCCTCTATCTCCAGTCTGACTCACATCCCTCCCCTTCACACACTTGGCACTCCTGCAATGGGCCTTCCAGCTGTTTGCTCTATACGACATTTCATCTTCTGCCTCTTCCTCTGCCTTTGTGCCCCTGCCAGGGGGTCCTTCCTATGTCTGGAATGTACTTCCTTCCCTCTTCTCTCCCTCCCTCCTCACCTGGGCTTTCTTCCACACACAGCTCAAATCCATCTTCCTTTTCTGATCTCCCAGTGGTTAGTACTCTCTCCATCCTAAAAATGACTTTCTGTTTCTTTGCATAAAGTTCACTTCTCTGTGTACACAGGTTACCTCCCACCCCCGCTGTGAACACTAGGAGAATAGATGCTTTGGTTTTGCCTCTGTATCCTCAGAGCCCAGGTAAGCAGCACCTCGTACATAGCAGATACTTTTAAATGCTTGTTGAATTAAACTGAATATACCTTGGTGATTTCCCGTTCATGTCCTTTGAACTGTTTCACTACATCTCCAGATCGCCAATTGTAGGCCACAACCATCTGCAGAGAGAGTGGTTAGAGCCAGTTATCTTGATCACAATCTCTTGATTCAAAACAATACTAAAGTACTCCACCTACTGTTCACAGGCCTCTGGTCCCTGTCCTTACATCACTTCTTTTTAGTGTCCTTCCTCCTCATCTCTCTATACTGAATGGTCTCAGTCATTCCTCTGGCACATCACATCACCTGATTCCATTTAATTCACTTCACTGTACTCTCATCACCTTCTTGATGACCTCCTATCCATCTCTTCTCCTCTCCATAGAGCGTAAGCTCAAATCTAAAGGTCTAATAAAATACACTCAAAAGACAGTTTGCAGAAGTTAAGGTTTAATGTACTGGCCTTCAAAAAAAAATATCATCGGTATGTTTTGTTTTTATATCCTGGTCTGTTACGAATGTGTCTTCCTGCCTGAAATTGAATCTTATTTGAAGCAAATGAAATGTTAAGCAAAAACAAACTAATACAGCAACCATGTCTACTGATGTATACAACATTCTGAATCCTGCAGTCCTTCACCTCTCTGCCATGTATAGGGGCGTTTCATTATCAGTTTTCCAGGACTAAGATTGAGTATTATAATTACTAGAGTATGGCTTCTTTTTATTATTCTTTTCGTTAATGTTATTATAGGGGACAATTAGGTGGTACAGTGGAGAGAGTGCCCAGCCTGGAGTCAGGAAGACTCATCTTCCTGACTTCAAATCTGACCTCAGATAATTACTAGCTGTGTGACCCTGGGCCAATCATTTAACCCTGTTTGCCTCAGCTTCTTTATCTATAAAAATAAGCTGGAGACAGAAATGGCAAACCATTCCAGTATCTTTGCCAAGAAAATCACATTTACATACTATGATTTGTTTGCTGTTGTTCAGTCATTTCACTCTTCATGACTCCGTTTGGGGTTTTCTTATGGTCAGGTTTGAAATCAGAAAGACCCATCTTCCTGATTCCAGGCTTGGTGCTCCATCTACTTTACCACCTAGCTGCCCATGGACATAGCTGAACAATGTGTTTGGTCACTCCCTAGTTGAAGGACACCCCCTTTGTGTCCACTTCTTTGTGGACACAAAAAATGCTTCAATGCATATTTTGGTAAATATTTGATCTTTCTATTTTTGTCCTTCTTAGGGCATATACTCAGAAGATCAAAAGTTATAAGCAATTTAATTACTTCTCTTGAAAAAGTCTGAATTGCTTTACAGAATAATTGTCCATTGGACTTTTAAGAAAAAGTAAAAGTAAGCTACGAAGGATGACTGTCCTCCATTCATTGTTAAGAATATTAGTCAATCATATATACTACAATGGGGGTGGGGGTGTAGGTTAGGTCTTTATTAATACAGTGCCTGTGTGCACTAGAAAATATAAAAAACAAGGGCAGCTAGGTGGTGCAGTGGATAGAGCACTGGCCCTGCCCTGGAGTCAGGAGGACCTGAGTTCAAATCTGCTCTCAGACACACTTACTAGCTGTGCAACCCTGGGCAAGTCACTTAACACCAACTGCCTCCAAAAAAAAAAAAGAAAGAAAGAAAATATTAAAAAACACAGGAAGTGAAGCAATCACACGCAAAAACATGTGATGGGGGAGGGGGGTGGTTCTAGAAGAAGATTGAACATGCTCCCCAAAGAAGGGGATAACATTACTGGTAAAGCTGAACAATCTAGCTCAACTAATCAATGGTTCCTAAATCTATAACAGCAGACTGTGGCTACTTCTAACTCTCAACTTTTCCATTCTAATTTTCAGATTATCAACTACATATAATCAAATCTGTTCTCTCAGAGCCACTCTAATCATTCTGCACACCCATGTTACAATTGGTGCTGTCATCTTTACCTTATCTTTTCCTCCTGAAACACAAATGTCCGAGTTCAGAGCAGTAACTGAGTTGACAGCATCAGTGTGAGCTTCTTTGTACTCCTGGACCACTTTGGTAGAACCACTCTCCTCCATGTGTCCTTCAGTTCTGATAGAGAGGGGATTCAAATCAAAGGGTGAAAATTTCAAGTGAGTAGAGGAAGAAGCCGCTGTGACTAGGAGAGTAGCACAGGGAAAGGAATGATCTGAGGTAAAATGGGGATGTTGGGCCAACCTAAGTAGGACTGAAGCACAGGAAATGCTGGGGGCAATCAGACACTAAAAGGCTTGCCAGGAACTGGGAGTTGTTATTCCTCTATAAATGCTCAGATAAGTTGGATACAGACAGGTAAATAGGACTTGTTAATGCTCAGGCAATTTTTCACAAAGCTTTGCAGGCTCTTCTGACTTAGTAACAGGTACTAGTTATGTCAGACTTTCAGAACATATCCAATCCAACAGGAACACATCAACTTATTCTTCAAGGGATGGTAATTCAGCCTCACTGGTCACCCTCTCTAAGCTGTTTTGTTTAATGGAAGGGTGACATGGTGGTTTGTGATATGGCTCTGGGCTAGAAAGCTTGGGGAGTCCTAGGTTAGTGCAAAGTTGCTGTACCTGTATTTGTAGGTGTTATGTTTGATCTTGCTCTGGAGCTTGCCCATGGTTCAAAGCACTCAGTCAACACCTTCACCAACGCTGCCTGCCAGTGCCAGCACATCTGAGTTGGCATTCCTGGGGATCTGTAGAACTTATGTTACCTGGACATTACAACAACAACAACAACAATTCTATTAGTGATAAAGAAGCAGGAATAGATGGTCAAAAGGCTGGGCATCTGAGTTAGTAATTAAGGGATATGGTGCCTTTTGATTCTTTTTCTATGCCAATGAATGAATCAATGAACCAATAAATATTTAAGCACCTTCCACGTGCCAGGAGATAAAAGGACAAAGAATGAAACAATAAAATCAGTTCTGCTATAATGACTGTTTAAAAATGCAAATTTGTTCCACTGTGATCGATATATTGAGGGACATTTTGAGTACAATGCTCATTTTAAATCTGTTTTTGCTCAACTTCTTCTAGGGAGAAAGAGTCAGAATATAGAAAACCACATCATTTCACAATAACTCACAAGCAGTAACCTTTCCAAAGTTGACTTCTAGAAGTAAATTTGAGGTTTCTGTCAAGGAAACAGTGCCATATTTATTGTACTTCTGGTGCAGCAAGAGCTGTGGGCGGAGAAGGGCTCATCCATACCACCCTGACACCCTTCTGTCGAGGCCTTAGCAGAAGCTCAGTTTCAGCCCTCCCAACTACTTCCTTATATGTTGCTGAGAAGGGTGGAGGGAGGTGAGAGGGAGGTCAAGCAGCAGCCCACGGAAGTAGCCACTAACTGTGGTAGTATTTGTGTTCCTCTTAACCATCTGACATGAACAAAACTGGGCTAATATTTTTTATTAGGTTCCTATCTTCTTTTTTAATGTGTCACTCAGCAAGTTTTTGAGCATTTTGCCCTAAACCTATTTTCCCTGTTTTTTATTGAGGGATTTTGCATAATGTGATACTTTTTTTTGTCCAATTATAGTGAAACTGATTGTGCTTGTTCCCAATGAGTTTATATTTGATTGGCAGAGACAATAAGTACATGTAAAATACATATATTGCATAAGTATAAAGTGAATAAACACAAATATATATATAAAGTAGTTAAATGCAAGGTAATTTGTGAGGGAGGAAACTATCAGGAACAGGACAAGTTTCATGAAGAAGATTGTCTTGAAGGAAGAAAGGGCCTCTATGAGGAGGTGGCAAGAGGGGAATGTGTCTTAGGTATGTGGAACAGCCAATGCAAAAGCATAGATATGGGAGATGGGAGGGCCATATTTGAGGAACAGAGAGAAGGTCAGTTTGGCTGGAGAGCAGAGTAGTGTCCAGAGAATCTATAAAGATAGCTTGGGGTCAGGCTGCATGGGGCTTTAACAGCTAAACAGAAGAGTTTATATTTTATCCTAGAGATAATAGGAATTGATTGACACGGTTATACTTGTACGTAAATTATTTTTGTAATTATGTAGAGTAGTGGAGTGTGTAGAGTAGTAAAAGTCTTAAGGCGAGAAGAACAAAATAGGAGTCTGCTGTAATAACCTAGAGCCTAGATTCTAGATGAGGAGGGAATGAAGGCCTGAACTAAAGTAGTAACTACATGAGTAGAGAAAAGGAATCAGATGTGAGAGATGTTGTGAAGGTAGAAACAAGATTTGGTGACATTGTATATAAGGGTTGAAAGAGACTGAGGAATAGAGGACAGGGTGGAGATTATGAACATGAGGGACTGGAAGAATGGTGATGCCTTCAACAGAAATAGGGAAGTTTGGAACAGGAGAGATTTGGAGGGGAATGATGATGAGTACAATTTTAGACATGCTGAGTCTGAGTAATCTTCAGGACATCTAGTCTGAAATGTCCAATATGCGCTTGATGATGCAAGACTGAGGCTAGGAAAAAACTGGGGCTAGATACAGAAATCTGGGAGCCATCTGCATAGTTAGTAATTAAACTCATGGAAACTGATGAGGCTACTAAGAGATAGAGTACAGAAAGTGAAGAGAGCATATGCCATAACCCTGGGAACACTCATAGGTGAGAGTATATGTTATAGACAATGAGTTGGCAAATGAGACTAAGAACGAACTGTCAGACAGTAGGAGGAGGACCAGGAAAGTTGTGTCATGAAGACCCAGAAAAAAGAGATATCTATGAGGAGAGAATGGTCAACAATATTAAATGCAAGATGAAGGATGAGGACTGAGAAAAGACCATCAGATATGACCATTAAGAGAAGATTGGTAACTTTGGAGGCAGCAACTCTAGTTGAAGAAGTCAGACACCAGATTGCAAAGAGTTGTTAATAGCTGAGTGAGAGGAGAAATGGAAACAGTATTGATTGCTTTTTCAAGGTATTTGAATAGAGGATGAGAGCTTCAGGGGGATGATAGGTTTAGTGAAGGCTTTTTAAGGGTAACAAAGGCTTAGGTAACATGTTTGAAGACAGAAGAAATGAACCTGTAGAATGGGAAGTGGCTGAAGATTTTTTTTTAATTTATTAATTAATTTATTTTACACGAGATTTTGAGTTACAAATTTTCTCCCCATCTTTCCCCTACCCAACACCTCAAAACAGTGGCTGAAGATTTCAAAGAAAAGAGGAGGAAGATGACTAAGGATGTAATCTAGAAAAGATGGGAGGAGAGGGGGATAAAAAACCAGACACCTGGGACTCAGATTTCTAGGAAGCTAGGAGAACTAAACAGAGAAAAGGAAATCACCCTCCTCCTTCTCTCCTAAGGGGTTTAATCTATACAGATAAATAAGAAGGAATTAGTAGGAAGCAACAGCCCCAAGAAAAGGAACTTTGCCTTGTGAATGTGTCTTCTTATTTCTTCCAGGAAGAGCTGTTTCTAGAGATATACCTCAATTGTGGCAAGAAAGCACTCTGCATGTAGGAGATGATGCTTAAGTATTTGCTTAAGTAGACAAGATGTCTGGGCTCCTAATCTAACAAATTATTCCTTTTCCCAAGAACATGACAAAGAGAAAACAAAAATGGCATTTTTTTTTTCTGTATCTGGTACTATAATTGCACTGGTTTCAGTTTGAAATAATTTGTTTGGGTTCTTAACTCTTCAAGGGACAACTTATTTGTAAAAAGCATCTTGTGAGAATTTGTTTTCCTTAGCTGTATAGTTTGTAATGAATTTTGTTTGTCTTTTTGTTTGTTTGTTTTTATGGGGGAGGGCAGGAGGAAGAAAATGCATTTGTAAGGCTTTACAATAAAAAGATAACTTTTAAAATTACTCACCCCAAATGCTACCAGATCAGTGTGGTAAATGGATATATCTGAAGATATCCAAAGCTTGTTCTGGGAGAAATGATTCAGGTAGCCCCTTGCTAGTCACTGAAATTAGTAATAATATACTTAGTTATTCTCTCTCATTGGCCATATAATTCCATAGCAAAAATATTTATAAAGTAACCTTTCTTTTCAAAAGAAAGAACCTTTCAAATTTAATTTCATTTTTTCCAACAATTGGAAAAATTTACAGTAGTGTAAAAATTCTTAGGAACAAATGATATACACAGAAACCTCAGAAGTAATTTAGTTCATCCTCCGCATAAATGTATCAAAGTAAGCTTAGATTCCACTAACATGCTGTTATTTCATCTGTTCATCAAATAGTCTGTTCCTTTGGAATCTCAGATTTTTAGTTTTGTGATGACAATTTCAGCTGTTTAAAACTATATACACACACACAAACACGCACACATCAATATGCCTCACTGTATAACAGAATGTCAGAGCTGGAAAGGACCTTAGTGACCATCTAGTCTAACCTCATTTGACATTTGGGGAAACTGAAACCTAAGAAAAGGAAAGTGATTTCCCAAGGTCACACAAAGCCAGTAAAAAAGGCACTATGAGGTCTCTTAGCGTGACTAATAGAGGGAAAAGGAAAGAGAAAGCCAGGGAAGGAGAAAGGGTATCAGCCTTACTCCTAGAGAGACCCCAGATTCGGGGCCAGGAAACTCAACAAAGGCGGGGGAGGAGAGGTAGGCAGAACGACGAAGGTCATTGGCTCATAGAGATTCACAACTGGAAGATGGGATTTCTCGTTTATCTAATCTCTTAGGATTATGATCTGAGGCTGGAAGGGTTTTTAAGAATCACGGGGGCCAATCCTCTCATTCTCGGAAGAAGAAGCTGAGGTATAGGGAAGTTAAGCTCAAGAGTCCATAGGTAGTCGACATTTGAACTAAGAGCTGTGGCACCCGGCACCATCCAGCTAGAGGCCGCGTAGGGGAAACCTCTGTGGCCGCCCCTCCGCTGGGGGGCTCCAGACTGGCCTGGGGGGGAGGAAGTCTCGTGGAGGCCCTTCCCGCCCCCGTCCCTGCCCCCGCCTCCGCTAAGGAGCTTGGTATCCCAAGAAAGTAGGGGCTCGGCTCTTCTCTCTAGCCCCCCGGCACGTTCCTCACCACTTTTATCCCCACCCCATACACACTGTCAGGGGTTGAGGCAGGGTGGGTGAAGAGGTCTGGGGTCTGCAACCTCCAGCATCCAGGAGCGCAGGAATCCGTTCTTCAGGCTGTCCCTTAGCAACGAGGCGCCCGTCGCTACGGCGGCTGTGTGCCCGCGAAATGAGTCCGGGCGGCAGCGCGGGAGGGGCTGAAGAGGGTTCCGCCAATCGAGAGGGCTACCCCCCCCCATCCGAGGGGGCCCCCCCCCCCATCCCCCCGATCTGCCAGGCTCCTCCTCCCGGAGCGGGGCTGCCTCTGCTTCCTCTCCGTCCCCTTCCTCCACCTTCCTCTTTCCCTTTTTCTCCTCGCGCCCCCTCCACCGGAGATTTCGGCGTCTCCACTGCGTTGTACCTAGCCTGACCCGGGCCCGAGGGGTTCATGTGCTCTTGCAGACTGGGTACTTATGGAAGCTCACTGTCCTGCAAGACAAGTGACTTAGCCCGGCCTGGAAGGCCGCTGCCCCTTCCATCCGCTCCCAGACCGGGGTTCGAATTCTGCCTCTTATGTCAATGAGCTTTGTCGCTTTGGACAGTCAGCACGGTGGTGCTGTGGAGTGGATCGCAAGCTGGGCCTGGGATCTGGAAAACTTGGGGTCAAATACAGCCTCAGGCACTTAACCAGTTTGTGACTCCTGGGCGAGTCACCCAACCTCTTTTCTGCCTCAATTTCCTCATCTGTACAATGGGCACGATAGTAATAGCACCTACCTCCCAGGGTTGTTGTGAGGTTCTGATGAGATAATATTTGTAAAGTGGTTAAATCATTATGTAAAAGTTAGCGATAATTAAGTCACTCAGTCCTCCCTGGGTCTCAGTTTTCTCATCTGTTCAATGGTAGGACAAGATGGCCTCAGAGATCTCTTACAGCCACATATGGTCCTATGATTCTTTGTTTACTTAAAAAAATGCTCTTAATTTAGCGAACACGAAATAAAAGGAGCATCTCCATCTCCAGTAGAACAAGAGAAGATTGTATGTGAAACTGTGAATATTGTTTAGAACTTGCTTTTCAAGCATTCTCTATAATAAAGTCAACGTGTAACTTGCAAAGCTGTTCTGCTGGTCTGTGTGTGATTCATTCCTTTTGGCCTTCTGTTTTCTTCTCACTTTCCCTCCTACCTCCTGTTCTTCTCTGGGAGAAAAAAAAAAGAAAGAGAAAAATCCTTGTAACAAATATTCACAGCTAAGCAAAACAAATTCCAACATTGACCATGTCCAAAAAAATATCTCAGAGTGCATCTTCAGTCAGTCAATAGACATATATTCTTTTTGTTTTGTTTTTTGCTTTTTGGAGGGGGAAGGGCAGGGCAATTGAGGTTAAGTGACTTGCCCAAGGTCACATGGCTAGTAAGTGTTAAGTGTCTGAGGTCAAATTTGAACTCTGGTCCTCCTGACTCCAGGGCTGATGTGCTGGGGATACAAAGAAAGGGAAAAGACAATCCCTGCTCTCAAGGAGCTCACAGTCTAATTATTAGACTGAGCGGTTCTCAACCTGTGGGTTATGTTCAATTTGTAACAATGAAAATACATCCTGATATCATACATTTACATTACAATTCATAACAGTAGCAAAATTACAGTTATGAAGTAGCAACGAAAAATAATTTTATGGTTGGGGGTCACTGCGACATGAGGAACTGTATTAAAGGGTCACAGCATTAGGAAGGTTGAGAACCACTGGGCTAGATGAGACAACATGCAATCTATGTGCAAACAAGATTTTATATTTAGATAAAAGTACACACACATAGAAGATAAATTGGAAATAACAAAGAACAAAGGCATTAGAATGAAGGGGGATGGGGAAATGCTTCCTGTAGAAGGTAGGGTTTTAGGTGGGTCTTGAAGGAAATCTTCAGTTTATTACCACTCTGTCAACAAGGTGACAGAGGTTTCCTGTCATAACCTCTGTTCATGACTTCAAGGTAAAGGACCTCAAGGTGGATAGCATGTTTCATCACTAGCACTCTAGAATCATGGTTGAGTCTATGATTCTTCCTTATAATATTTTATTTTTTCCAATTACATGTAAAGACAATTTTTAGCATTTCTTTCTTTAAATAAAATCTTGAGTTCCGAATTTTCTCCCTCCCTAAGACAGTAATTAGATAGATTATATAAGTGCAATCATGTAAAACATTTCCATATTAATCATGTTGTAAAAGAAGAAACAATTTGCAAAAGAAGAAAATTAAAGTTTGCAAAAGGAAAAAAACCATAAAAAAAGAAAGTGAAAATTGTATGCTTTGATTTGCATTCAGATTCTATCAGTTCTTTCTATGGACATGGACAGCATTTTCCATCATGAGTCTTTTGGAACAGTCTCGGATCATAGTATTGCTGAGAAGAACTAAGTCAATCATAGTTGATCATCGAGCAATGTTGTTGTTACTGTGTACAATGGTCTCCTGGTTCTGTTCACTTCACTCAGCATCAGTTCATATAAGTCTTTCCAGGTTTTTCTGAAGTCTGCCTGCTCATATTTCTTATAGCGCAATAGTATTTCATTACATTCATATACCACAACTTGTTCAGCCATTTCCCAATTGATGGGCATCCCCTCAATTTCCAATTCTTTGCCATCACAAAAAAGAACTACTACAAATATTTTTATACATGTGGGTCATTTCTCCTTTTTTATAATTTCTTTGGGATACAGGCCTAGTAGTGGTATTGCTGGGTCAAAGAGTATGCAGTTTGATTGCCCTTCAGGCATAGTTCCAAATTTGAGCCTATGATCCTTGAGGGCAGGACCTTTTGTCTTTGTATCCAGGGAATTCAGGAGGTGGAGGTGAGAAGGATTCCAGGTATGATCAATGCAAAGGCCCATACAGAGAACGGTGATGGAGTGTCCTGTATTCAGAAAAGGGAAATGTTTGGCTAGATGACAGTGTGCAAGGGAGTAAGGTCCATTGAGGTTGGAAAGCTAGGTTGGGGCCAGGTTGTGATGTACTTTACAAGCTCAACAGAAAAGTTTCTATTGTATCCCAGGGGCAATAGGGAGTCACTGGAGTTGATTAAGGGAATGACAGAGAGATGTGTGCTTAAGAAAAATGACTTGGATAGAAAATACCATCCACATTCAGAGAAAGAACTATGGAGTCTGCATGCGGAATGAAGCAGATTGTTTTCTTTTTTTTTTTTCTCATGGTTTCTCCCATTCATTATAATTCTTCTATACAACATGACTAATGTGAAGATGTTTAATAGGAATGTATATGTAGAGCCTATATCGATTGCATGCTGTGTTGGGGAGAGAGGGGGAGAAAGTTTAAAACTCATGGAAGTGAATGTTGAAAATTAAAAATAAATTAATAAAAAAAATTTTTAATGACTTTGTCAGCAGAATGTAGCATGGACTAGAGTGGGAAGAGACCTGCAGGCTGGTTTTCAAGGATGCAGAGAAATTAGAGATCAAATTGCCAACATTAGGTGGATTATGGAGAAAACAAGGGAGTCCCACAAAAACATTAACTTCTACTTCATTGACTACACTAACGCCTTTGACTGTGTGGATTATGACAAAATATGATAAGTCCTCAAAGAGATGGGAGTACCAGTTCATCTTACTTGTCTCCTGAAGACCTTGGATGCTGGCCAAGAAACAACAGTTAGAACCAAACATGGAACAACTGATCAGTTTAAGATTGAGAAAGGATCATGATGACAAGGTTGTATATTGTCACCTTATTTAACTTATAGGCAGAGTACATCATGGGAAATACTAGGCTGGATGAATCAAAAGCTGGAATTGAGATTGCTGGAAGAAGATATCAATAACCTCAAGTATTCGGGTGATACTACTCTGATGGCAGAAGGTGAAAAGGAATTAAGGAAGCATCTTGATGATGGTGTCTTGGAGAGTGTAAAAACTGACTTAAAACTTAACATTAAAACAAAACCTAAGATCTTAGCAACTGGAGACTATACTAAGTGCTGATAAAAAAAAGGCAAAAACAATCTTTGCTCTCAAGGAGGTCACATTCTAATGAGGGAGTGGGGATCAGCATGTAGATAATTAGGTGCCTACAAGACATATAGAGAAAGTGCATGGAAGGTGATCTCAGAAGGGAAGGCACTACTAGGTAGAAGAGATGGGAGAACTAGTCACCAAAAAGGTGAGGCTTGAAATTAGTTTTAAAAGTAGGGGCAGCTAGGTGGTGTAGTGGATAGAGCACCAGCCCTGGAGCCAGGATTTCATATCTGTTCAAATCCAGCCTCAAACACTTACTAACTGTGTGACCCTGGGCAAGTCACTTAACCCTGATTGCCTCCAAAAATAAAATTAGGGGTAAGGAGGTGGAGCATTCCACTACTACCATTACAAAGATATGGAGATAGGAGACAGAAGGTCCTATTAGAAGAACAGCAAATTAGCCTGCCTAGCATACATGAAGCAGAATATTGTATACAAAGGCTGCAAAGGTAGGAAGAGATCAAGTTATAAGAATCTTGAGAGGCCAAAAGGGGGGGGGGGGAGGATTCCCCCGGGGAGGAATACCCCCTTGAAAACTACATTGCTAATGAAAGAAATTCTCTCCTCTAGGCCCACAACAATCTAGTTGAAATCTCCCAAAGCTTAGTTGTTTTTTTTTTTTTTTTAAATCTCTTAGGGGAATAGCTAATTTATTTGCTCAGTTAACCCAAATTATGTCTTTTACTCAACCAGAGAACTGTTTGTTCTTCATAAAGGGATCATAGGACGCTAATCCTGTTAAAACATTAAAACCTCATCATCTGTGATGACATCCTATGATTATATCAACCAAGCTGTGAAGAGGAGAGCAGAGGAGAAATCCTACCCCACCTAACTTACCCTACCTGTCTACTACTCCTGACTGTCTCTTCTTCCTCCCTCTTTAAAATTCTTCCTCAAAACCAGTTTCTTGGGGCTGCTAGGTGGTGCGGTGAATAGAGTACCAGCCCTGGAGTCAGGAGGACCTGAGTTCAAATTCCACCTTAGATACTTAACACTTACTGGCTGTGTGACCTTGGGCAAGTCACTTAACCCCAATTGCCCTGGCTTCCCCTCTCCAAAAAGCAAAAAACAAAAAAAAACAAATAAAAAAAACAGGTTTCTTCCAGCAATCCTTTCATGGACTCCTTGGAATCCCTGAAGAAAACAAGTGATGCATGTAGAACCATAAATTTGAACTAGAGGTCAGAAAATTTGATTTCTAGTCAGGCCTGCCGCATCCTATGTGACCGCTTTAGATTTGCTGTTGTTTCCTCATCTATAAAATGAGGAGTTAAAAAACCAATCTATGTTCTCTTCTAACTAGAGAAACTGGTACCATTCATTCATACATTCATATATTCAATAGACATTTACTGAGTCTCTATTATGAGCAAAGTGTGTGAAAAAGAAACCTCTCCAGGAACCTACGATCAAATAGGCTAAGACATGCCCAATGGAAGACATAAGAGGAACAGGATTTTCTTCAAATATTTCTATCTTTGAGTTGGTTTGTAAGTTTCTCTGTACACAGCATCTTTGGCTTTGGGTTATGTCTTTCATTCCTCAGGTGAAACTTTCCCCAGATCTTTTGACTGTACTTCTGTGATATGCTCTCCTGGATCTGATCCAGGGTCTCTTAAGATGCTGTGGCCAGCTCTGTTCCATTGTTGGTCCTTCATTATGAGCTTTTCATAGAGCAATGTGGTAATGTACAAGGAGTTACAATGATCTCATTACTAAGGTTATATCCTGAGTATAATGTTAAAAGGGAGAAATGGTCTACATGAATTTTAGCAATTTCTTTTTTTTTTGGCAATAGCAAACAGAAAGGAAGGATTTATGTGTCCAGCAAGTTTTTGGTGTCTCATTTCATGCCACTAAATAACATTTTCCAAAATATTTTTTGTCATTCTCCCTCATATCCACCATTGAATTGACCTTATCAAATATAAAAATTGACTTAATTTGGAGGTGGGAGTGAAGATGTCAAGTATTCTACAACTACCAGTATGAAGGTATGAAAATGAGTCCCAATAGAACAGCAAATGTGGTGAAACTTTTATTTTGTTTGCTTTTTGGAAGGGGGAAGGTAGGGCAATTAGGGTTTAATGACTTGCCCAAGGTCACACAGCTAGTTTGTGTGTGTGTGTGTGTGTATGTGTGTGTGTTAAGTGTCTGAAGTCACATTTGAACTCAGGTCCTCCTGACTCCAGGGCCTGTGCTCTATTCAGTGCACCACCGAGCCGCCCATGTTTAAAAAAAAAAAATTCTGATCCTCTTTTTTTCAGAGGTTCACATTTTCTGTCTCTGTCTTTATATATCTATTCCTCTGGGATCTCTCTGTTTCCCTAAATCAATCAGAGCCGGAAAGATGACTCACGGAGATTTGTTATCTTGGATTTCCTGAACAGGATTTGGTGTGGTATGTTTTCTAGAACTTTTTGGAGGAGCTGGGAAAGAGGGATCTTAATGTGACATGGTTCTTTGTCATTCTGCCACTCACACAATCACCATCCTAATTCAGGCCCTATTAAGGGACTCATCACTCCAATCCAGTGTTCAGAAAGCTGACAAAGTGATTTTCCTAAAATGCAGGTCTGATCATGTCACATCCTTCTACAGGTGTGCTGGACCCAGTTCAAACTGGCTCTCAGTAGCTGATTGTTAAATTTTTGGTGTGAGCACTTACACCTTGGGATCCTCAAGCTATGAATCAGAGCTTTGTTTATTGTTCCGTTGATTGCCTAGACTTAAGAAAATGTTTATAATTCGGATTAAGCTTCAAAGTGTATTGGTGAGTACTTTTGGGAGAGTCAGTTGTTAAATATTTACCACCACTTTACTGTCTCCTTGCCTGCTTGATAAGCTCTAGTGGTTTTCTCTTACACCTAGAATCATACCATTCTGTGGGATATTAAAATTTTTTCATGGCCCCTTCTGCTTTTCCAATCTTCTTACATACTGCTCCCCTCCAGCAATATTGGCCAACTTGCTGTTTTGAACATACAAGATCTGAGTTCAAATCAGAATTCAGACACTTACGTGACCCTGGACAAGTCATTCAACCTCTGTCTACCTCAGTTTTGTTATCTGTAAAGTAGGTATAGTAATAGTACCTATCTTCCCAGGGTTGGAGTGAGGACCAAATCAAACAATATTTGTAAATCTCTTAGCACAGTGACTGGCACAAAGAAATCAAAGGAAGAGGTCCCTAAATAGTAGGTACTTGGTACATAATAGGCATTTTTTTTTGGAGGGGGCAGGTAGGACAATTGGGGTTAAGTAACTTGTCCAAGGTCACACAGCTAGTTTGTGTGTGTGTGTGTGTGTGTGTGTGTGTGTGTGTTAAGTGTCTGAGGCTGGATTTAAACTCAGGTCCTCCTGACCCCAGGGCCCCGTACTCTATTCACCCTGCCACCTAGCTGCCCCCATAATAGGCATTTAATAAATGCTTTTCCCCTTCCCTTTATCCCATCTTTCTTTATATTGGCTGTTCCCCATGTCTAGAATGAACCAGATGAATAATGAATGGGCTGTATAATCTGCACCCCTGAAAGGAAAAGGATACTTACATTCATGAGAGATTATAGGCCCATTGAATTATCGAGGAAGTTAATTGTTAATTCAAAGTTAATTGTTGGGAGGGCTACGTTGAGAAGTGTATAGAGCATCAGCCCTGGAGTCAGGAGGACCTGAGTTCAAATAAGACTTCACTTAACACTTACTAGCCATGTGACCTTGGGCAAGTCACTTAACCCCAATTGCCCTGCCCTCCCCCCCTCCAAAAGGGAAAAAAAAAAGAAGTTAATTGTTAAATTTATGACAAAAGGAAATATAATGCCCAGAAGTGAAGACAGTACTGCAGATAAGCTCAGTGACCATCCCAGAATAGAGCAAGACCTCTCTCATCAGTGAGACACTGGTTCTATCATTTAGTTATGTCTGAATCTTTGTGACCCCAGGGACCATGCTGAACAAGGGATTTTCCTGGCAAAGATACTACAGTGGCTTCCCACTTCCTTCTACGGGGACACTAGGCTTTAATTAAAGCAGTTTTTGGGATAGACCATATACTGTGATGCTGTACAAATAACATATGTTACAGGAAAAGCATTGAGTACTTAAAAGAAAATAGATGTGACCCAGATGGGGAAAAAAGCAAACCCACAGTTTGGCAGTTGTCATTGGCACAAGACAGTTTAAAAAACCAGTCAGAAGTCTTCCAGCATCTATAGGAAATAGGTATTCGGGCCTAAGGGCTGGAGCAGAATGGCAGGAAGGTTAGGCTAACAGGCCCACAGATCCATGAGAGAAGGAGAAGGAAGGGGAGGAAAGGAGTGGGAAAAGGAAGAGGAACAGAGTGGACAGATAGAGGAAGGCTGGTAGCTCAGGATAAGAAAAACTCCAAGAGAAATGCCTGCTGAGTAGAGCCCAGGGAATGGGGGTGCCCAATTCTGGTGAATTGCCACGGTTACTCTGAAAAAACCAAAAACCTAAAACCTAGTTCCAAGGTAAAAGAAAGCAAAATGAGGGGATTTGTAAGGTAGTTCTGTGTAGTGGAAAGAGTATTGGACTTGGAGTCAGCCAAAGCCTGCATCCAAACCCCGATTTCAACACCTACTAAATTATATAACCTTGGGCATATCTTCTATTTTCTGTGAGCCTCATTTTCCTCATTTGTAAAATGGAAGTGATAATACTTGAAATATCCACTCCATTGGCTTGTTGGTTTTTTGGTTTGTTTATTTTCTGAGGCAATTAGGATTAAGTGACTTGCCCAGAGTCTCACAGCTAGTAAGTGTCTTAGACCTGTTTTGAACTCAGATCTTTTGACTCTAGGTCGAGCACTCTATCCACTGTGCTGCCTAATTGACTCTGTGGGAGCTTTTGTTATGGATGTGGAGTGTAGGGGGAGAGGCCTACTATGGTATAATGGAAATATGGAATATGGTATAATGGAAAGATCACTGTCTTTGGAGATGGAAGACTTGAATTCAAGGATTTTTTTTTTTTAAAGGCAAGCAGAGTTAAGCTACTTGCTTAGAGTCACACAGTTAGTAAGTGTCTGAGGTTGGATTTGAATTCAGGACCTCCACACTCCAGGACTGATGCTCTATCCACTGTACAATCTAGCTGCATCTTTGATTTCATATTCTACTGTGTAACTTTGGGCAAGTCAATTCTCCTTCTACCTCAATTTCTTTTCAGGTATAAAATTATCTGAACCATCTACTTTATAGCTAGGTGATACAGTGGATAGATTACTGGGCCTAGAGTGAAGAAGACTCTTCTTGAGTTCAAATCTGCCTTCAAGCACTTACTAGCTGTGTGACTCCCCCTAAGCAAGTTACTTAACCCTGTTTGCTTCAGTTTTCTCATCTGCAAAATGAACTGGAGAAGAAAATGGCAAATTGCTTCAGTATCTTTTCCAAGAAAACCCCAAATAGGGTCATGAAGAGTTGGACATGACTGAATGACAATCTTACAAGGTTAAAGGGGGAGTAAGATATGAAAGGGTAAATAGAAACTCCAGTTGTGAGGAGGATGTTTTGCAGTATATAAAAGAGGATTGTCAAGGAAGTTCTGGATGAATTTGATGAATATCTTCTCATCCAGCCATTTAATCAGCTTGATGAGATTAGAGAGAATGTGTCTTTGTCTAAATGTGCCTTTCATGAAGGTAAATTTTGCTCTGGGGACGCAGGGAACTCCTCTAATTGGTTCCCAGTTATTGGACTGACTCCAAGATAGCACATCAGGAATTCTCAAACTTTTTGGCCTTAGGATCCCTTTACATCTTAAAAAAGTTGTTGAGGATCCCAAGAGCTTTTGCTTATGTGGGTTATAAGTATCCATATTTACTGTATTACAAATTAAAACTGATAAAATTTTGCATACTTACTCATTAATTCATTAAAAATAGTTATTAATTCATTTAAAAACAATAGCAAATCCATTATGTTAACATATTTTAAAAATTTTGTTTATTTTTAATTTACATCATTCATTTCCAGAGATTTTGAGTTGCAAATTTTCTCCCCATCTTTCCCCTACCCACCACCCCAAAACAGTGATCCTGCTGTATACCCCCTCCCCCAATCTGTTCTCTCCTATATCCTCCCTCATCACCCCTCTGACCTTCCAGTAGGGCAAGATGGATCTCCCTACCCCAGTGCCTGTATATCTTAATTCCCAGTTGCATATAATTAATAATATATATACATATATATTTTTAATATGTTAACATATTTTAATGAAAAGTAAATATGTTTTCCAAGACAAGAAAAATAAGTGAGAAGAGTGGCATTGTTTTACATATCTTTGCAAATCTCCTTAGTGTCTAGCTTAAATAGAAGACACCAGGGTTGTCATATCTGTTATTGCATGCAATCTGTTGGGATATGTTGCTGTGTGGTTGAAATATATAAAGAAAATCTGGCCTCACACAGATATATAGTTGGAAGAGGAAGGAGTATTTAAATAAGTAAATAATATCTTAGTATTATTATTAAGGCAATAGTTTTGACTTCATGGATCCTCTGAAAGGTTCTCTGGGACTCTCAGAGGGACCTTGGACCACACCTTGAGAGCCTCTGGTATAGGTCATTGAGAGCCAGTGGAGAAGGACTCTTGTTGGAAGAACAATCCAACATGATGGCTATGCCGGCTGGACACTGACCCAGTTCTGTGCACGTTGGGGAATATTCCTTCCCTATTAGACTGCCCTGTGGTCCAGACTTTCCCCAGCTACTCCAGTAATTTCGATCTCAGGTGGGAATAGGTGGAGTTGTAGGGCTAAATGATCCCAACCTACTCTGGCCTGGGAGGGGAGGAGAGTGATTGCTCAGCTAGGGAAGGGAGGAGTGGGCTCTTTGGAGAAGAGGACCCCCAATGGCTGTTACTAATGGGATACTCCAGCTAAGTTAGGAGGGAAAGGGGGAAGGACAATGGTACCTTGCTCTGGGATATTACTATGAGTTGCTCACCTAATGCAGGTGGAAGGTGAATAGAGAATAATTTTTAAACAGTGTCTTTATTTTCCAGGAAGAGCTTAATGAATCTAATGGGCTATTCCAGTGATGCCAGTTCATTTATTGTGACTTTTGGTGACTCTATTTGGGGTTTTCTTGGCAAAGATAGTGATTTTTTTTTTTTTTTTTTTTTTACAAATGAAGAAACTGAGACAAACAGGGTTAAAGTGACTTGTCCGGGGTCACACAACTAATAAGTATCTGAGGTCAAATTTGAACTCAGGTCTTCCTGACTCCTATGCTCTACCCATTGCACCACCTAGCTGTTCCTCTGTATTTGTTTAGGGGCTCCATTTTCTGTGGTAGATGAAATAAAAGCAGTGCAACACCTGATATCCACATTGTACATTAAGTACCTGTTTGAAGAGTTGAGAACCCTATCACCCACAATTGGGGAAACTGAGACAGGAACTTATACCTAAGCTCTATTTGGAAGATTTTACAGGATGAATCTCGGGTAGGGGCAATAAGCCTAAGAAGAGACTCTGACCCTTTGGGTCAAACCCCAGGATCGGGTGTTGGAACCGAGACACAGCAGGGCAATGGAAATAGTACTAGCCTGGGTGTCAGGAAATGTGAGTTCTAATTATATTATATAACCTTTCCCATTCTGGGCCTCGGTTTCCTCACTTGAAAAAATTCGGAGATAGGACCTAGATGGTCTCTAAAGTCCTCGCGAAACCGAACCCTCTTAAATCCTACAATTCTAGGGTGGAACCTCGGAATTGGAATGATAAATTGGCTCTCGGGGATCAGGAAGATTGTTTATTGGCAGTCGGTCCGCGCCAGTGGGGGCCCCCGGGGTGGGGGGCTTGGGGCCACAGCCAGTCGGGGAGAAGTAGCCAGAGGGGGGCTTTTCCCGAGGGTGGGCGGCAGGAGCGGGGCGAGGCCAGCCGGCCAGCTCCTAGTGTCACTCGGCTCAGCCCGAAGCCCGCAGCCGGAGGAGAATGGGGCGGTCTCGAGGCTGGGCCCTAGGACGGGGCGGGCCGTGGGCGCCGGGCCCGGGCCCCGCCCTCCCTCCACCCTCGCCACCTGAGACAGGTGGAGTTGCCGGAGTGGCTGCAGGAGTCATGTCCCAGAAGGAGCCGGACCTGGAGCCCGGGCCCCCAGTGGAGTCGGCGCCGCGTTGTCCGGTTCACGCCCTGGAGCTGAAATGGTTCTGCAGCGCCGAGCGGCGGCTCGTGTGTGCCGGCTGCAAGGGGCTGGGGGGCCCGTGCCGCGAGCACCATGTCCGGAGGGCCGAGGAGCGGGCCGAGGAGCTGCGGGTGAGCGCGTCGGGGCATGATGGAAGGAATGGGGCAGTGCTTGGGAGAACCCCCCGGAGTTGGGCGCTCTGCGGTCCGCACGGCCAGCCTGGAGAGAGAGCCCCGAGACGTGGTCTCTCCGGAATGTGTTGCGGAGCGCAGGGAGCCCCAGTAGCAGGTGGTGGAGAAGGCTTGAGTAAGCATCGGGGCAGGTGGACAGGCTGAGTGTGCAAGGTTGGCTTAGGAGGGCCGGGACCGATCCCTTCAACTCAGGTGCCCCACAGCTCCCAGCATAGTGGGTGTCAGTCTCCTGTCTTTTCCGCCCCCGGCTGGAACTGGGGAAGGGACATCTGTGAGTGTTTGGGGCGGGGAGATGCTGGGGATTGGAGAGGGGTGTAGTAGAAGGCCTGGGCAGGGGCAAAGCCTGGGAGGCTGAGAGCTGGGCAGCTAGCTGGGGGAGTCAGGTAATTGGAGATGGGGTAGGTAGGGAATAGTGGTGGGGGGAATGGGGGGGGAATGGGGGTGGATGGAGGCAGAGTTGTCCATCCACCAGCTTGGTCGGAGCTGCTGTTGGTCAGCCTGGGCTCAGGGAGGCAGCAGGGAAAGTTCTTCCAACTGATGCTAAAAAAGACCTGAGGCTGATAATATGGCAAACACCACCCCAAAGCGAAACTGTTCCTCACATGGAGATAGAATTATCCACTATTAGAAAGGAATTTAGAAATTATCTGCCTTTATTGTTCAGATGTCTAACTTTCTTCATGACTCCCTTGAGAGTTTTCTTGGCAAAGATACTTGACTGGTTTTGCAATTTCCTTCTCCAGCTCTTTTTACAGATGAAGAAACTGAGGCAAACAAGAGTAAGTCACTTGCCCAGGGTCACACAGCTAAGTGTCCAAGACCAGATTTGGGCCCAGGAAGATTAGTATTTCTAACTTCAGGCCTTTTGCACTTCACCCACTATGCCACTTAGCTGTCTATCTTCCTCTTAAGTTCCAACTAAAATCCCACCTTCTACAGAAAAGCTTCCCCTAACCCCTCTTTAGTTCCAGTGCTTGCTTGCTTTTAATTTTGTCCTATTTTCCCTGTATATATAGCTTGCTTTGTATATATTCATTTGCATGTTGTCTTGCCTGTTAATTGTAAGCTTCCTGAGGGCAGGGACTTTTTTTTTTTTACCTCTTTTTGTATCCCTATCACTTAGCACTGTGCCTACCTTGGCACTTTGCTTAATAAACATTTATTGAATTGAATCTAGAGAAGACCAATCCTCTAATTTTATACATGAGGAAAATGAGGTTCAGAGTTGAGGTTACTAGTCCAGTTATCACACACTGGCAGAGATAGATTGGAACCTCAGGGTGGTATAGTGCATAGAAGTTTCCTGCTGCTTTTGGAGACTCCTTTATCCCTTCTTGGCTGCTCTGCCTGTTGGTTTTAACTAGATTTCACCAGGATAAACTTGGGTAGGGCAGAGTTTAATTGGTACTGGGCCCCTCCTGCCCCTTTAGGAACAGCCACCAGCTTGGTTATAATAAATAAGGTGGGTGAGAGGTTTGAAGGATCTGGAGGGGAGTCTACTTTTTTAATCCCCTCCTTTACATTAGCTTTATAGGACCACAACAGGTATCTTCTGGGTCAAGGTAATCTCAGCTCTCTGAGTTGCTGATTAAAGTGGCCCCTTCGGATTGGGACTGGAAAATAAACCCTGAAAAGGATTTTTTTTGTTCCCTCTTCTACACATTAGATGCCATAGAAACTCAAAGAGGGGGCCCCAAAGTGTATAAATGGCATCAGAAATTAGCCTCTGGCACTCACCCCTTAGCTCATTTGAAACTGTTCCCTAACCTCTGGGGATTTCCTTACAGTTTGGCTAAGTAAGTGTTTTTCTTCTATACCCCTAAGTCCAGCCCTAAGGCATATGGGGGCAGTCTCTGGAGGCCCTGGTTAAGTTCTTGCTCAAACAGCCGCTAGGCTAGTGATGCCAGATTCCATGGAATCTGGTAGGGACCTCGAAGACCTTTTACTGTGGCCATCCAGGTGGTTGTCCAGCCTCTGCCTTGAAGACTTCCAAATATGAGGAGCTCACACCTCCCGAGGCAGATACTGGGATGGTTTGCCATTTTCTTTTCCAGATCAACAGGTTTAAGTGACTTGCCCAGGGTTACACAGTAAGAGTCTGAGGCCATATTTGAACTCAGGTCTTCCTGACTTTAGGCCCTTTCAGTCACTCCAACACAAAGTTGTCCTGAGGAAGGTGCTTCAGCAATCTTAAAAATGCTTATATTAGTGTGAGTTACTTGTAATAACTGGTAGGAAGTTTTTCCTTTTGAAGTTGTCTCCCTCTGACTTCCTCCCTAGCCCCATATTGATCCTCGTTCTTCTCTCTGGAGCCAAGAAAAACAAACTTGTTTCCTCTTCTGGACAGTCCTTCAGACATTTAGTCAGAAGTCTTGATCCCTGAAGTCCCACCCACCCACCCAAAGGCACTTGTGTGTCACCAACCCCTTTGGCAGTCTGCTGAAGCCTATGGACCCCTCCTCAGAATAGCATTTTTAAATGCACAAAATAAAATACATGAGGTTGCTAAGGAAACCAACGTTTAGTGAAAATAAGGATGAATTTTTTTTCCCATCCCAATTTTGGGATTCTGGGGAGGGTTCATGGACCCTACATAAGGAACCACACTATTCTAGAGATATAGGAAGCAGACTTCCTATGTTTGTCCTCCAAAGTCACAATTTGCCACTGTGTTGATTAGAGTTCTGAAACCTTTCAGGGTTTTTTACATTGTTGTGGGTAATGTATAATTTTGTTCTTCTGGTCCTATTTTCTTTGCATCAGTTCATATAAATTTTCCTAATTTGCATTGGCAAACGCCTGCCCAGTTCACTTAATGGTAGCTAATTTAGGTCAATTGGACAAAAATTTATTAATTATCTAATACTTTGCAAGATCCCTATGCTGTTACTTGAGTTTCAGAGATTGAGAGAGAATAAAAACAAGTCCCTGACCTAGGAACTTACAGTTTAATAGTAGAGGAGGGGGAGAGGAGCTCTGGAGAAGACATATATTCAGATAAGTATGATAATAACCCATAAAGAGATCAGTACAAAGGGGAGGCTTAATCAAAATGGGTATGGGCAGCTAGGTAGCACGTTGGATGGAGCACTTTGGATTGAACCCAGGGAAACTCATCTTTATGAGTTCAAATCTGACTTCAGATTTTATGAGCTGTGTGACCCTGGTCAAACCACTGAACCCTGTTTGCCTTAGTTTCCCATGTGTAAAATGAGCTGGAGAAGGAAATGGCAAACCAGTGTCTTTGCCAAGAAAGCCCCAAGATGGTGTTAGAGAGAGTTGAATGAGACCAAAACAACTCAACAACAATCAAAATGGGAAAGGAGGGAGAAAAATCACTTTTAATTGAGGTCAAGGAAGTTTGATAGGGTCTCTGGAGGAGTTAATGTCTGAACTGGGCCTTGAAGGAAGAGAACTTTTCAGCAAGTGGAGGTGATGGGGTTTGGGCCCAAGCTGAGACCTTTGCCCCCTTACCCCAAAAGAGTTTGAGTCCCATTTATCTAAGGGCCTGTGGAAAACCCCACCTTGAAATCTCCTTGGATTTACCCACTTGATGTCCTTTGCTTAAGGCCTTACGCCTTTTGTTATAGCTATTCTCAAATCTCTGTTACCCTTAAACCTACCCTAGCCCTCCATGTCTGCTGCCTCCAGATCCTTTCTACTTTCCACCCTTGATCCTATCAAAATCCCATTCTCTAGGTTCCTGGTGACCTCTAGTCACCCCCTGGCTACTGGTCATTTCCTAAATCCCAACAGAGGTGAAGAGGGAATGCACTAATGAACATTGGTGGGATAAGGAATTGGAGTAGTTAGTAGTTCAACTTCCCACTGTCCAGGGAGGTGATTAAAGAGTTGTGGTCATTGTATGGACTGGATGGATAGATAGGTATATAAGTAGATAGAGCATTTATTTATTAAGTGCTTATTGCGTGCTAAAATACAAGTATAAGCAAGCAAGAGTTGCTAGCCTCAAGGAACTTACATTTTAATAGAGGAATACTATACATAAAGGGAGCTGGGAAGGGGATAGAAAGGTAGCCCTTTGGAGTAGGCCAGGTGGGGAAGTAGTGTGGAGTTTGTGCCCCTGCCATGTAAGGCAAAAGATGACTTGACCCTAACTAGGCTAAGGCACCAAGAGCTGAGCCTGGGTTACCATAGGGAGGAGGTGGTAGTGATGGCTGTAGCAGAGGCAGCTGAGAAGTGGCTGGGAGGCCTACCAGATCCCCCTCCCAAGATAAGGCAAAAATCTGATCTGTCAGAGGAACAACTCATTGATGTAGGTCACGAGATTTCAGCTGAAATGTTTCCTTTGGATGACTGGAATCTTTCTTTCCTCTAGCCACATCTTTTAGGACCCATCCAGTTATGGAGCTAACATCTAATTCCCTCAACTTCCCGCTGGAGCTACAGAAATTTAAGTCTTATCCCTTCTGCACATGCTGCTAGCTCTTTAGATATATAGAGATAGTGATCTTGACCACCTTACATCTCTTTATTGTCTCTTTTCATCATATCCTGCCTTGGGCAATTCTCCATCCTGTATTAGTCTTCTTTTCAGTTCTTGGGATGGGGAAGGGAATAGACTTTTTATTTTGGGCCTACTGCCTATTAAACACCTACTTGGTGTAAAAGCTGGGAATCTAGACAAAATTAAAACAGCCCTGCCCTTCTGGAAGCTTACTTTTATTATGTGGGAGGGTCATCAACAATTCATTTGGAAGTTGTTCAGTCTTTTCAGTCTTGACCCCATTTCTTGGCAAAGATACTGGGATGGTTTTCTGTTTTCTTTTCCAGCTCATTTTGCAGATGAGGAAACTGGGGCAAACAGGTTTCAGTGACTTTCCCAGGCTTCCACCATTAGTAAGAATCTGAGGTCACATTTGAACTCAGGTCTTCCTGACTCCTGGCCCCGTACTCTGCACTGCTCCGCCTAGCTGCTCTCAACTGGGGGTGCTGCTCTGGAAAAGGCTTCTTATAAGGGATGTTACTTGAGCTGAGACTTGAAGGGTGCTTAGGGATCCCTAGAGGTAAAAACAGGAAGGGAGTGCCTTCCATACCAGGAATGGTACCTGGGAAGGAAATGGAATGTCATATATGAGGAACAGCAAGTAATCTGATTTGAAAGGAAAACAGTGTGTGAGGGGGAAGAATGTGGAAATAGCCTACTAAAACTGGTTCTGACTAGGTACAGGCAAGACCTTTGCTCCTTACCCTAAAAGAATTTGGGCCCTAGAAAACCTCATCCATAACTCTTTGAATTTCCCCACTTGATCTGGGATTCTCCTGAGTCTATAAGCCTTGTATCATTGCTAGGCACAATTTTCTGTTACCCTTAGCCCAGTCTAGCCCTCCTTTGTCAGTTATCTCCAGATTGCCTTACACTCTTCCCACCCTTAATCCTTTTTTCGTTCTTGGTCTCCCAGCCTACTGGTTACTCCCATCAAGATCCCTCTAGACCCCTCTTTCAATCACACTAGACTACTTGGCCAACCCTAGATTCCTTCCACAGTCTTTCTGTACATAAGATCCATCTTGGTTTCCATTAAGGTGCTCAAATTCAATCTGGCCTACTTACAATTAACGTTACAAATGTTCAGATTCCTAAAGAATCTGGACAATATGCATGGTTTTTAATAAACTGTTTTTCTTTGACTGAAAGAAGGGCTGGGTCAAATTCATTCAAGCAGGACCTGCATTTCAGGGTCCCAGCACCCCTAAACCTCAAAAGTTGGAGCTGGATTGAGAAGGGCTTTACAGTTACAATTTTTTTTTTCATTACTAGACTAAAAGCCTATAAGCTCCTTAAGGGCAGTGTCTTTTACTTTGGGATCCACCACAGTACTCATCATAGAAGGTGCCACACACAGGTCTTGGCAAAACTGTGATTGGAAAGAGGCCAAACTTTCCTCCTGAAGTTCTTCAGCATCTTCCAGTCCTCCCTTCCTGCCCTCCACTCCTCTGGGGCTTAGGGCCTACATCCCTCACCTTGACTTGTCAGTAGCTGATAAAGGTTCAGGGCCTCACCTTGTCAACTGACAAGAGATCACTGCTCTGAACTGAGGGGATAGATTTCATTTGGTGGTTGTCAGATGTGCTGCAGGTAGAAAGGATTAAAGGGGTGTGTGTGTGTGTGTGTGTGTGTGTGTGTGTGTGTGTGTGTGTGTTGTGTGTGTGTGTGTGTATGTGTGTAGGGGGGGCTCTCTCCTCTAAGTAAGGGTTTAATAAACACATGCATTGTGGAAGCCTCTGCCCAGACCCCAGCTGTTGTCTCTTTTTTTCAGAACAAGATAGTGGATCAGTGTGAGAAGCTGCAGCTACAGAGTGCTGGCATCACCAAATACATGGCTGAAGTCTTGCCTCGGAAAAACCAAAATGCAGTGGTAACTTTCCTCTTATTCCCTGACCCCCTTCCTAGGAGTAGATCCTGGGATCCCTGAGCCCAGATCCTGGCTTCTCTAGTCATGAGAAGCCAGAGCCCCTGGGTTTCTCTTCACTGTCATCCTAAAGTGGGTGAGTACCTGGCTCCATCGCTAATGAGTAGGTTTGTATATCCTGGAAAGGATTACTTCCTTCCTGCCATCTCTGAGTGTTGGCTTTCTTTCCCATCTGTTATAGTAGCCTTATCCTCTAGTCCCATACAGGGGGCAAGAGTCACTGGCTGTAAAACACTCTGTTTTTAGTTATCTTGATGACAAGATTTCAGATATTAAAAGCATGAATAACTAGAAATCACAGATAATTCCCCCAGACTCATGCATTTTTCTAATGCCTCTTCCCCACAAACCCTTTTTTATTGTATATGCCCCTCCAAATCACTTCCTCTTCTTTCACTTTATTTACTCTGTTAGATTTGTGATAGGTTATACACTCTGAATTGCATCCCCAGTAGTGAGAACAGATTGTCAATGAGGCAGCTACATTCGCCTCTCTTTCCCTGTCTAAGGCTACACTCTTGTAAAGCAACAGAACATAGAATGTTAGAACAGGGAGGCACTCTAGAAGAATTGTATAGTCCAACCCTTTGCAATTTATAGATGAGGAAACTGAGGCTCAGAAGGGAGGTATAATTTGTCTGTGGTTAGTTATACTGTGAGTTCAATAGATAGAGCATTTATTAAATGCTGGGGATACCTAAGACAGCCCTTGAGAAACTGACAGTCTAATAGAGGAAGACAGTGCATAAAGGGGAAGTGGAGAGGAGCAGAGAGGAAGGGTGCCCATGAGCGGGTGAGTTAGCAGTAAGAAGGAGGGCCGGAATCCTGAATTTCTTTACACTCAAGCAGACTGAGCTGACAACCAGTCTTTCTGCCCTTGGCTTGCTGGGAATCTTTTGGGATTTAAGAAGGCTTTCCTTGGCTTCTTTTCTGCCCTCTCCTCTCCAGACCATGGCCAGTGCGGCCCGGGAGATGGTGATCCAGCGGCTGAGTTTGGTGAGGAATGTGTGTGAGAGTGAGGAGCAGCGGCTGCTGGAGCAGGTCCACACAGAGGAGGAGCGAGCCCACCAGAGTATTCTGACCCAGCGGTCCCACTGGACGGAGGCCTTACAGAAGCTTGGCACCATCCGCACCAAGCTAGTGGGCATGCTCACTGATCTCGATGACCACAGCCTTATTGTAAGCCAGGGCAGAGGGTTGGGTGGGGGCACAGGGAAATTGGGAGTAGTTTGTGATACAAGTTTCCCTCAGTTCATTTAGGAATGGGGGTGAGGGTGGGAGTGGGAATGGAAATAGAAATTCCTGCAATGGAAATTTTGTGGGAAATTGTTCTAGGGCCTTTTACAGATTGAATGCCATGGAGTGAATGGGGTCATAAATATAGAATACATAACTTAGTTTGCTTTCAAAATTATTATGATGTTTGTTATAGAATGAATGAATGAAAAAGTACTTATTAAGTAGTAAGTGCCAAGCACTGTACTGTATACAAGGATGAGAATCATAGCCGTAAAGCTAGAAAATTTTGGAGAAAGCTTTTTGTTTATTAGTTTGTCTACTCCATCGCCCTTGATTTCCCCTCCTTCCTCACCTTTTAAAAACCATTCAGAAAAATGCTTTTTTTTTTTTCCTACTTTTATTTTCTTGACCAGGCTTTTAAGTCTTTAGTTGGAACCACCACAGGGGGAAACTAGCATTTTTTTGAGGGGAGGGGCACTGTATAGACACATGCCCCCCCTTTTCTTCAGAAGAAAGGAAGATGGTGAAGAACTTTCAGCTTTACTTTTTTCCTTCTCGAAGGTTCCAGTGGGAGGAGAGACCGGCAGGAAAAGAGGACCAGGCATAAATGAAACTTATTTAGACATGAACCTTAGAGAAAAACATAACAGAGGGGTCTCCTGCCCTGAAGTATGGACTAAGGAAGGGGCAGCAATGAAGGCATCGGACTGGTCCTGCTCAGAATCACGACTTGAAAGTTAGCGGGGGAGAAAGTCTGTGAAATATCTCTATTAGTTGGTGCAGTCATTCAGTTAGCAAATATGAATGAGAGTCTTCCAAGTTTTTGGCATTCTCTGGTACCATGAGGGATATAGATCTGTTTGTTTATTCATTCAACAAACATTTGTTAAGCATCTACTGTGAAAAAAACCATGCTGGGTCCTGGGGGAGAAGCAAAGTTTAAAAACCAGTCCCTGTCCTCATGGAGCTTACCAAGCATCAGAGCAGTGGTTCTCAACCTTCCTAATGCCACGACCCTTTAATACTCGTATGTGGGTGTATCTGCATGTGGGTGGAGACGGATAGAGGAGCAGTGTCTCGGTTCCTAAGACCATGGGAAATATGTGTTTTCTCATAGTCTTAGGTGACCCCTGTGAAAGGGTTGTTCGACCCCCAAAGAGGTCGCAACCCACAGGTTGAGAACTGCTGCATTGGAGGGATAAAACACTAAGATGATTATACAACTCAGAATTGTTTGATGAATGCCCAGGAGAGATGCAAAACAAAAAGTTTGGTGAGGTTCAAGAGAGAATGCTATTGATCCTAAGGGAATTAGGAAAGACTCTTTGAGCAGTAATCGTCTGAGCTGGGCTCGAAAGGGTAGGAGATATGCAAAACATAGTCTCTGGCCTGGAAGAACTTAGTTGGTGAGACTAGCTACAGGAAAAGATAATGAATAATACAGGGCAATACATATTAAGTAGTGCCAGTGGGTACAGACAGTGTGTCTTGTAGGAGTTGAGAGAAGGATGAGATCACTGGGCTGGGGGAAGGGGAGGTGGAGGGAAGAAAATGCCTGGAAGAAGTGGGACTTGAGGGATGGGTAGGAGTCAGTAGGTAGAGAAGAGTGGGAAGGGCATTTCAGGTGGGGGGAGCCACCTGGACAAAAGCCTGCTGGTAATGGGGTAAAGTGTATTTGGGGGACAGTGAGTAGATCAATTTGTCTAGAGCAGAGGGGTTTGCTCCTTTAGGGGGACAGGAAGAGGGAAGGCCAGGAAGGGAGGACAGAGCCAGATTGTGAAAGGCCGGGCTAAAGAATAAAATCTTATACTCTAGGTAACAGTGGGTCACTGTAGGTACATTTGGCCACTACACCCAGAAGCTGGGATTATAGGACTCTGCAGTCCTTCTCTGGGACCTGCTACTTCTGGTGTCCTTGGTCAAGGTCGCTCCTGAGGTCTGAGTTCTCTGACAATTGACAGGCAAATGATTCAGGCAAGGAGAAGGATCACTAATTTTTTTCTTGCCCCAAACTGGGTTTAATGTATATAGTTAATGACAAAATGCCGGCTTTTCAATGTCAAGAAAAATAACCAACTTGCTAAATGTTTTTTCTCTTTACAGCAATCAGAGCGGGAGATTTTTGAGAGGTGAGTCAGTGACTTGTTTCCCAGAGCCTGTGTAAACCTGGAGCCAGGCAAGTCAGTGTGGGTCAGCATATATAGTGGGAAGATTGACCAGTACGAGATCCAGATTCTAGTCCTTGCTTTGTAACTGCCTTGTATGACACTGGGTAAGTCACTTATTTGGCAGCCTCAGTTTTCCCTTCTGTAAAATGAACTAAATGAACCCTAAGGTCCTTTCTGGTTCCTAATCTTATGAAACTGTGAGATAGATATCAGACTAAAAGATGTCTGTCAGGGGCAGCTAGGTGGCGAAGTGAATGGAGCACCGGCCCTGGAGTCAGGAGGACCTGAGTTCAAATCCTGCCTCAGACACTTGACACACTTACTGGTCATGTGACTTTGGCCAAGTCACTTAACCCCAATTGCCCTCCAAAAAGCAAAAAAAAACCAAACCCAGCCTCTGTGGTCTCCTCCAGTGCTCAAATCCTATGAGACTGCTCCTTCCTTGAGGACACTGGTTTTAGGATAGTAGCACCTAAATAAGTTTAATTTTGTTTTTATCTTACATTCTCAGATACGGAACTGCCCCATCCTCTAAGCCACTACCAAATGAGCCCTCTCTTGTAACAAAGAAAGACGATTAAGAGACCACATCTTCCATTATATTATCTCTATTACAAGGAGGGGAGAGGGAAGGTGCTCCCCTATCTCTTCTCTGAGAACAAGATTGTCCTTGAGGCTCTTTTTCCACATTCTTTGTTCAAGACTCCCGTTGATACTTGGGAGATACTTATTTTTTAGCTTAAGCATTTTTGGCATAATTGGCATAGAACTTAGTGGTCTGGGATGATGATTCTGAGCCCCAACAAAAGAGTTGGGACAAAGGGTCCGTGCATCCCTGACCCTTGGCATCCTCGGCCACCCAGCCACCCCATCCTCCTGGCTGTTTCACACATGGGTTATTAGGACTGGGCTGAGAAACTCAGGTACTTTCCCACAACGGCTGCCAGTTTGAGTCTTGATACTTTCTTTTGCTACCTCAGTGTCATCTGTTGGGTGAGGATGTGGAAGCGGCAGCTTTCAGAAGTCTTTCAAGTGACTTGCTGGAAACTTGCTTGTCACGCTGAGAAGTGTCCTCTGCTTCAGGGAGGTGGGGGAGGAGAGGTTGATGTCTCTCATTCCCTGACAGGTCCAGGCTGTGACCTGACAGAAACTGTGACACGTCCAGCTATCTGAATTATTTCCCTAGCCCATCACCCAAGCTAAGCTTAGTAGCCTCCTGCTGTGTCTAACTCCCACCCTCTCCTCTAGGACTCCATTAGTATGGAGTGAAAGCTTCTCTCCTGAAGGGTTGAGGGTTCTGAAAAGGATTTGAATGGAGGATCTATCCCTGCCCCCATCCGGAGCTGGAGGGCCCTGCCCAGGATGGGCAGCTAATTGGAGATGCAGCTCTGTCAGGAGACAGTTCCTCGCTTGTCTTTATTACAAAGAGGCTTTGTTGGCCAGAGAATCAGCAGGAAAGCTAGCTTTACTCTTATCTAGGGTTCTTGTTGCTTTATTTCTCTTTGGTGTCTTCATTTTCCCATGTGTGATTCTCTTTTTGAAATCAATTTCTTCCAGGCCATTTGAGCTATTGCTATTAAACCTTGAAGCTCTTTTAAAGCTAGGGGACTCTAATTAATTTAACAGACTTTCACAAGGTACTAGCTATGTACAAGATGCTGTGTTCTAGTAGTGCTGGGAATAGAAAGATATGAAATGAAACCCAGGAGTTTATAATTTAGTAGGAGAGATATGTTCCATATGTATGGAAATATAAAGGAAGAATCCAAAGAAAGGCCTACAAGAAATTCATGTTCATAGACTTAGAAGCATCATTGAGTCCTTTCCCTACACCCCATCCTTTTTTAGCTTTTTTTTGGAGGGGGAAGGCAGGGCAATTGGGGTTAAGTGACTTTCCCAAGGTCACATGGCTAGTAAGTATTAAGTGTCTGAGGTCAAATTTGAATTCAGGTCCTCCTGACTCCAAATTCAGCTCTATTCACTGTGCCGCCTAGCCTTTTCCCCTCTCCCCCCCCCCCCCAGCCCATTTTATAGATGAGAAAACTGTGGCTCAGAGAGGTTAAGTGGCTTGCTGAGGGTCTCTCAGCTGATTAGTGTCAGAGGTAGGATTCAAACTCACTTCTTTCCAAATACCAAAACTGTTCTATTCCACCAAGCTGCCTCTCTGAAAGATCACTTCCTCAGACGAGTAGTGAGCCCCTTACTTAGTGCAACCATCTATAACCTGGACTCACCTGGGATTGGAGAAGGGGGCTATAAAAATTGAGGAGTTCCAGGATGGCAGCATGGTGTGGGGCAAAAGGGGTATGAAGCAATCCAAAGTCCACTTCCATGGGGAGTGCCTCTTGGGCAGAACAATGAGGACGGTTTGAGGTAGCTTCCATCCTTTGCTTTCAATTTATTTTTCCCCTTCCCCCTTATCTACACAGATTCTCAAATCTCCTAGTCATATAAATTCATTAATTTCAGCTAGTCAAGAAGAACAGGAATGGGGTGGTTAGGTGGTGCAATGAATAGAGCACCAGCCCTGGAGTCAGGAAGACCTGAGTTCAAATCCAGCCTCAGACACACACACACACACACACACACACACACACACAAAATTAGCCATGTGACCTTGGGCAAGTCACTTAACCCCAATTGTTCTACCTTCCCCCCTCCAAAAAAGCAAAAAAAGCAAAAAAAAGAACAGGAATATGAATAAACTAACGGATACCAAGGTATAAAGATTAGTGGTCCAGTTTCATATTTCACATCTTCTCCTTCTTTGCATTGTAACCATTGACGGCAACAAGACATGAATTTAGGCAGCACTAGCACCTGTGTTTACATATATATTGGTAGAGGAAGTTCCACACCCTGAGCTCCTTAGTCTGATGAAATCATAGGTCTGGAGCAGAGATTCTCAAGACCTATGAAGTTATACCAAGTGGGTGGATGTTGTGAGGTCAAAGGCTATATCACTGGGGTTCCCCTAATGATATTGGAACTGATAAAGGAAGTCTCCTATGGGATCTGGTGATGGTAATCCCCTGAGGATCTCTTCCATGGATGAGTGACTCGAGGATCCCTCTTGGACTGGGAGGGCCTTGAGGTGTCTGTTCCTTTCCTCTATATGGTTCAGGCCTTTTGTTTCTTGTAGAGCATTCAGGAATCTGCAGAGTGACCTTGTGTGTTTTCTTCCATTAGGACAGAGGAAGCTGAGGGAATATTGGATCCCCAGGAATCTGAGAAGTTAAATTTTAATCAGAAATGTGTGCGGAGCCCATTACTGACCCAGCTCTGGGCATCAGCTGTTCTCTGCTGCCTCTCAGGTCAGGATTTTGCCGAAGCCAGACAGGCTCAGAACCATTAATAGAAATCAGTGTGTTCTATGGTTAATATGTTAAGGAGGATTTTGTGGCTGATTTGCCAGGGGGCTTGGCTTTCTGGGTTTGTAAAACTCCGTGTCTGGGAGAGGTTGGGTATCTAAATCAGTGTGGTTCTTTCTTCCCCATCTTTTGTGTTTGGGCCCTGCCCTGATCCTATCCCTGGTCTGGGTCTAGACCTATCTGTCCTTCTACCAGCCCTTTCCTTCTGTAGACCTTTGGTCTTGAAAAGCTGTCAATGCAAAAGATAGAATAAATTAATCTACCTTAAGTAGTTTTGTGCTGACAGATCTAATATTATTCATGGAGTGCTAGCATTTTAATAGAGGACTATGTCTAAATCAAGTGAGGTGGCATAATGAGAAGAACTATAGACTGGGAGGCATAAAACCTGGGCCCTAGTCTTGGTTTTCCCACTCTTGGGCTTTGTGTCTTTAGCTGAGGAACTTCTCCTCCTAGGCCTTGGTTTCTCTGTTTGTAAGATGAGGATTGATCAATCAATAAACATTTGTTAAGCCTCGTACTTGGTCCTAGGCACTATGCTCAGCATGGGGTGCAAAGTCAAAAACAAAACAGACTCACCCTCAACAAGCTTCCATTCATTCTATCAGGGGAGATATACATATAAGTAATAGGATAATTATAATAATATATATCTAAGTAATAATAACAACACTGTCCTGTCTGCCTCGCAGGGTTGTTGTGAGGATCAAGTGACAGTTAATATGTGTATCTTTGTTACTATCATGAGTTTCTCAACGTGGAAGCTTAGATGGGAACTCTTGTTTGGGAGTTGGTTAGGGTTGGGGAGCTCCAAGAGGGCTTGGGAATTTTCCTTAAAAACTACATTTCCCACAGGTACTGAGGACATTCGTGTGGATGAGAGGACCATCAGTCCCTTTCTCCAGCTGTCAGAGGACAGGAAGACCCTTACCTTCAACCCCAAGAAGTCCAAGGCCTATGCAGATGGCCCAGAACGCTTCGACCATTGGCCCAATGCCCTGGCCTCAACCTCCTTCCAGAGTGGGCTTCATGCCTGGATGGTGAATGTAGAGAACAGCTGTGCTTATAAGGTGGGAGTCTCCTCAAGTCAGCTGCCTCGCAAGGGATCTGGCAATGATACCCGCCTTGGCCACAATGCTTTCTCCTGGGTTTTCTCCCGCTATGACAAGGAATTTCGGTTCCTGCACTGTGGCCAGCACCAACCTTTGGCACTGTTGCGCTGTCCAGACCGCATTGGGGTGTTGTTGGACTTGGCAGCGGGTGAGCTCTTGTTCTATGAGCCCAGCTCTGGTGCCCTCTTGTGTTCCCACCACAGCCAGTTTGAGGGCCCCATCTTTCCTGTCTTTGCTGTGGCTGACCAGAACATCTCTATTGTTCAGTGATGAGCTTCTCTCACAGTGCACAAAGGGTTGCCTCCCCTAATCCACCCTCAACATCGTGGTGCCAGGTTTCTCCATTGTGCATGCCCAGTAGCCATCACTGGAGGCAGATAGTGGTGGGAAGATGGAGCTGAGGTGGGTTTCAATTCTGGGTTCTACCTTTCAGGTATGTGGGTATTGGTGAGGAGCCCACCCTCATCCCAGTGTGCCACAGTTCTCTTTTCCCTAGCATCCATTTTTAAAGTACCTGATATGGGAAGACAAGGAAAGTGATAAAGGGAAGTAATGAAAAGAAAATTGGACAGAGAGTCAGACACCTAGGTTCTAGTCTCAGCTCTGCTGCTGACTTGTGAGATGCTGAACAAGTTGTTTGATCTCTTCAGGATCGATCTTCTCATCTGTAGGGGTAGAGGAGCTGAGCTGATCATTAGCTCTCACATTCCATGTGCAGAGTTCACTGGCAATTCCTTTTTTCTGGCTCCCCTGGCAGTGATGGTTTGACTGCCAGGTCTGTGTTTATAACCCCTTTTCTTCTGTTCAGGGACTCACCAGGGTCCACTGTCTTGCCTTCTGGATGCAGGGTGCTCCTCGAAGCCCTACATCCTAGGCTCAGTTAGGTAGGCTCTCCTACCAGGTGCTAATTTTAGCTGAAGTTCTGGGCCATTCCTGCTGAGAGCTGCTGGTAGCTGCTGGCTTTTCCCTAATTCAGTCTAATAGATGTCTTCCACCTCCTCCTGCCTCAGCCAGTTGGTATCCATTGTCTACGGCTAGGGGTTGGGCACATGAATAAGGAGCTTGAGACGGGAAGGAGAGGAAGCAGGGATGCCTGATGGCAGGGCAGGCTCCTGAGGAGGTACCTGGCTGTGGGGAACATTTAAATTATTAAAAAGTTTTGAGAAAACAAAATAAAATTCCTGGTTCCTTCTGTCCTTGTCCTTTGCTGGTAACTGAGGACCTCTATGTTCTGACTATACTACCCCCACCCTCAATCCACCCCCCAGGCTCCTATCTCTGGGAACTTGTTGCACAGTTATTTGTGCTAGAAAATGCATGCTCTTTCCACCCACATAAGAGAGAATGATGGAAAAAACACTGGGCTGGAGACCCAGGAAGTCTGGGTTCTAATTGTACCTTTAACTAAACCTTGTTAGTTAACCTTGAGCAACCTCATTGGACTCCTGGCCTCACTTTCCTACATGCTGAGGTCCTAGCTGTGCTATTCTTTGGTTGAACTGTGTTAACATCTTAAAAATTCATCTACTGACAAATCTTCTGACTTTCATCAATATGGCATTATATTTGGCAAAAGAATGTCTGTTTTACAAAAGCCTAGCTTATCTTTGGGTTTGGGCAGCTAGGTGGTACAGCGGATAGAGTGTCCAGCCTGGAGTCAGGAAGGCTCATCTTCTGGAGTTCAAATCTGGTTTCAGACACTTGCTAGCTATGTGACCCTGGACAAGTCACTTATCCCTGTTTTCTTCCTCTGTAAAATAAGCTGGAGAAGGAAATGGCAAACCACTTCAGCATCTCTGCCAAGAAAACCACAAATGGAGTCATGAAGACTCAGACATGTCTGAAATGACTGAACAATAAGAAATTTATCTTCTTGAATTGTTGTATTTTGTATAGTGTTTTTAAACTTTACAAAGCTCTCTTTAGCCCTGTGAGCTAAGGCCATCTCCTTTTTATGGATAAGGAAACTGAGGTTCAAAGAGATGAAATTATTTCCCCAGCATGACATGGCTAGTGTCAGAGTTAGTATTGGGACCCAGGTTTCCTAACTACCAGGTTCAGTGTTCTTTCCACTACAGTTCACTGCCTTTCCATTTATCTGAAATGAATGCTAGGCTAGCCAAGGCATAAGTCACACTGAATGTTTGGCTTCAAAAGGCTGGGGAGCCTTTAGCAGAACTGAATTGACAGAGTCGTCCTCAGCAGCAAAGAAATCAAATCTCAGAAGCCAGAACTTTATGTGAATAGACTCTCCAGGAAGTTGACGTCAGGTGTGGCCAAGCCAGAATAACAGGCTGCCCTTCCCTCCCCAAGGTATCTACCTCTTTACCCCCACTCCTGCTGCCCTCAGCTAGACGGTTCATTTCCACCAACCCCAGTGGATCTTTTGTCTCTAAGATCAAGTCTAAACTCAGCCTGACATTCATTCATGGTCGCCTTCATCTGCCACACTCCTTCCTCCTACCTGTTCATTTGATCTTTCCTATTTCTCTCTCCTCACCCCCCCCACAATCTTCCTACTCCTCTGCTCCATTGGGCTTTCCCTGACCTCTGCAGTCTACACAGAGCTCCCTTGTGGAGCTGCCACAGTGCTGCTAGCCTCTGTTCCTCATTGACTACTAATCTCATAGTACTCTGTATTGTGGTCTAACTGTTGGCTGTCCGAGTTTTACCTTCCTAGCTGAACGATACACGTTCCTAGAGTGATGACTTTATCCCACAGCACTTAGCCTCTGTGTAAGAGGCAACATGTGAAACATGGCAGTGTAGTGTGAAAGATCTTGGATTGGTGGTCGGAAAATGTGGGTTCAAATCCCAGCTTTCCTAGCTAAGACCTCTGTGGCCTTGGATAACCGGAATCTCACCTGTAAGATGAGAGGCCTGGATTAGAAAGTCTCTGAGGTTACTTTAAGGTCTTGATTTAGGATTCAAAATTTCTCTCTGGGTCTTGTTTCCTCTCCTCAATGGCGTTGGACAAGATCAGGAAGAAACCTTAGAACAGCAGTTCTCAACCTGTGGGTTGCGACCCCTTTGGGGTTGCATGACCCTTTCACAGGGGTTACAGGGGTCGCCTAAGACCATCAGAAAATACTTATTTCTGATGGTCTTAGGAACCGAGACACTGATCGATCGTATATCTGTCTCTAGGCGAGTCCGCCCATATGCAGATATGCCCATATATTAAAGGGTATTAAAGGGTCGAGGCATTAGGAAGGTTGAGAACCACTGCCTTAGAAGTTACCTAATTCAGGGGGTTCTTAACCTAGGGTCCATGAATTTATTTTTAAAAATAACTATTTTGATGTAATTTGTTTCCTTTATAATCTTATGTATTTTATAGATTTAAAAACATTTTGAAAAGGGGGCTATAGTTTTCACTAGATTGCCAAAAGGACCTACGACCCAAAAAAAGTTTAGAACTTCTGATCTTGTTCAATCTACACCTATCTATCAGAGGAGAGAAAGGAATCCCTAAGATACTATTTTGCCCAAGGTCACACAGTGGCAGAAATGGGATTAGAATCCAGGTCCTCGACTCAAATCTAGTGTTCTTAATGCCAAACAATAACTGCTTTTGAAACCTTTTCCAGCTCTATATTCTCTGATTCTATGAATAAGAAGCAACAAGGAGCCACAATACTTAGTTATGGTATTGACTTTATGGTAACCATAGAAACCTGCTATTGAGGCTACAGGGAGAACAGCTCCCACTTTGTCCATGTGGGAAGGAGCCAATGTTTCCAACAGTAGGTGCTGCTGGCTGGGATTTCCACTGCCTTCTCCCAACCCTGTAGGCTCAGCTTTCAGGGACTTTACCACTTCACCTTCCCCACCATCTTCAATGCTTTGGGTCTGAGCCTTCCAGGTGGTTGAGGGCAACCAGAAGGTGGGGGAGGGAAGGCAGGATGTGTTCCTTAGGGACAGTTTGTGGAAATGGGTCTTGGGTCTTGGTACCCATGAGCAGGAAGCTGTGCATGCCCACCTCCCGGGGTGCCTGGTAATCATTCAGGTAATGGTCCCCAACGTGGGCCGCCTGGGTGGGCTCTACATCAGCAAGCTGCAGGGCCTGTTGGAAGATTCGTGGATCAGGTTTGGCCCAGCCAGCTGCCTCAGATGTCAGTATGAAATCGAAGTGTTTCCGGAGACCACATTGAGCCAGGATGTCCTCTAGCCTCCTGTCAAAGTTGGAAATGACACCTAGTCGCAGGCCTCGTTCATGGCACTGCTGCAGAGTGGATTCAGCCCCTTCCAACATCTGCCAGGTTTTAGCATTGCAGAAGTCCTCATAGAGTTTGTTGGCGAGGGGATCCAGGATACTGGAGTTCTGTACTCCTGCCAGGTGGAACGTCTGCAAGACGACATCCAGCCACCATTGTCTCGAGGTGAGGCCTTGGCTTAGCCCATAGTTGGGGAATTTCTGATTCTGGACCTTGTATGCTTGATGGAAGGCTGATCCGAGGGCTGCTGCCTCTACCTTTAGTCCATGGGCTTGAGCCTGGGCTGAGTATTCTTCCCCCACAGGATGGCGGAGTCGAAGCAATGTGTCCTTCACATCCCATGTCAGCAGCCGCAGTCTGGGGGCCATTGGCCTAAGAGACAGAAGCCCAGCAATGAACAGAAAGTCCTATGTAGTCTAACTCATTCCTCAGACGCAGGGCCCAGGGGGCCAAGGTTAGATACAATGATTGTTGAAGTTGCCCCAACCAATCCCTTTTCCCCTTCTCCTTCTATGCCTAGCATACCAGGTTCTTGAAGGTGGGAGGCCCTCAGGATAAATTTCTTAATTCAAGTTCTTTTATTATTTGACAAGTTACTTGGGCTTCAAAAAACCAGTCTAAGAACCAACCAGTTGTAATAACTGTCAGAAGGGCACGTGAATCAGGTATAGGATTAGCAATAGCTAGAAACAATCCTGTAGCCTAGACAAGTGCTACAGGGAATTCCCAAGACTCATCATCACTCTTTGTCAGGGGGAGCCATCTCATGGACTGATAAAACTGCCAAGAAACAGTCCACTCCACTGATCATACTGGTTAAACAGGGGGTGGTACTCAACACTCTATGGTTCAACCTCACAAATAGTTCTCCTGCTTTGGCCTTCTGCTTCAGGGTCTAATAAATAAATGTTCCCCAATTCTGCTGCTAGGTTTCACTAGTCTTCACAAATCTGCCACAGTTTTATCAGAGTCCAATGCCTAGAGTTATTTATTTAGTTACCTGGGCCCCAGGTGTGGAATTTCCAAAGGACTGCCTGGTAGAGGAAAAGGAACAACTTTGGGGCTAGGGCTGACAGAGGAAGTGAAGCGAACAATTAGAGAATAAAATCTCAAATCTTGAAGGAGCCTTAGAGATCATCTGCTTTGATCCATTTATAGATAAGAAAATTGGAGGCAAGGAGGGGGGTGGGTCTTTTCCAAGATAACCCAATGTATAAGGGGCAGGGCCAGAGCTAGAAGTTTGGGTTCACTACATCTGCCTCTGGGGAGGAAGGGTCAAAGGCTGGGACAGGATAGGGGTCCTTCGGCCTATCTTCCCCCCAACCCCTCCTCTGATCTCAAAGCACTCCGCTCTGGAGGTCCGAGGTGGGGGGTGCCTGAATGCACGGCTACAATCCCCGGGGTGTCTGGGCCTGCAGGCTCTGCTCGGGCTCTGCTGCCGGGGAGGGAAGAACCTGCATCGGGCACCTGGGGGCCCTAGGGAGGTGGGGGGTGGGGTAGGAGGGAGTGAGCAAATGGGGTCATGAGGCGCCTAGGTCCCGATCCCTTTTGGGGAGGCTTCAAAGACCCCCTAACGTAGGGCAGGCAGCGCTGGGGGAAAGGAAGAGTCACGATCTGGGGTAGAGTGGAGGCCCGAGGATCGCGCGGTTCTCACGCACCCGCACGGTCTCCGGGACCGCCAGGAAGACTGGATCCTTACCTAGAACTCCGCTCCGAGAGGCTGAAGCACGACCGGGACTAGCAGCGCGCAGGCGCGACTCCCGAGGAGGCGGGACGCTGCTTGGACTCGTGACTTCTGAGGGAGGGCACCGAGCCTGCCCTCCTCTCCTTCTTGCCAGAGTTTAACGCCTGCCTCTCCCAGCGTGGTGGGGGTGGGGGTGCTGGGACCACGCTAGGCTGCGAGTGTTCTTAGAATCCCTGAACCTTGGCACTGACCATGAGGGCTAAGACAGTGGGAGCCCTTAGAGGGCCCTTAGTCCAACACCCTCAATTTACTGCTGGGGAAACTGAGTTCTCCATAGTCCAGGTAGTAAGAGCTAGCTTGGAACACAGGGCTTGAGTCAGTCATTCAGCAGAACAAGTTTTTATTAAACATCTGCTGTGTGCCAGGCAGTTTGCTAAGAGCCAGAAGTAAAGGCAAAAGTAAAACAGCCCCTGCCCTTAAGGAGCTTACATTCTAATGGAGGAGACAGCATGTAGGCATACATAGAGATATGTCTATCAGTACACCTATATACATGTGTATATATACATATATATAACATATGTAATATAGGCATATAATGTATAATAACATAGCTTTAATTTATAATTATATCTAACATATCTATATGGAGACATATATCTAGATACCTGTGTTTATTTCTCTCTATATATCAGCTAGATAGATAAAAGGTAGTTTTGGAGGGAGGGGGCCTCAAGCCAGAAGTGATGGAGTGCTCTGGTGCCTGTGCTTGAACCACAGTTTGTAAAATCACATCAGTTTGCAAAATCACAATTCTCCCTAGCCTTAAATCTCCCCAGCCTCAGAGCATTGTCTCTGCCCCTTCCCCCCTGCCAGTACTCTGCCTAGCAACCATCCATGGTCAGGCCTCAGACAAAAGTTTATCTCCCCTTAGTTGTAATCAGCTGCACCTATGAATCCTTCACAGGATATCTATAAGTTACTCCTGCCTATCCCATTATACACATCCTGGATCCTTTGTTAGCTTGGGACGTATGTATACTCTCAACATCCATATTGTCAAACAGGACATTGATTGGTAGCAGACTGGGCACTTCTCGGTCAGCCCTGACCACTAGTTGACTTAGTGATGTTTCAAGCCTAAAACCACACCTCCATGCAGCCCCCCCTTGGACTATTTCCCAGTGAATTATGGGCAATACGCCTGCGCAGTAGATATTAAAAGTGCATGTTCCTTTAAGAACTGATCACTCCTTAACTTCTCCCTAATCGCACCCTTACTCACTTAGTTAGCATAATTGGCACAGATTATACTAAAGATTATCCTATAAAATCTTTAATTTTACCCCTTTAAGGTTGCAGGTCGCCTAAGACCTCCTGCCTGCTGTATAGCATAACAATAAACTTTTACCAGCTTGATTCAGAATGCTTGAGCCTGTGAATTCATTCCAGACTGCCCACCAAGTGACTCTGGTCACTGGGGTCCCTGAAACATTTATCATACCTCATCAGAAGGACTAGGAAAAACCACACTTCAGGTTTCCAGTTGGAGTCCCAGGGGCTTTGATTCGGTGCCTTCTGGTCTGAGATCAGATTTGGGGTGGAATTTCTCTGCTTGACCCCTCCTCCTTTTATAACTTCAACCTTGAGTCAATGTAGGGTTGGGTGTTGGGCTTTCTGCTGTGGGTTGTAATGAAAGGTTAGAGTCAGGTGACTTGGACCTTGGGCATATCGCTTCATAATTCTTGACTTAAGTTCCCTCATCTATAAAACAAAAAGGATAAACTAGTCCAGGGGTGGAGAACCTGCAGCCTCGAGGCTACATGTGGCACTCTAGGTCCTCAAGTGAGGCCTTTTGACTAAAGGACCATGACCTCAAGATCATAGAAAGGCCCTTTTCCAACCAGCATTCTAGTGAATGATTGTTGAGCTTCTGTCCCAGAAACTGAGCTGTCCTTCCTCCCCCAGGCTTTTGGAAATTCCACAACTGGGCCAAAGGTAGCTAAGGAACTCTGGGCACTGGACTTTGCCCTGACTATCATAAACTAAGGAGATTCCAGTCGGCTACAATCTGCAGCAACACATTTTAATTGCTGAAAACTTAGTTGTGTCCACCATACATGAAAGTATGGAAAACACTGGAACGTTTTTCTTGATTTTTTAATATTGCCCAATTTCCTCCTCTCTGGTTAGAGAACCGTTCCACATTACAAAGAATTTTTTAAAAGGATATAAAAAAGCACTTCAGTAGAAGCAATATATTAACCAAGTCTGACAGTGTATGCAGTGTTCCAAAAATCATAGTTCTTCACCTTTCCTGGGCCAAGCTGGGTTGTTATAATTACATGACTTTCAGTTTCATTAAAAAAATTTCTTCCCCTTTACGTTGTTATAGTTGTATTTTCCTGGTTCTGCTGACTTTAGTCTGTATAATTTCATATGTCATGCTTCTAAATTCTTCATATTAAAAATTTCTCATAATGCACTAATATTTCATTACTATATGTACTATAATGTTTTTAATCATCCCCCAATTGATGAGTATTTACTTTTCTAACAAACATAACAGCTGCAGAGTCCTAGGGACTGGGGTGCTATGCCTTCTCTCTTTCCACTAAGGGGCACTTCTGCTCTAGATTCATGCATGGGGTGACAGAATTTAAACTTCTGTCTATTAAACCAGCTTTTCTTTAGATGAGTTAGATTCCTTTTTTCTCACATTCTACCTCTTTACACTTCCCACCCCAGAAAAAATTACTTAAAGTTTAGGATTGGCTCATGTTTGAGGTTTCTCCAAAACGAAGTATAAATACTCAATCAATCAGCTATTTATTTCCTCTCCACAAAAGACATTATAAACACAAATGACAACCACAAGCCCACATGGATGAGAACTTAAAACTGGGTCTAGTAACTTAGAACTACTATTATATTCCTCTAGAAAACTGAGAGTAAAAGCTGTCAGTCAGGATATGATGCAGTTTTCAGGACCACTAAAGAAGTTTTTTACATGTCACCTCTTCTTTGCTCTGTCTAAAACAATTCCTTTCAGATCCTTGACTTTTGGCAAGCTCAGTGTTGGTGGTTATCCTCTGTAATAAACTCTCTCTAATGTTGAAGCAGCTCCCATCCAGGTCCCTAGATCTCTAGATCTCTCGAACTCACAAATTTGCTTCCAAAGCTTGCATGCCCATCTCTGAATGGCCTTTTGGTCACCTAAACTCAAAGAAGAAATAACATAGAAGAAGAATCCAGGGCCCAAGACTTGGGCTCTGGCTCTTCAAAAAAAAGAGAATTCTGTTTTTTCCAGCCACCTTTCAGCAAAGCCACGTCTCATCTAACAGCAGAGCAGATGCAAAATCTGTCTTCCCTTCTGGTTTCTTCCCTTTAAGTCAGATAGGGAAGTGAAGGGCATTAAGTTTGCCTTTCTTTAGCCAGTCAACTCTCAGCAAAGCAATAACTCTATTCCAATAAGCACCCCTTCCAGAAAAATAGCTGCACTTTAGTCAGCCTCTATACTTTGTCTTCTATAAACATTTCTGCTCATCTTCTTCTGTGTCTCTGACTTATGTTTAAGGTTCTTCTGCTTCTGTCTTCATTGGGTCACAATCTCTTTGGCTCCCAATGCCTCAAATCAGGCCTCCTTAGTTAGACAAATTGCTTAACTTTTTTGTGGAAACTTGAGAATTCTACCTTTTTGTCAGGATGGCTTCAACAGTCCTTACAACATCACTCCACAGTCCCCAGATAGTTGATTTATAATTTCTGTTATAACCTTCCAGACTTTGAAGACAGTTATGTATGTAAATGATGGGACAGATCACAGCACCCTGTCTTTTCCTCAGTCAATGGAGGCTCTGTCTTCAAACAGATACACTCTCAACACTTCTATATGAAGGGTAGTTTTCTTACAGATCCTCAGAACTATGCCTTTCTTCAATATTTTATCTGAGACATTGTGTGTCTTCTCAACTTGATTTTATCAACATGCCTTAAATAAATCTTCTTTTTTCTGCATCTTTTAGCAACCAGATTGTTCACATGTGAAAGGGGAAGAACCTTACATGTTTTATTTTTATATCTGAGGTATTTGTATCTATTTTCTTTCCAAAGATAAAAGAGGAATGACAGCTAGCCTTTTTAAAAAAAATTGAAACAGCATATTGTATGTTTTGTCACCTGTGACTCTCTAAGTTATGTTCAGCTATTTTTCAGTCTTGTCTGACTCTTTATGACCCTTTTTGGGATTTTCTTGGCAAAGATACTCGAGTGGTTTGTCATTTCCTTCTCCAGCTCATTTTTGCAAATGAGGAAACTAAGGCAAACAGGCTTAAGTGACTTGCCCAGGGTCACACAGCTAGTAAGTGTCTGAGGCCAAATTTGAACTTGCCTCCAGGCTGGACACTTAATCACTGAGCCAACTAGATGCCCCTTTGCACCTAATAAAAGAGGGAAAGGAAAGGAACTGAGTGATAAGTGCTTCTTTCTACCCGTCTTGCAGGGCACATTTTAGCTCAAATAGAGAACTTGTGAACAAATTCAGTCTAAATTTTCCAAAGCATCCCTCCTTCAAACCTGTTACCTTTATTTCTTTAAAATCTCTCACTCCTTTCCTCTTCTTTATTTTTGCTGCTCATTTTTCTTCTTGAACACTTCTTTTATTTTGCAGTCTTCATTCTACTTCTTCTTCCCCTCCCATTTACTAAAATCTTATTGGGAAGTAAAAGGCAGTTAGTACCAGAGGTGAAGAGACTGAGTCCAAGATGGAAAAACTTGAGACACTGCAGACATGGAGGGGAAGATAGCTTTTTCACTATTTCTTTGTATTCCTAGAGACTTCAGAGATTTTCTCCTTGAGTGAGCTCAGATTTCTCTTGGTTTGAGCTGTTATCAAGTCTCTCAGAAGGAGCTCATTCATACATATGTATTTTCATGAGCTTTGTTGCTATACCTTTAGACAACCACTGTGAATATATATAACCTCTGTGGATCACACATGTATGTCTCACAGAGGTGAGTGACACCAGGCTAGGAGGGGCACATATCTTCTCTCAGTTTCAGCAACAGGTGCCTTGGGAAAGCACTTTTGAAAGGTTCAGAACAGATTAGGAGAATTTGGACCCATAACTTTTTTTCCTCAGATCTTCCTCCTAGGGGCAAAGGCATCATTCTGGGTAAGTATGCCTATTCTAGAACCCTCGGCTGATAAAGGGCAGCTAGGTAGTCGTGGATAGAGCGCTAGTCCAGGAATCAGGAAGACCTGAGTTATTATCCAGTTAAAATGAGCTGCAGAAGCACATGGCAAACTGCTCCCACTGTCTTTGCTAAGAAAACCCCAAATGGCATCACAAAGAGTCAGATGCGTCATGACTGGAATGACTGTACAACAACAGGCTGATAGAGTTTGGGGGTTAGGGGTGAAGAAAGAACCTAACAATTTGAGAGCAAAATGAGATGGTTGTTATAAGGAATGAAGATGCATTGACAAGATAAATAATTTTCAGAGGACAGGGACAAATTTTCATTTTTTCCCCTCTGTATCACACTTAGTAAAGTCCCTTTCACATAGCAGGCGTTCCATAAGTATGTGTTAGGTGTTCCTATAAGAAACACATTTTTCATTGGCCCCTAAAACTTACTCAAAAGTAGACTGCTTTAATAGGAACATTTGGTCATAGATCACACTGGGGAAGCCCCATAGGGCTCAGGCGAGCTCAATACAATCAGAATAATATTATCTATTTGTAAGGAAACCCTAACCATTTGGAATTTCGTTGGACAACCTTGATAAGAGCAGGGAATACCTTGGGTGAGTATCCATCTCTGGTTTATGCCTCTCTCGATAATGATAATAAGAGAAGCTTGGAACACAGTTGTCATTATGGTCACTTCTATAAAAAATTCTTCAGTTTAATAGACTTCTCAGTTTTGGTTCAACAAGCATTTCATTCAAGAGATGGTGCTAAGGACAGATGTTAAGTGACTGAAACAATGGTTCCTATCCATGAAGAGTTTGATTCCTAATAGAAGTGATATAACATCTATATTTAAATACAACACAAGGTAGAGACTGATGAGGGCAAAGGCTAGAACATACAAGGTGTGATAGGAATAGCGGGGGAGAAAGAACACAATCGATCTGGGGGATGGATCAGGGAAAACCAGAGGAAGTGATCATCTGAGCTCACCTTTGAGGGAACCCAACTGTAAAATGGGGATCATAACAGCATCTACCTCCCAGGGTTGTGAGGACCAAATGAAGTAATGTTTGTAAATCACTTAGCATGATGCCTGAAACATGGTTGGTGTGTAACAAATGCTTATTCCTTTTCCTTTTTCTCCTTTCACAATTTGTTAGAGAAGTTTAACTGATTAAAAAAAAAAAAGATGTCACAGTGAGTATGTCAAAGAGCCTACAAAGCACTTCAGTCAGAACGTGTGGTCTTCTTGCCAAGCAAAGAGCTACGGAAACCAAGGTGACATTGGTTTTGAGTATTTAGTCATCACAGAGTATGATAGTGGAAGACGCTAAGTAGTATCATTTCACAAAATAGTGAAAATTTACGGTGAAGCAAGCTGAGTGTGAGACACACCCAAAGTAAGAACATTTATAGATGAAATTAGAACAGCAAATAGAAGCAAAAAAGAGCATCGATGCCAACATTTTTATAGATATCGACTCTTATGACTGATCACAACAGAAATACCACATTTGGATTCCAACATATCAGCATCTAATGTGCTATGTGAAGTGAAAGGGTCATTTAATAATTACTTGACACTGACACAGTACTTTATTTATTTTTTCTTTTTTTCTTTTTTGCTTTTTGGAGGGCAATTGGGGTTAAGTGACTTGCCCAAGGTCACACGGCTAGTTTTTTTGGTGTGTGTTAAGTATCTGAGGCTGGATTTGAACTCAGGTCCTCCTGACTCCAGGGCCGGTGCTCTATTCACTGCACCACCTAGCTGTCCCGACACAGCACTTTATAAAGTTTTGCAAAGTGCTTTTCACACACAAGTTCATTTGAGCCCCACCCCAGCTTGGTGGGACAGGTATTATAGGTATCATTCCCATTTTATGAATGAGGAAACTGAAGCTCAAGAATATGTGATTTACTTATGGTCAAACAGCTAGTGAGTACCAGAGGCAGGATCAGACCCAGGTCTACCTGACACCAAGGACAGTCCTCTAGTTACTAACTACACTGCACTAGAGTAACTGTACCTTACCATACAGAGGCTTAAGAAATCTCTGCTGGTGACACCATTTCAAAGACATGTAGGGATCTATTTTCTTTTCTTTTCTTTTCTTTTTTTTTGCTTTTTGGAGCGCAATTAGGGTTAAGTGACGCCCAAAGTCACACGGCTAGTAATTGTGTCAAGTGTCTGAGGCCATATTTGAACTCAGGTCCTCCTGACTCCAGGGGTGGTGCTCTATTCACTGCTCCCCCTAGCCGCCCAGGGATCTATTTTCAAGATATCTTAAAAGAGAAATTAATCTCCCAGATGGAAAAAATAGTCTTTTAAAAAATTGTATTTTATTCTGAACTTAAGAAATATAACAAGCATTTCCATAACATGAAAAAGATGATTGTGCATGAAACTGCAATCTATTATGTACAACTTGCTATTCCTTTTAAATATATAATAAAGTTATCATATAGCCTTCTTTTTTTTTTTCTTCCCCTTCACCCTGCCCTAGAGATGGCTATCATTACATACAAATATGTATGTGTGTACGTATGTATGTGTGTATATATATATATATAATATATATATATAAAACAGATATATATAATATATATAATATACATAAAATATCTATTTTATATATATATATATATATATATATATATATATATATATAAACACCATATTATATATACTTCTTTTTATCAGTTCTTTTTCTGGATGCAGATGGCATCTTCATAGGTCCTTTGTAGTTAATTTGGGTGTTTGTAATAGTCAAAATGACTTATTCACTCAAAATTGTTCTTAAAACAATCTTGTTATTACCGTATACGACATTCTATTAGTTCTGCTCACTTCGTTCTTCATTATTTTGTGCAAGTCTATCCATGTTTTTCTAAGATCACTGAGCTCATCATTCATACACCACAACTTGTTTGGTCATTCCTGTTAACAAAAAAAGTGTGAGGGACATCAGAAACAACTGACCTATGCCTTCTTTCTCTTTAATATATTTTTTTTTACGAATTATCTAGATGTGTATCAAGTGTCTTATTGATGAAAAGATGAGGACACGAGGAGGCTTTTGCAGACTACTTCCTATCACAGACCACATCTTCAGAATTACAGAAATCAATGAATAGCATATATTTCATTTACCACCTGGCTGCACTCCTGTACTTTGTGATGCTTCAGGAAAAGTCTTCATTTGCAAGTCACATCCCCTCTGTGTAACTCATATCTCAACAGTGCCCTCAGTCTCTGGGACCCCTCCTTTCCTCTGATTGGAATGGGAAGAGAGCTCTCTTCCCAGAACTTTCACTTAAGGAAGGAGCACAGGTCTGCCATTTTTTCATTTCCCACTGGGCTATGCTCCTCTAGGCTTTTCCACCATGCTCCCCGGTTGGGTACCTTCTTCCTCTAACCTTCTGCTTTTCTGCTTCCTTTCATATGTTTTCTGCTCTTTAGATTGTAAGCTTCTTGAGGGTAGGGACAGTCTTTTGCCTTTCTTTGTATCTCCAGCCATTAGTACAGAACCTGGCACAGAGCAGGTGCTTAATAAATGTGATTGACTAATACTGAAAGGCAGTTGTTTTATATTAGTCATTTTTCTCTGGCAAATGGTCACAGAGTTAATGTCTTTATTTTTATTATTCTCCCCCCTTTTCTTTTCCAGAGTTAACATCCTGTTTAAATAGTTGGAGCTATTGTTATTATTTTCAGTGCTTTCTTCTAATATTTCTCTTTTTGTCTAATCTGGTGTTAATTTTGTACTCCAATCAGTTGATGAGCTAAATGATGGATAGCTCTTTTCTCACTTCATTAATTTGGGTATTTATAATTCTCATGTTGTTAACTAGTTACTTCCTTTCTATTGAGATATAATAATTTCAATTGGCAGGATTTTTGATCCCTATTAACTTCTCAATCTGCAATAAAAAAAAAAAATCTATTGATTTTCCTGATGTGGCTTGGTATTTGCCAAGTCTGATGCCTTCCAACTTCCTTCTTCTTTTCTTCAAAAAAAATTTTTCATGCTCTGCTTCTATTTTATTTTTTTCTCAATTACATGTAAACAAAAAATTTTAACATTTAAAAAAAATTTTGAGTTCCAAATTCTCTTCCTTCCCCCTTGTTGAGTGTCTAAGCAATTTGATATAGATTAGACATGTGCAGTCATATTAGCCATGTTGCAAAAGAAAACATGGACCAAAAAAATTCAATAATAATAATAAAGTTAAAAAGCATGCCTCAATCTGCATTTAGACTCCATTAGTTCCCAATTTCCTTTTTAAAAAACGTATTCATGATACACAGGTATGAAGCTTTGGCCTATTTCATACTCACTCCTGAACCTCTATATTCCAATGTATTTTTCACCCTTCTCTCATGCTTTATTCTGAATTGAAATAACTGAATTTTTAGGTACATGTCGACTTTATTTGGATGACCTTTGACTAGCATTAGAACTTTACATGAAACAGAGTATGTATAAGAAGCTGTATTTGTAGATGAATGAATGACAGTATCCAAAATTTGTTGATGTAAACCATGTCTTAGTACTAAAGCTCTGGGCTTGTATGGATTTGGTTCCATCTTGGGGAATTTTCTTTAAAATCTCTTTAATTTAATTTTCTTGAAAATCTTATTCTACCCAGGGTTTTCCCTGGGATTATCAGAGACTGGCTCATGTCTGTCTTTTTTTTTTTTTAATAAAAGAAAGCCTTCTATTCCTAGGTAAGCACAAGTTTATTAAAACATTAAATACAAGATAAACTTTATATAAACAAATAGAATTTGAACCTAAAATGTTGCTTTCATTTCTTTTCAGTAGCTATCCACTATTCCCAGGGGCCTATATAAGCCCTCCAGATTTTTAGTACTATGCACATGGGACCATGTACTTGTAGTTGCTAGAGAGTGAAATGACCCTTTCTTCTGGTGAGCCCAACCTTTCCAGAGACATATACAGTCCTCTACATTTATGGTGCCTAGGTAGAGCCCCTGGACCTGGGAAAATTATGTGGAGTCAATAGAAAGTTGGACTCCTGATCATCTTTGACGCAGCCCTGAGTGACAAAGACCGAAAATTCAACTAAGTGCCTCTCATTGTACAAATCCTTGAGCTAGGAGCCTGGGCATATGAGTTGCCTACACATCCTCTTGTGAAGGCCCATTCAAAGGCTCCAGGACATAGGCTAAATTCTACTCATGCTCCAAGAAGGCCCAACCAAGTATAGCTGATAGCACTCCCCTATTGCCCACACCACACAAAGGATTGGAAACAAAGAAGATGTTGATTAGATAATAGCTAAACAAATTTTGGAAAGTCTGGGTCATTTTTATTTATTTATATTATTATATCATATTATTAAATTAAAATTAAATTAATTAAATTTCATTATTAATTAAATTAATTAAAAATTAAATTAAAATATTATATTATTAAATTTTTATATTTAGTTTAGTATATACAATAGACGGAAGAGAAAAATCTAATTTAAAGTGAATATAACATGATTGTTAGATTGGAACTTGTCGTTCAGTGGTTTTAGTTGTATTGTGACACCTTTTAGGATTTTCTTGGCAAAGACACTGGAGTGATTTGCCATTTCTTCTCCAGCTCATTTTATAGATGAGGAAACTGAGGTAAATAGGGTTAAGCAACTTGCCCAGGGTCACAGAGCTAGTAAGTGTCTGAGGTGGGATTTGAGCTCAGGAACGTGAGTTTTTCTGACTCCAGGGAGGATACTCTATCCACTGTGCCACCTAAAAGCCCCAAATTGGAACAGTTTATGTGGAATTTTACCCCTGCATGAGAAAGGACAAATGTGAAGAATTCAGAGAGGCATGAGCAGCATGAAATAACACAGAGGGAAATCAGCAGAATCACCGTGTGCAGTGGCTAGAATGTTGGACTGGAAATCAAGAAGTTGTAAGTTTGAATCCTGCTGCAGACTAGCTGTTTCGCCCCATAAGTTACTTAATTTCGTCTTTCAGCCTTAGTTTCCTCATCTGCAAAATAGAAAAAACAATTGCACCTATCTCACAAGGTTGATGTAAAGATGAAATGAGATAGTATACTTTATATTGATATATAATAGTATACCTTACATTGATATATATTAAATATATTGATATTTATATGATTATATGATACATTATATTACATGATACAATCATTATAATAATCAAGCCTGCCCCAGAGAAGCGATAAGAAAACATACCTCTCTCCTCTTTTTTTCAGCCCAGGAGGAGCACTGTTGGGATGGAATATTGCATATATTATCAGGCAAAATTAGTAGGTTAGATGGGCTTTCATTTTTGTTTCTTTGTTATAAGGGATAGAGTCCTGAGAAGGGGAAAGAAGTGGTATGTATTTGGATATGGAGGTGATGTAAAAATTAAAGACATCAATAAAAAGCTTTAAGAAACCTCACTCTGTAAAAAGTTTAAGCAAAATAGTTAATAACTTGCCTCTTAAATAGTCAGATCGAGGCCAGAGCTTATTAATTTCCTTTAGGAAGTTACGAGATAGCTGATAAATTTCTGCAAGATTTATTTATACCTGGAAAAGAAGGAAGTTATTTTTTTTCTCTGCAAGCCTGTAGCTATGCTGTTTTTGTACAATTAAAGGAAAAAAAAGAATTCCTATAATGCTTTTGATCTTTGACAGAAAATAAATGACCATTCATTTCATGCCTATTAGGGAAAAGGTTGAGGCCTGGGAGGGGAAGGAAGGAATGGTGGAACCTGGCCCTGCTCTCCCTGTTATCTCACTCAGGAGGTGCCGAAGGAAACCTTGACACCTTAGAATGGCACAGGCATAGATTACTGAAGGGAACTCTGGACAGACCGGAATGGAGAGGCCAAAAAGATGGTGTCCTTTCCAGAGGAGAAAAGAAAGGGCCTTGGGAGCGCCTCTCTGCACTCCTAGTAAATAAAGACCATGCCACGCTCCTTTGTCAAAGCCTGAAGAAAATCTTAAATGTGAAAAGAAAGAAAAATAAAAATGGATCTTCAGACTCTGTAGGAAATCCTGACCCTTAGATTACACAGCTAGAGCAGGAAGGGCCCCTCCCATGGGAAGATGATGTTCCTGGAGTCAATTCCATTTGGATCAGCTGATGGCAAATGACGTTGGCTGACAAAGTCTGAACTCTATAAAAGAGGGCCTTGGGAAGAGTTCTTTGCTTTGTCCTCCAGCTCTCCAGTGAGGAGAGAGGCAAAACTGAATCTCCAAGATGATGAGATGTCAAGGGATGAGTTTATCCTAGAGAGGAGGTGGACCATGAAGTTCCAGGAATCAAACTAAGCAGAGCTATTATTGTTCAGGTGTTTTCAGTTGTGTTGGATGCTCTGTGGCCCCATTTGGGGTTTTCTTGGCAAAAACACTAGAGTGGTTTGTCATTTCCTTCTCTAGTTCATTTTACAGATGAAGAAACTGAGGCAAACTGGGTTAAGCCCAGGCTCACACAGCTAGGAAGTGTTGGAGGACAGATTTGAACTCAGAAAGATGAGTCTTCCTGACTCCAGGGAGGGCATTCTATCCTCTGCCATGGTAAATAAAATTAGCTGGAAAAGTCAGAGCCATCCTGAATTGATCATTAATACAAAATTATGAAATGGGAGCAGACAAACCTTGTCCTTTGGGTGTTATCCGGGAAAAAACACAATGGCAGTGGGAAACAGGGCAAAAATCACACTTTAATTAATCACGGAGAGTATGGGGGCAAGAGGCCCATCAAGGCAGAGAAGAGCTGTGAGAAGTGGGGAGGGATACAGTGGCAGACAGTGACATGGGGACAGGGGATGGGGTGGTGAAGGCAGGCAGTGTGAAGGACTGGATAGGGAGTCACGCATAACTTGGGATTAGAGAAGGGAGCACTGGAGCATCATGGACCCTTAGGGGATAGAGGAATGCTTGGGGGTGGGGGAGGAGTTGTCTCATTTTTATAGATTTTTGGGAAAGAGACCAAGTTCTATCTATGCCACCTTGGGGTTAGTTCATTAACATACCCAAATCATCTCAAAGTTGTTGGTAAAACTTCAAAGTCATCGTCTCAAAGTTATCGGCATCACTGGAATTGTCTGGAATTTGATCATAACATGTGACTAGGAAGTGAATTTTAGTTAATATATAATATGATTTGTAAATTATGCTGCTTTGATCTTTGAGACGGTATGTACGTGACTCTCAGATTCCCCTTTGCATCTTATTTCCTGCTATTGACCCTTTACACTGGCTACTTACTACCATGGACTGACCAGAAGGGGAAAGAGGGGGGTGGTCAGGGGCCCGGAACAAGACACAGTTTTGACACACCTTCTATAAAGTTAGGCTTTGATTTGTATTTGCCCACGGTCACAGCACAAGTGAGTGTCAGATGCTGTTTGAACCCAGTTCCTCAGACTCCAGAGCTAGTGCCCTTCTCACTATACCAGAAGGCTGGAGAATAAGAAGATACTCAGAGGAAGAGGGAAAGAAGCTTTCTTGAATACTTAGAGCTAAGAATCAGATTGGAGACTTTTCATTAAGATGAGGGACCATGAGCTATAAAGAGGAAGCAGCTGCTTCTCCTCCAGGAAACGACAAAGCAGCTACATCAATCTGGTCCCATGAGAGATCAGTCGGTGAGGTTAGAGCTCCCTGCCAAGGGAAACTGACAGCTATCTGTCAACATGAAAACACCAGTAGAGAAGTCTGTTGTTTTCTCTGGGCATGTATTCAAGCCATGACAAAGATCCTAAGACTTATCAAAACAGGTAGTCACTGCTTGCTACTGGTCTTTCTTTCCTTCCTTCCTTCCTTCTTTCTTTCTCTTTCTTTCTTCCTTTCTTTCTTTCTCTCTTTCTCTCTCCCATCCTTCCTTCCCCCCCTCTCTCTTTCTTTCTTTCCAGATGCCAAATTCTCATAAAAGTATTTTAAAACTTGCTACCAGCCTCAATTTCTTTTTACAAGTAAATTTATTCTCCCACCCCAGATGACCACTGACAATGACTCTATTTTGCAGTAGATGTCGGAGAATCCTTCATCTTCTTGATCATGGTGGGGATGAGGTGCATGTGGTCACCCACACATTTGATCACATAGAACTCCAGCTGCCTCTTCACCTGTTGCTCTTCGCTCCTGGCATCTATCAGGTCATTGCATTTCAAAGTGCATTGAGCCAGGCAGTCCTGGAATCTCTCCAGTTGAATGGTCATAAAGGCCTACGCCTGGGCCAAGGGTACATGGCAGCACTTAGTGCACTGATGAACCTGCTAAATGGAGGCCTGGGTATCCTAGCAGTAGCTGGCACTACCTGGAACACAGTACCCAGCGTCTTGCAGCTGTTCTCCCACTCTAGCCCCTTCACTGGGGTATCCACCATCTCCTGCACCCATAGCTGCTGAAATTGGCAGAAGGAACCTGGACCATTTTTTCAAGAATATTGAGAACTCCTCTATTTCTGTTGAAGGCAGCATCATTCTTTCAGTTTTGAAGGTTCGTGACCTTAATTCTTTACTGTCCCTTACCCTGCCTATCCAATCAATTGCCCAGTCTTGTTTCTTTCTCAAGAATGCTTCATCTCCATCCCCATCTCTCTCTCTCTCTCTCTCTCTCTCTCTCTCTCTCTCTTTCTCAGCAATCAGGGTTAAATAACTTGCCCAGGGCTACAACATCTAGTAAGTGTCTAAGGCTACATTTGAACTCAGCTCTTCCTGACTCCAGAACTGGTGCTTTATCCACTGCAACACCTAGCTGCCCCTGTCCCCTTCTCTCTACCATACTGCTATCCATTGCCCTATTTCAGACCTTCATGTACTCTCACCTGGACTATTACAATAGCCTCCTAACTGATCTGCCTTTCTCTACACAACTGCTAAGAGATTTCCCTGAAGTGCGGGTCTGTGTGCTTCCCTTCCCTACTGACTGCAGCCCAAGTTTACCATTCTGGTGGTATTTCCAGAGAAACTCAGGATAAAGGAAGTAACTATGGCAGCCAGGCATCAATAAACTTGATTGGCTTCCTATTGCTGCAAGGATCAAATATAAGCACCTCTTTTTCAGTTTTTAAAACTCTTTACCAGCTGGTGGAGTCTGAATGCAGACCGAAGCATACTTGTTCTCTACTTTATTTTTCTTGTTTTCTTTTTGTCCGTGTTTTCTTTCATACCATGACTTACATGGAAATGTGTTTTGTATAACTACACATGTATAACCTATGTCAAATTGCTTGCCTTTGAAATGAGGGGAGAAAGGGAAGAAGGGAGAGAATTCGGAACTCAAAATAAAAAAAAAGAATGTTAAAATTACTTTTACGTGTAATTGGGAAAAATAAAATACTAAACTAAAAAAAGCAATAAAAAATAAAAACCATAGATGCCTAAGCATTTTCTATGGAAGAAGTGCTACATGAAGCAAAATAAAAAGTACCTTTTTAGCTAAAAAACCAAACCAAACAAAAAACAGAAACGAAAACTCAACCCTTTCAAGCTGGCTCCAATCTGCCACTTTAACCTTGTTTGTAACTCATTTTTAACTTCTTTATTCCCCTTCCTGCACTCAGTGATCCAGCCAAACTGATCCTCTTGTTGTTCCTTACACACAACATACCATCTTCCTCCCAGTGCCTTTGTACTGGCTGTTTCCTAGGTCTGGGATGCCCTCCCATTTCCTCTCATTTCTTTCAAAACTCTGCTCAAGCAACATCTACATGAAACCTTTCCTGATGCCCCTAGCTGCTAGTACCCACCCCAACCAAATTTACTGTGTGTTTATTTTGTATGTCCTCATTGATGTACTTGTTATCTCATCCAATAGAATGTAAATTACTTGAGTATAGGGACTCTGTTTTTACTTTTGTCTTTGTGGTCCCTAACCTGGCTCATGTTGTTGTTCTTGTTTAGCTGATTACTTGTGTCTGACTTTTCCTGATCCCATTTGGGTTGGGTTTTTTTGGGCAAAGAAGTTAGAGTGGTTTGTTGTTTCCTTCTCTAGCTCTTTTTTTTTTTTTTGCTTTTTGGCGGGGGGAAGGCAGGGCAATTGGGGTTAAGTGACTTGCCCAAGGTCACACAGCTAGTAAGTGTTAAGTGTCTAAGGCAGGATTTGACCTCAGGTCCTCTTGACTCCAGGGCTGGTTTTCTGTTCACTATACCACCTAGCTGCCCCTGGATTCTAGCTTCAAGAGAGAAGATGGACAATGCCAATCCCACTCCAGGTTCTTGAAGAAAAGGACTTTGGAGAGAAGCCAACAGGAGAGGAGCCAGCAATCTCCACCATCTCCCTGTCCCCAGTTTGCTACATTAGAGACCTTGGAGAATTTGTGTGAGATCTAGGATGATCAAGGATCTCTTGGTTGAGCTGAATTATCTGGCTCACAATGGGAGAACTGCTTCATTCTGTATTGTCTCCTATATTTTCTCCTGTGTTCACTTTCTCTGACTTCTGTTTTGCTATTGAATTGGATAAATGGGTTACTTTGACAGTTTCCATGTGTGTTCATTGTGGAAATGGTATGTAATGGAAAGGGAGTCAAGCCTTGGATATAAAGCTTGAGGAAAATTTAGGGAATTGAGGGGATTAGGACAGTAAATTGTTAATTGTGGGAATGGAGTGAACCACATTGACTCCATTGTATGATTCAATTCTAGAGATAGCTCAGTTCCATTTCTATTCAATTATGGGTCTATTCCAAATTCTGTCTTGTTTGTTTATTCAGTTGTGGGAATTGGAAGAAAACCTTATTGAAGGTTTTATAGTTTGAAGCTAGCCCTGCTTAGCTAGAAAACTGGGCCACCTTCCTGTTGCTTAGAGACTCTTAACCAAGAACCTCCATTATGCTGAACAGGGAAACTTAGTCATTCAAAGACTGATGCAAGGAGCTTTCTCACAATAGTACATCTCAAGCAACCCATATGTCTTATCTGAGAACTGGCCTCACACTGATCAATCAGTGATTGTTTCCATGTTCCTTTGATGATTTACAGACACTTTGGTGAACAGGACACCTCCTTTTCTGAATTCAGGGAATTGTACCTACTCACTCTCCCTCTCCCAATTTGGAAAGTCTCTAATCTCTTCAAATTAGAAATCAGGTTACTGGGGGCAGCTACGTGGCACAGTGAATAGAGCACTGGCCCTGGAGTGAAGAAGACCTGAGTTCAAATCCAGCCTCAGACATACACACACACACACACACACACACACACACACACACACACACACACACACACACACACACACAGAGCTGTGTGACCTTGGGCAAGTCACTTAACCCCAATTGCCCCTCCAAAAATAAAAAAAAAATTTAAAAATCAGGTTACCTAATGTTGTATTATTTCCTTTTAACTAATTGGCCTTATTTGATTAAAATTTTTAGTGTATAAAGATCTATTTGTCCCTGTATTTGGGATCCAGGCCTAACTGAAGAGTTTGGTTTTGCTTTATTAGGCAATTGGCATGCGTTGCTTAATAGATCGATATGCTTGAAAGATCTAATCTTTGTTTTCCTCAGTTGTTTCATTTTATACCCACCACAAGCTTGTGGTCTTGCTTCCTCCCTTAATGAAATAGTGATGAGAAGTTAGCTTGACCTTGAAGATCACTTCCCCTAGACCAGGTGTGGGGAAACTGTGGCCTCAAGGCCACATGTGACCCTTTAGAAGGATCCTTAAGTGCAGTCCTTGACTGAATCCAAACTTCACAGAACAAATCCCCTCAATAAAAGAATTTGTTCTGTAAAACTTGGACTTGGTCAAAAGGCTGCACCCCAGGACCTAGAAGGTCACATGTGACCTCACAGTCTCAGGTTCCCCACTCCTGCCCTAGACTAATAATATTTAAGGGAGCAGATAGATAAAATTCCAGCCTGGTACCCTCTCTCTCTGAAGAGAACAGAAGGGCCTCCAGTCCCAACCTCCTGCTTCCCCTTCTGGCAGGAATGGAAGTTTCCCTTGGAAAAGGAGGAAGGGGGAAAAGAAGAGGCAAGAGATATTTATTCTGCCTCCTTTCCAGCCATACAATGACACCTACAGGCTACAATTGGGGGACAGCCCTTGACACGTTTATATCTCCTCTCCCCAATTAGATTGTAAGCTCCTTGATGTCAGTGAATTGCTTTTCCTCCTCCCCCCTTTTTTTGTGTCTTTAGTGTCTAGTATAGTTCCTGACACAGTAAACACTTATTAGATGCTTGTTGATCGATTCAGGCAGAACCAACTTGCCAGCAGCTTTGTGTTCAGAGACTGTTAGGAAGCAGCCAGTTTTATGATAACATAAATATGTGAACTGACTCAGTTTTGCATCTGTTGGAACTATTTCTTTTTATGACCTTGGAGGGCAAATGAAGGAGGAGATTTATAGGGAAAATCAGACCATGGAGACAGGAATACTCCAGGTCATGGTTTTCTCATGAACATCTTTAAAGATCTAATGGCAACAGCACTAACTAATAATAACTAGCATGCCTTTGAGGTTTGCAGAGTACTTTATATAAATTATTTCATTTGATACCACAACTCTATGAAGTAAGTACTATGATTATCCCCGTTTTACAAATGAGAAAACTAAGGCTGAGAGAGGTTAATTGACTTGTTCAGGGTCATAGATCTACTAAGAGTCTGAAGAAGGATTTGACCTCAGGTTTTCCTGGCTCCTAGTCCAGAACTCCTTTCCTGATGCCACCAAAAGACCTGGTTTTAAAGCTCATCTCTATCACTTATTACTTATGTGACCCTAGCAAGGAGCCTTGGCTTCTCTTGGAAATGAAGGAGTGAAAGGCAGCTAGGAGTGGAAAGAGCACTGGATCTAGAATCAGGAAGACCTGTGTTCAAATCCAGCCTCAGATATTTACTAGTTATGTGACCCTGGGCAAGGCACTCGGCTTTTAACTGCCTTAGCGTTCTCAACTGTGAAATGGGGATGATAACAGTGGCACCAACCTCCCAAAATTGTTGCAAAGATAAAATGAGCTAATATTTGTAAAACGCTTAGCAAAGTGCCTGGCACATAGTAGGTGCTTGTTTTCTTCCTTCCTTCTTCCTTAATTTCCTCCTCTTTAAGAAATGCGAGTTGAAGTGGGCCTCTATTAAACAATTCAACAGACATTTACAAGCCTTTTATATTCCAGTCACTTTACTCGGCATTGGGATAAGAAACTCCTCCCTATCTTCAGGGAATTTACATTCTGCTCAGAAATTTGATGGATAAGAGGTCAATCAATCAGTAAACATTAATTAAGTGCTTGCTATGTACCAGACATTGCTCTGAGTGCCAAGGACACAAAAAGGGGCCAAACATAGGCCCTGCCTTCCAAGGAGCTTGCAAGCTCTGAGAGGAGACAGCGAGCGAATATGGGATACAAAACTGTACAGGGTAATTACGACGTGATCAGCAGAGGGAAGGCTAGGACTGAGAACTGAGAGAAGCTGAGGAAGGCTTCCTGCAGAAGGTAGGATTGTAGCGGGGACTTAAGGGAAACGAGGGAGGCTGGCAGTTGGAGAGGAGGAGGCAGAGTGTGGCAGGCATAGGGGACAGCCAGGAGGCAGAGTCACTGGACTGAAAAGTACTTGTTTGGAATAAAGTATAAGAAGACTCCAAAGACAGTCCAGGCTAATCTGAGTGGCAGCTAGGTGACTTAGCGGATGGAGTGCTGGGCTGGGAAGCAGGAACACTCATATATGCTTACTAGCTGTATGACCCAAGGCAAGTCACTTAACCTTGTTTGCCTCAGTTTCCTCATCTGTAAAATGAGCTGGAGAAAGAAATGGCAAACCACTCCAGTATCTTTGCCAAGAAAACCCCAAATGGGGTCATGAAGAGGCTTCTTGTCTGTCCCTTGGTCACCATGACAAGGGGACACTGAACCAAAAAGGATTGGGGAGTGCAGAAGGAAGTTGTGAAGGGAAGCATTGTGAAGCAAAGGTAATGACCGGACTATGGAGTGGGTCTTAAAAACCCTTTAAAAGGTTATAAAAGGGGAAACCAAAGTCTCTGCCTTTGTCTTTCATTTGAACATGTCACTTGGGACTCTTTCTCCCCCTCCCCCCTTTCTCTCCCATTCTCTTTCTCCCTCTCCCTGTCTCTCTGTCTCTCTGTCTGCCTGTCTGTCTGTCTGTCTGTCTGTCTCTCTCTCTCTCTCACACACACACACACACACACACACACACACACACACACACACACACACACACACACCCCAATGAGGATATACACTTCCCTAGATGAACCTCAAACTGGATCTCATGTCCCAGATGTCTCTGCCTTGTGTTTGTTTCCTTGAGCATGGATCAATGAAGAACAATCTTGAGAGATGGCTATTTCTAGGCTCGGCATTAGTCTTGCGCCAGAATTTGAGGGGTCTAGTATCCTTGAATTGGGTGCTGGTAGGTGCTTCCTTCTACTACATTCTTCTCAGACAAGAAGATGACCATGCCTGAAGTGTCCTCCCTCCTCAACTCTGATTGCTAACCTCCCTGGCTTCCTTTAAGCTCCAAATAAAATCCTAGCTTTTATAAGAACACTTTTCTAAACTTTCTTAATTCCTGTGCCTTTCCTTTGTTAATTTTTTTCCTATTTAGCTTGTTTGTATATGTCTTTTGGCTTGTTGTCTTCCCCATTAGATTGCAAACTCCTTGAGGGCAGGGACTGTCTTTTTTGTATCCCCAGCACTGAGCACCTTGCCGGGCACATAGTAGATACTTAATCAATGTTTACTGATTGATCAATGACCACCGATAGGAATATGAGCCAGGACTGCCTGACTGACCAGAAGAGACGGGCCTTGAGTTGCTGCTCAGAGAGGACAGATCTTAGATGAATCTGAAACATCTGCTCAGCGGTCCCATAAATCTCCCGGGAGTCTTTACTTCCTGCCCCATCCCCAGAGAGCATCCTAAGATTGATAGATTATTTCATGCTTTCAGCATGCTAATACATGTTTATGAGTATTTTATGTTTTAAGCATTTATTTTATGGTGGAAGAAATAAATAGCTGGCATTTGCCTTTATCTACTTTGTACAGGATATACCTTTCTAGAAGGGACCCTGCTAATTCCTTTGGGGAGACCTTAGACACCACTTATACCTAATCTTTGGGAGATTTTCTCTGAGACTCTGGGATAAGGGAATAATGAATGAGAGTTGGAGAAAAGTCTTATCCCTTCTCTTTAAGAAGTCAGACTCCCCAGGACTAAACCTGGGTTTGCATGAGCCCAGAGTCAGGGCTTCTTGTGGGAGAGGGTGCCCCCCACCACCCAGACCATGGAGAACACTCATAGTACAATAATATTACATTACTTTCATATGCCATGGATTTTCCAGTAATTTTTATGTCTTGTCTCTTTCTTTCTCAGTCAGCCCCAAGTATAAAGAAAAATTCTTGAAGTTGTCTAATCTCTCTCATTCGCTTATGTGCACTGGAAAAATCCCTTAGTTTGAAGACTGGTATTGACAGTGATCCATAGACATACTGTATTTTGCTTTTATTGGTGAGAGGGAATGGAGGGAAAGAATGTGCTAAAAAAAGAAAAAAAGCTCCATTAACAAGACAGACTTTTTTGAGGGGAGGGGAGAGGAGAATGGTGAAGATGGAGGCCATGCCAATTTCCCAATGTAAGGGTTACGTAGTGGTGGTAGTGGTAGTAGCAGCAGCAGCTGTTCTGCCCCCCATCAGTTAGAATAAAACCCTCTTCGGCTTGTGAGTTAGGCAGCAAGCATATAAAGACTCACCCTGGTGGTATGGGAGATGAGAACAATTTGTTCCAACAGCCACGAAAGCAGCTGAAGCAGGCACGATTGAGCACTTAGAGCTTGGTCAGGCATTGAAGATGCCAAGGTCATCCGCTGCATTCTGGGACATCACCAGTCCTCTTAATTTTTGTCTTTGCCACTGGATTTCAAAGACTCTGGAAGAAAGACTGAGAATGACAACTTTGTGCAATTCTGCCTCACTTAAATCCAGTTCACACATGAGTCAAGATACCATCCTTGGTATCACTGGTCCTCTTTGAAAATGTAGGACAAATAAGTAGTAGTAGCAGTAGCGGCAGCTAGCATTTATAACACTTTGAGGTTGGTAAAACATTTTGCGTATGTTAACTCATTTGATCCTCACGTGTAACTTGTAAAGCTTCCATCTATGTTGAGGGGTGGGAAGGTAGGTGGAAGACAAGTAGCCCTAGAAGAAAAGGGAGAGAGACGCTTTATGCTAAATGACTAAATGACAGAATGACTGGGTCTATTTAGAAAGAAACACATTTCCTTTGTACCTCCTATCCCCGCTTCCCTTCCCCCGCCCCCTGCCAAACCCCCATCAAACTAACAACATTTTGATGTCATAAAAGTAAATATCTTGGATACTCTTAATACATCACAAAAATGCATGTGGAAAGTCTTTTGTGTGTTACTGCTAAAGTAGTGGTATCTTCCCTTTGTAGAAAAGTTGGTGCCATTGGAGGAAATCTTTGTGTTGTCTCCTTTAGGTCATTCTGAGAGACATCTTGAGACATTGCCTTGCTTGCCCCGCCTCTTTTTTTTTTTTGCTTTTAGGAGGGGGGAAGGCAGGGCAATTGTGGTTAAGTGACTTGCCCAAGGTCACATGGCTGGTAAGTGTTAAGTGTCTGAGGCTGCATTTAAACTCAGGTCCTCATGACTCCAGGTATTAATGGGAGAAAAGCTAAGGGAAGATTCTAATAGAACATGAGAACCAAAAATAGAGAACTGATGACTTGCCCAAAAGTAATTAGTTTTCCATATTTCTCCTATGATCCAAAGATGTTTTGTACCTTCTGTTAAAAATAGAATTGACAAACAATGACTTGAAATAGAATCTTGGAAATTTTTTTTTCTGTGCTAGGAGAGTAGGGGAGCTATATTCATTTTTCTCAGAGATTTTTTCCTGAGCTTACAAAATACTACAAAGAGGGGCAGCTAGATGGTGCAGTGAATAGAGCATAGGCCCTGGAGTCAGGAAGACCTGAGTTCAAATTTGACCTCAGATGCTTGACACACTTATTAGCTGTGTGACCTTGGGCAAGTCATTTAATCCCAATTGCATTGCTTCCCCCCACCCTTTTTTTGCTTTTTGGAGGGGAGAAGGCAGGGCAATTGTGGTTAAGTGACTTGCCCAAGGTCACATGGCTATTAAGTGTTAAGTGTCTGAGGCTGCATTTAAACTCAGGTCCTCAAGGCTCCAGGGCCAGTGCTCTATTCACTGCACCACCTAGCCACCCCAATCTTCCCTTTTCTTAAAAAAATACTATGAAATGATTTAAAAAGTTCATTTGGCAATGGCAAACTGTAATAAGTTTTAAAATGAATAGGACAGGAATAATATAAATGGTAGTAGGTAAATGACAAACTATAAGCTGAATCTGGGTTCACACTTATAGTTCTTTAGAGTATCTCTTTACCAATGGCAAATTCTAATGCATAGGATATGAATTCCTTCCTCACACCCTAGCCCAGTCTTTGAAAATAAAGGGGGGAAAAGAGCAGGTAATGAAGTATTAATTTGTTTTTAAAATTAAATTAATTAAATTTGGGGGGGTTAATTTGTAAATAAAATTTGTGAAATTCTCTTTGATAAATTTAGGGAATAGTTAGCTAATGGCCTGCCAAGAATAAGCCATATCCTTGGTGGTTTAAAAAAGAAGAGGACTGGAAGCACAGAGTCAAGGCTACTCTTTGAAGAATACAGAGGGAGAGAGGATTTCTCTCTCTCCTTTCCCCCTACCTCTATTGGTCATAGTATTTTGCAGCAGACCTACTTACCTAGTAGAAGACTGCATGAGAGGTGGAGGAAGAGAGCAACAAAGACAGCAAGAGAGACAGACAGAGATACTCACAGATGTAGAAAGAAAGAAAGATTGAATGAAAGGAACCAGCTGCAAGAAGTATAATACCTGGAGGCAGAGAAAAGAACCTTGGAAGAGTTAACCTTGGCAGTAGGGAATTGAACTTCTGAGAGAAGCAGGCTTAGGGAACCCAGTTAAGCTCAAAAGAGTCTTTGAGCCCAGGGAGGAATAGTAGGAGGCCACCACAAGAAGAAAAAGAGTGCTGGCACCCCATGGAGGAGTAAGATGCTTTGTCCGCATGAGTTCCTCGTGTGTGACTTTCACTAGCAGTGCACTCTTCTTATTCTGCTCTTCTGATATTTTGTGGGAGAGTGCGTCCCAGATTTGGGAGAGGAATGCTGTTTTTGAACTAATTATGTCTACTGGCTATTTTTAAAAGGTAAGTGTACCAGTGGGGGAGCATGAATTGTAGGTGTGGATCTGCAGTCTACCTTGAAATCTGGGACTAGTTATCCCCCTGGGGACTCAACCTGCAAAATGATGCCAAGTAGAGACTGGAGGGGGTACTAGTTTCTTTATTTTTTAAATTCTTTTTTTTTCAGTCCAAAATTCTCTTTTTCTCCTTTCTCACCCACTGAGAAGGCAAGAAAAAAATCACAGTATAAAAGTATATAGTCATGCAAAACAAATCCTTGCATTAATCTTGTCAAGACATAAAGAAAGGTGGGAAGGAAGAAGGTAAGTAGGAAAGAAAAGAAAATACGCTTTGATCTGCCTTATGAGTCCATCAACTTCTCTATCTGGAGAGAGAGCATGTTTCACCATAAGTCCTCTGGACTTGTGGTTGACCATTGTGTTGATTGGATACTAAGTGTTTCATAGTTGATTATCTTTACAAAATTGTTATTGTATAAATTGTTCTCATGGTTCTGTTCACTTCACTTTGCATCGGTTCCTGTAAGTTTTGGGAATAGTTTCTAAGGATTTTGACTGAATTCATGCTTTAGAGCATGGGTTCCTCTGGAGTCAGAAGACCAGGCTCAAATATTACCTCTGATAATTATTGCTTAAGAGTTCCCAAGTTCTGGATTTCAGGGATCAGAGCTTCTAGAGAGAGAGAAGAAATTCTTCTTAATATCTCATTCACTCTTCAAGAAAGAAAATGCTAACTGACATGACTCATGCAGCTGGGAAATTGGTAAAGAGGACCTATAAGCTGAAGAAGTAAAGGTTCTAGATCTTGTCATTCCTGTATTGCAGTGAGTGATTTGGATGGTGCAGATCCACTGAAAAGAAATATCGTTTGTTTAGCAGCTCCCAAATATGACTGCGTAGGGGTTGGGATGGGGATAGGAGGGTGTTTATGGCCCATTTACAGGATTTGTGGTTTTTTTTTTTAATCCATTTATGTTCTCCCTTGAGTCCTTTGCAGCTTCTGCATTTTCTGTGGGATGAAGTAAAAGTCTGCCCCATATCTGATTTACATCTATTACCTTGAGTGCTTATATAGGAGCTGCCAACATTTGGGGGAACTTACCCATATGTCTTTGTAATGGGTTTTGTTTTTCTTGCTTTCTCAATGAGTAGGGAAGAGGGAGAGAATTTGGAACTGAAAAAAAATTATTTAAAAAGGAAGTATTCCTGAAGCAGCACTCCCTTTAAGGCAACCTCCTTTATTGTGCACAGGTTTATAGGATGGACCCTTAGAGGGATAACTAGTCCCAGGTTTCAAGTATTCTGCAGATCCACATGCCTACATTTTCCTGGAATAAACTCCAAGCCAGATCGAAAAACTAAAAAAGATCAAATAATCTTGGATGAGTCTCTGGGATCAGAGCATGTTTGGGGCAGGGGTGGGGGATCCTGGGTCAAGAGTTACATTTTTTCCCAAAATTTTATTTGGATAATAATAGCTGAAATGTACATAGTTTTTATGGTTTCTGCTGGGCAATTCATCTTGCCAACTTCTGAACTTTTATCTCTTCAGGGCCCTTTAACAACCATTTCTGTTCCAGTCTGGTAATTAAAAAACCTTTTCCTTCATAACAACAAGTTCTTAAAAGCATATTTATAGCTGAAAGGGACCTCAGAAGTCATCTAGTCTGACATCTTCACCCATTGATTTATAGATGAGGAAACTGAAGTCCAAAAAGTTAAAGGGGTCTATGGTCACCCATTTAATAAGTACTTGAGTTAGGATTTGAAGCTTGGATCTCTAATTCTAAATGCTCTTTCTTTTTTTAAATTCAATTTTATTTTATGATTTGAATTCTCTCTCTCCTACCCCAACCCTCCATCCCTCATTGAGAAAGGAAGGAAAACAAAACTCACCACAAATATGTATAGTTAAGCAAAACAAATTCCTATATTAGTCATGTGTAAAAAAAAAAGTCGCACTCTGCACTCTGAGCCTATCAGGAGGTAGTATGTATCATGAGTCCTTTGGAATTGTGGTTGGTTGTATGTGTATATTGATCAGAGTTTCTAAGTCTTTCAGAGTTACTTGTATTTACAATATTACTGCTATTGTATAGAGGGTAGACATTAATTCTCCTAGTTCTGCTCATTTCACTTTGTATCAGTTCATATAAGTCTTCTCAGGTTTCTCTAAAACCATCCCCTTCATTATTTTTTAAAACAAATAAAATCCCATCATATTCACAAACCATAACTTGTTCAGTCATTCCCCAAATGAAGGGCACCTCCTCAGTTTCCAATTCTTTGCTACCACCAAAAAAGCTGCTGTAAGTAAGTTTACAAATTTGAGTCATTTTTTGGCAGGGGAGGGGTGATCTCTTTTTTAATCAAAGTAACTCTGGGGTATTGACCCAGGAGTGGTTATTTGTTGTCTTTTGTGCTTTCAGAAGACCAAAATGACAACACTCTATCAGGATTAAAGTACAGTGTGTTTGACTGTAGCTGATCAGACCAATATGAGCTTGGAAGGCTCTACAACAGATTGGGTACAAATAGTTCATATGAACATTTGGAATGGAAATGTCTCTAAATTTCCTTATCTCAAGTTTCTTTTAAAATTTTGGCTTTATTTATTTATTTTCAAAGACTGGGTCTCCCTTTCTTCCCTGCCTATAAGTACAATAATTACTGATTACCAGATCCCACTATAGATCAGTATGGGAACTTTGGCCTGTTCTGATTCCAATCTGAGCTGGTTTTCACCTCCTCAGGCAACATGGTAGTCCCTGTTCTCCTCCTCATATTGATGAGCAGACCCCAAATTGACTTAACCCACTGCAGCTCAGAACACCAGAGTCTAAAAGGCCCACCATTCTCAGTTTTGACAACTTCTCCCTTTCCCCTTTCCCCTCCAATTTCCTCTCCCCCCCTTGCAATGTTACCTACTTCCAAAGACTTTACAGAGAGAAGGAAACTTCAGTAGGAGAGCAATTTGTTACAGAACTTGTTTAAAAGCCTTTCTTTATGGGCGGCTAGGTGGTACATTGAATAGAGAACTGGCTCTGGAGTCAGAAGGACCCGAGTTCAAATCCAGCCTCAGAGAGTTAACATAAAAACTAGCTGTGTGACCTTGGGCAAGTCACTTAATCCCAATTGCCCTAAAAAAAAAAAGCAAAAATAAATAAAAGCCTTTCTTTATTCTTCCTGTTGTCAGCATCTCCCTTCCCATCACTATGTGTGTATGTATGTTGATGCATGTAGCCTTTCTATTTACTCATCTGTGAACCTGTTGAATGCCCCCAGTCCAGGAGGACTGTATGTATACATATATTATGTATACAAAATTACAAATTATAACGTGTGTGTGTGTGTGTCCAAGGGATATGGAGGACCCCTTTTCAGAATGGTGTCTTTAAATGCATAAAAGAAGATACATAGAATTACAAAGGAAATCATTATGTTAAATATGGTTATCAAAATATTTTTTACAAGTTCATGATCTCAATTCAAGAATTCCTGTCCCACTAGAAATTGTAATTCTTGAGGACAAGGATCTCTTACTTTTATACCTATATCCCCTGAGTGGCTGGCAGTGGATCTAGTGATGGTCTTATAATCAGGAAGACCTGAATTAAAATCCAACCTCAGACACTTACCAGTTATGTGACCTGGTACAAGTCACTTAAAAATTAAAAAAAAAAAATTTTTTTTATGTTTTCCCCCATTCAGTTCTTTATTTGCATTCTTCAGAAACATTTTTAGCATCCTAGGGCAAATCACTTAGACTTTGCCAGTTGTCTCAACTGTAAATGGAGATAATAACAGCAGCTATCTCAAAGGATTATTGTGAAGATCAAAAGAAATAATATTTTTAAAAAATTAAATTGGTTAATTTGCTTTTAGTTTACAACATTTAGTTCCACAGTCCCTTGAGTTTCAGATTTTCTCCCCCTCCCTCTCCTCAACCCCCCCCATCATGGCGGCATGCACTTGGAAACAGGATCTACAAATATCTTCCTGTTAATCATTAGTCAGGTTGTAAAGAAGGATTATAACCGATGGAATGATCAGTGGGAAAGAGGAAACAAAACAAAACAAGAAAAAGAAACACAGCAAGTAGTTTGTTTCAATGCATTCAGACTCCGCATCTCTTTCTCTGGATGTGGATATCTCTTTCCATCATGAGTCTTTTGGAGCTATCTTACAACCTTACATTGCTGAGAGGAGCCCGGTCTAATGTGTGTCTGTGATTGTGTACAAAGTTCCCCTGGTTCTGCTCTTCTTGCTCAGCATCAGTTTATATAAGTCTCTCCAGGTTATTATGAAGTCTGTCTACTCCTCAAAGAAATAATATTGTAAAAAGCTTTTAGCATAGTGTCTGGCACATAGAAGGTGCTCTATATGTATGTGTGTATATGTGTGTATGTGTATATATACACCTATACATATATGTACGTATATGCAGGTATATATACGTGTGTATGGGTATATACACACCTATACATATATGTGCTTATATGCATGTATATACATGTGTGTATGTGTATATACACACCTATACATATATACATATATGCATGTATATACACATGTGTGTATGGGTATATACACACCTATACATATATGTACATATATGCATGTATATACACTGTGTATGTGTGTATGTGTATATACACACCTATATATGTACATATATGCATGCACGTATATACACGTGTGTGTGTGTATGTGTATTTTTCCTCCCCACCTTCCCCTAGAACTTAGCATGGATATTGCATTGATCAATTGATTTAATGATTCTAATTTCTCCTTCTCTTTGACATCAAATAATAAGAATGCTATAATCATCACTTTTTCATTGCAAACACTGAAAATACCATCAGGGCCAAACACCTAAAAGCCAGACCAGTTAGACAACATCCCAAGGCAAAAGGAACACTGATCAAGGTGGCTTTCAGAGGGAGCAAAGGGCAGTGCTTCCTCGGTGTAAACACAATTTACTTAAAAATAGCCCAAGGAAGCATTTCCCATCTCTGAACTAGAATAATAATAATACTAATAATAGCTCTTGTTGATTATTATGCTTTGAGGTATACAAAGTGCTTCATAAATATTATTTCATTTGATCCTTACAGCAACCCTGAGAAGAAAGTGTTAATATTATCTCCATTTTACCGCCAAGGAAACTGAGACGGAGGTTAAGTAACTTGTTCAGGATCACACAGTTAATAAGTATCGGAGGCTGCATTTGAACCCAGGTCTTCTGGAGGGCTCCATCCACAGCCCCACCTCGCTGCCCCTGATGTCTAGTTTATTGTTTTAATAGTTGCATAACCCATCTTCAAAGCGGAATGCAGAATTGTGCACAGATCGCTTTAAATTATTATAGTTATTATTTGTGTGAACTATGTATTTAATATAATATATTGTAACATGTAATTATTATAACTACTATACCTAGTTCTGTGATCTCATCCGTATTGGCATTGCCTCCATGAGCTGGATTGAGATCCATCCTTCCTTGCTCAGCCTGTGTGACATGTGTTCCTGTTCTTCTGTAAATCCTACACAGAAGAGCTACCCCACATGCTAAAGGTCTCTTTTTAGGTTGTCATACGTTTTGTGAGGGCTGGTCCGGCTCTTGGGCTGTCCATCCCTCCCTCTTGCTACATGGCTGACTCACTTCCATTTCAAATGAGATAGCGTCTCCCTGCTCTGTCAGGTGCCACCTCCTCTGTGAAGTCTCCGCTGCTTGACCTCCCTAGTTAGGAACACTCTCTTCCTTCTCAAATTTTTTTGTTTGATATTTATATTATTGTCACGTCTCTCCAATACAATGTGAGCTCCTTGGGCACGGGTGGGGGTGGGGATTGATTATTTCATTTTTATATTAATACCCCCAGTGTCTTGAACAGTAGGTGCTTAATAAATGTTTGTTGAACTGAATTTCTTGGTTGCATTCCGCTGATAGAAGTATGTGTTGTGGTTCTCCATGGCTCTTTGGGTCACCCATGACTTTGTAGATACTGGAGAAATGGTGGACCTGGAGTCAGCAAGACTTGAATTCAAATCCAGCCCCAGACACTTCCGGGCCAATACTTTGACCTCTATGTGCCTCAGTTTCCACAATGGTAAAATGGGGGATAATAACGGCACTTACCTCACAGGGCTGTTGTGAGGATAAATAAGGTAATATTTGCAAAGTGCTTAGCATAATACCTGGCACATAGTAGGCACTTAATAAATGCTTGTTCTTGTATACAAAGTAACAGCAATATTGTGTGTGGATCAGCTGTGAATGACTTAGCTATGCTCAGCAATACAATGATTCAAGACTACTCTGGAGGACTCACAATGAAAAATGCCATCCATCTGCAGACAATGAACTGACAGTGTCTGAACACAGATTGAAACACACTTTTTAAACTTTCTTTAGGTTTTTTTTGGTATAGGTTTTCTTTCACAACATGACTATTATGGAAATGTTTTGCATGATTACACATGTATAACCTATATCGAACTGCTTGCCTTCTTGATGAGAGTGTGTCGGGAGGGAGAGAATTTGGAACTCAAAATTTTAAAAATAAATGTTAAAAATTGTTTTTACATGTAACTGGAGGACAATAAAATACTAAATATGAAAAATAAATAAATACTTTTTCTCTTCCCCTTCTCCTTCCTAATATTCATGCCCACATTCTCCTGGTGATGTCCTAGAAGCCTTAAAATGTAAACAGGCTAAGGTAGGGAAGGTTAATAGTTCTAAAATAAACTACTTATCTCTCCTCCTCTGGTTCTGACTTGCTCCCAAGACCCCTGATCAAGGAGATGCTCTTTATATTGTAAGAAAATCCTCTCGTCCCCCATAACATTCCTACATAAGATGATCAGAAGCAGGCTAAAGTACATCAGGTTCACTCCCACAGAATACAAATATGCGTTCTTTAAAAGACTTCAAGGGATTATGTTCGCTCCTTTGGATTATTTTTTCAGGAGTTATTTATGTAATAGTTTTGTAAGTCAGTATCACTTGTTTAATTATTACCTTTTCTAGATTGGCATGGCTCACCCAGGTTGACTTCGTTTGCTCTGTGGCCCTCCCCATGCCTCACCCCCAGCAAGTAAGCTAGAAGGCCTCATGGGTAGGGCCAAGGGCAAAAAGATCTGCAGCCAGAGGGACAGAAATGAAGGGAGGTTGAGGAACTGAGAAGGGGCTTTCCTCTGAGAGATGGGAGCAGGATTCAGCACTGAGTCAGGATCTGGGGAGGGCCTGACTCTGGCTAAACAGGTCAGCAGCAGGTTTTGCTAGAGAGGCAGGAGCCAGAGAAGGTGTTGGTATGGGTAAACTCTGGGCTTTTCCCTTCCAACATAACATAGAAGAATTTCCTTCTATCCACAGGAGGTGTGTCATCCTTTCAATTTCCACACCCTCCCTATCCCAAGGATAGAGAAGAATCAGCTGACACAAGGAATGCCCCAGAGAGAGCAGGCATCACTCATCTGAATCTACCTCATCTCTGGCTCTGTGTTAATGTTACTGCCCTTTACAAAGTCATCTGAAAAAAAAATACCTCTGACCTCCATGAACATGAAAAGCACTCAGGTAAACACCAGAGCTTTTGCCCTAGTGTGTCTGCTCCTGTGACCTATACCTTATTGGACCTGGGAAGTGGGGCTTAATCCTAGACCTACTCAGGGATTGAGTTTGGAGGACTCGCAGACTCAGAACCTACTCCTGTACGTGAAGAGCAAAGTAAGCACAGCAGCTAGATGGAATGGTGGATAGCCTGCTAGACTTGGAATAAGTCCTGAGTTCAAATCCTAACAGCCATACTTACCAGCTCTGTGATCCTACAAAATGGGCATAATAATAGCACCTACTTTACAGGTTGGTGGCAAAGAGCAAATAAAATAATATGTGGCAAGTGTTTTGCAAACCTAAAAAACTAGAGTAATGCTAGCCATCATTACATGGCATCTATCTTGGCCTTCCTCTTGCCTGGACTACCAACCTTTTCCCTCTTAAATCCACACACTCTGGCCTAGTGGAGAAATGCACCAACTCTGCATTGAGAGTATCTGGGTTTCTTTGGCAAGTAACAGCTTCCCTGGGCGTGTGTAAAATGAAGGAGCCTCCAAAGTCCTTTCCAGTTCTAGAGCTATTTTATTACCTTCAAAGGAATCTTTCTATGGTATGTTTGACCTTGCTCAAAAAGTTTTGGGGGCTCTCTACTGATTTTAGCAATAAGGGATAGTGATTATGATAAGATTTAATAGAAGGCAAAAGAGGAGGGTAGTCAAGGGCCTGGGGAGGAAGAGAGAACAATTCTTAACCACCCTTTAAGCCCCCTACAATTTAGGATTGTACCAAATAGGAGTTCAGGACATCACTGGAAACACCCAAACTTTTGGTAACAGAACCAGATATTCCCCAGACAATGTAATTTAGGTTCCTTGACAGTGAGTTAAAGTTGTATGGTTTCCAACACATCCTTCTGCATCTTTCTATCGCAAAGGGCACCCCCTCCTCAAGTGTACACAGCAGCTTCCTTTGGAAGCGGTGAGTCTTGGTCCCTCAGGACCTGGTGCTCTGGTTCGATCTTCTGCAGTCTGCTTAGGTACCAAAACAGGCAGGTAGGTGGGAGAAGGGGGAAGTGCGATGAAACGGGGAAAGAGCAGTGGGGTGCGCTTACGGTTACGGCCACAAAGAGGCAGTACGGGTCCTTCAGGGATTGGTGCTGCTTGCCAACCTGGAGAGTGGCAGCGGGCGTTGCAAATTACGCGCTCGGTTGCGAGCCCCCTAGGAGCTGAGCGGGGCCTCAGGGTTTCTCTCCATCTGGCGCTCAGCGCGCGCGGGCCTGGGACGGGAGAGCTTCCCCGTCCCCCACCGCTCCTGGCTGTGGCCCCCAAGGCAACAACCCGGGAGGGAGCCTGTGCATGCCCGTTTTCTTTTCAGAGCACCTTCTCAGGTGCACTAGAGTGAGAAAACTGGCCAGAGGGCAAGGGCTCCCGGCTGGTCCGGAGGGTGGCAAGGACGGCTCAGCCCGAATGCTGAATCAAGTTCGCGTAAGATTTGGAGCTGAAGGAGATCTTAGAGCTCAGCTTACAGATGAGAAAATCGAGGCCCAAAGAGTGATTTTTCCCAAGTCAAATAAATAGACACTGAGCAGCAGGGTTGGGAGAGCAGATTTCCTGATGGATGGAACCTCATTGGGCAAATAGCCTTGAATAAAGGGCTCAGAAGTCTTGAGTTATGATCTAGTTTCTGTTACTTACTGGCTGTGAGATCACGGACAACTCTCTCTGATCCTGATTGGACTGTCTGTCAAATGGAAAGGCTGGCTGCTCTCCGAGGTCCCTCACAGCTCTGACATGCTAAGAAAATAATTGCCCAGAACGACTCCTTAGAAGCTTCAAGGACCGGCTTATTCTTGGCTTTTCTGAACATAGTCCCCACTGTCTCCCCAAATTTAGAAGATTAAAAAACTGCTAAGTCACAAGGGTATTAAGAGGAGGTAATGAGATCTCAAGAACTTGGAGAAGGCAACCCTGTAGAACAGGTTTTGTGTAAGAATGTCAATTTCTCAGAAAGTGGGTGTGGGAAGGACTGGGGGTGGGGGCCGCAAATGTACGGAGAAGATAAACCAGAAGCACACGGAAGATAGGCATTTGATAGAGTGTCAGTGATTATCTGGTTCAGCCCCCTTCACTTTACAGGGGAAGAAAGGGAGGCCCCAACAGAGAGGAAGGGTCCTAGACCTCATGTAGACCACTGAGGCAACTGACTCAAGTCTCCCCATTTTACGAAGTAGGAAACTGAGGCCCAGAGAGAGAGTGACATGAGTCAGGTCATAGAGATTATAAACCTAGACTTGCTGAGACTAGCGTCAGTGTTTTTCCCAATGTGCAATAGTGGCTCCTGGACCTTGTTCAAGGTCATCCAGCTGTTATGACATCATGGATTCCACTTTATTTTCATTTTAACTTTCTTTCTAGTGAGAAAAAAGAAAACATAAGAAAGTACTACTAATTGAATTTTCTTGTTCTTCTAAAGTCTGATAATTCAATCCCGATAAGTTCCTTATCTTAATTTTTCTATTTTTGTTAATAATAATAGCTAGTGTTTATATAGTGCTTTAGGGTTTGCAAAACATTTACAAATATGATCTCATTTGACCCTTGCAACCACTCTTAGGGGGCAGGTGCTATTACTATAGCCATTTTACAGATAAGGAAACTGAGGCAGCTGGCAATTAAGTAACTTGTCCAGGGTCACACAGTTAGTAAGTATCTGAGGCTGGATTTGAATTCAGGAAGATGAGTCTCCCTGACTTCAGGCCTAGCTGTCTGCAACAACTCTTCGAGGTAAGTGCCATTACTATCACTCCATTTTACATATAAGGAATCTGAGGCAAATAGGGATTAAGTAACTTGCCCTAGGTTACCACAGCTAATAAGTGTCAGATACCAGATTTGAACTCAGGTATTCCTGACTCCAGACTGGGTGCTCTATCTACTGCACCACCAAGTCTTAACATACCATTCTGAGATTAAAAAAAACAAAACAAACAACAAAAAATCAAACTGAGCCAAATCTACTGCACTGAGGATTAAACATAAACTTGGACTGGCATTTTGGCCTCTTCTCACTCTGGTTCCCACTTATCTCTTTTATACTTATTTTATGTTATTCCCCTTCATAAACTCTGTGTTCCAGGTAAACCAAATTAGACTAGTAACTGTTCCCTGAACTCAATACAGCTAGGGGCAGCTAGGTGGCACAGTAGATAGAGTACAGGCCCTCAAGTCAGGAAGATTCCTCTCCCCAAATTAAAATCTGGCCTCAGACACTAGCTATGTGATCTCAGGCAAGTCGCTTCACCTTGTTTGCCTCAGTTTCCTCATCCATAAAAGGAGAAGGAAATGGAAAACCACTCCAGGATCTCTGCCAAGCCCCCAGATGGTGTCATGAAGAGTTGGACACAGCTGAAAAATGAAACATCATCCAGCTCAATAATCATATCTTCCCTCCATGCATTATTTGCATAACCCATTCCTGTAAGGCACCCCCTCCTCATTTCTACCTCTAGGAAACTTTGTCTTCCATCGAAGTTCAATTCTGACTCCTGCAGTTGCTATCATTCTCTTCCTCATCAATTTTCTTTATACTATATTTAGTTTTATATGTGTTGTATTCCTCCTTCCCTCCTTCCTGAAGTTGCATAGGGACTTGAAGGCAGAGACTATTTAGTGCCTTATACATGGTAGGGCTTTAATAAATGTTTAATGGAATTGTATTAAATTATATGTGTTCAAGGCTGTTTATTTGCCATAGACCCTATCAGTTTTCCTCACCCTGACACAGAAAGTCAATATGACTTTTTGAAAAGCAATGAAATAATAAATAAATTGATCTGAATAAAAACAGGCAGTGAGGTGTAGTGGATGAAGAGCTAGCCTTGGAATGGGGAGACCTGGGTTCAAATTCCACTTCTGACACAGACTGGCTGTGTGACCCTGAGTAGGCCATTTAATTTCCCAATGTCCCAGAATCTCTCTGAGATTACAAATTGCACAACGATTACTGATTTGCATTGGTGATGGGAGTTTTCTCATAAGAAATTCCCTACACTGATGAAACCATAGATACTATAAGAAAGAAAGAAAGAAAGAAAGACAGGAAGAAAGGAAGGAAGGAAGGAAGAAAGAAAGAAAGAAAAAGGAAGGAAAGAAGGAAAAAAGGAAAGAAGGAAGGAAGGAAGGAAGGAAGAAAGGAAGAAAAAAGAGGTAATCTAGAGAAGTAACTTAGAAGTCATGTAGTACAACTCCTTCATTTTAGAAATGAAGAAACAGGTTCCAAGTGAGGACATGACTTGGCTCCAGGTCACAAAGGTAAGTAAGCAGTAGAGCCCAGGGCAGTGACTGTCAAATAGGCCCATTCTTGCACAAAGATTTTAACTCAGACTAGGAGTAAATAGAATAAGTAAATAAACCCTCTTGGGCTTCTGGACCTGGGCATTCTGTGCCCCAGTGTTCTCTGATTAGGGAGGTGATGAGTTAAGTTCTTCTGGAAAATGTCTAGCATGTTGTCATGTTGAATAGAGGATTAGTTCCCTTCTTGCCCCTCCTTCCCCATGTAGTTTTCCTTAATTTCAGGGCCTTCCCCCTGTTCTTGATTAATCTTGATTTTTTAGGAAGTAGAAAAGATAGCTCTTTCCCATTTGTGATAAAAAGATCCACTTTTGTGATTTGACCGTATCAGAATTCAATCCAATCCACAAGTAATCATTTATCACTTACCGGGGAAGATCTGTGTTCAGATTTTACCTTAGTCAGTGGTTCTCAACCTTCCTAATGCTGCAACCCTTTAATACAGTTCCTCATGTTGTGGTGACCCCCAACCATAAAATTATTTTCGTTGCTACTTCATAACTGTAATTTTGCTACTGTTATGAGTCTATCTGATATGCAGGATGTATTTTCATTGTTACAAATTGAACATAACCCACAGCTTGAGAACATGCCTTAGATGCTTAGCAGCTGTGCGACCTGGGTAAGTTATAAGGCACTTCCTGCAGCCTCACTTAGCTCATTTGTATGTTACTGGTGCTCAGACTTGGGCTCCTTTATTACTTCTGCATTATTTTATCTCAGAGCCCAGGGTGATAGTGATTTGAGAACACAGAGGGAAGGACTGACAGACCATTGGAGCTTGCCATGTCCTTCTTCCTCCCCAGGAAGGCATGCTGATAAAAAGTGTGAAGCTAAACTGTAGGAGGAGGAATGAGATCTCCTCTTCCTCCCTTTGACCTTGAGATAGACTTTCCATTGGCCATTCATTTCAGTAAATGCAGCAGAGACAGATGCTATTAGTTTTCTTGTCATTTTGCCTGTAAGACAGAGAATTTGGTAAAGGGTGGGGTGGGGAGAAAGGGAGGACAGTTGTAGTGGCCACGAATGACTTCTCTTGAGATTCAAGCTGGGAGTGGTGGTGGGAGAGTTGAATTTGCACTAGGAGCCAGAGCAGGGACGGGTGGGTCCAAAGAGCCACCAGTTGGTAACTAGTGAGGAAGAGTGAATTTGTACCAGGGCACTGAGATATACAGCTTCCAAAAACCTCATCACAAAGAGAAATCTGGGCTATAGATCTACTTTCTGCAACTTTCCTCCACCCCTCACTCAGTTTCTCCCTTCCTTTTACTGTTCTAGTCAAGAATTCGGACCTGAGCCCTAGACACCAACACCAATTCCTTTATCCCTTTTCCATGGGCTTTCAGTGTGGGAAGAAAGGCTGGGATATGGTTGGACAGAATACATCTATATCTCTGAAACTTTTCTCCTTACATCTTTATGTCAAATAAACTATGTGACTACAGAAAATTTATTGCCTGTGTAACATAAAGGGTCCAGTCAGGAAATTTACCAACTATGAGCTGGGGTTTTTAGAGTTATATAGATTTTCCTACTTCATAATCCTGAATGCTATTTTAGTTCAGAAGCCTATCATTGAGGTTTTTTTTTCTTGCCCACCTGTTTGAAGCCTTTTGGCATGGTTGAGTGAGTTCTTTACATGAGAAATGGAAACTACCTCTACTTATGTGTCAGAGAGACCTTGATGAGACCACTGGTCTGGTGGCTTGAGTAGAATGTCATCTGGTGGAAAAAATACATGTTATATTCTCTTACTGCTTAAATAATGGAATGACACTATGCCTTCTCTGTGGGCTTACAGAAGGTGATGCAAAGTTGGCGTGGGCTCTTATATTCTGCAATGTTCTAGGTGTAGGATGAGCTACCCATCAACAACCTATACATGTGTCAGATGTAAAATGGATAACTGTGTCACTTAGCTCCCAGGGTTGTTGTGAGGATCAAGTGACATAATTCCTGTAAAGTGTTTTGAGAACCTTGAAGCATTACATAAATGCTGGTTGTTCTTTTTCTGTTAATAATGCTAGGCCCTGGGCTATGCATTGGGGATATAAAGACAAAACAAAAAGTAGTCTCTTGACCTTAAGGAGCATAATTCTAGTGATGTATGGGGTGCACATACGTGTTAGTGTGTGTGTAATACATGTAAATATAGAAGCATATGCAGAATGTGATCATTTGGGGAGGAAGTCAGTTTACTAACAAGGTTCACTTTTCATCATAGTTAATTTTATCTTTCACTTGATGACCCTGAAGAAGATTCAGAACTTCTAATTATAAGACAGGAATTTATCAAGGAATTTACACAATATAATGTGACAGGTAGGTGGTACCAAAATTAGGTTTTGGTTCCTGAGGGTAGGGGTTTTATTTGCACATAATGTTCACAATAGAACCTTAACCTGTCTTATACCACTCTCCCCTCCTTATTAGCCTCAACTTAACACAGCTGCCGCCAGACTAGCCTTCTGGTCAACCTCTCTTCTGCTCAAAGACTTCCAGTGACTTTCCTTGCCCTATGTCACTTGGGACAAATTCTATTGGCTTTTTCAAGACTTTCCATGATCTGGTCCCACCCTAACTCTTTCACAGTCCTCTACTTCACTAACTTAAATTGCTATCCCTTTTACCCAGAAACTCCTTTCCTCTCTGAATCTCACATATCCTCCAGGATTTAGCTTAAATGTTACTGACTCCATAAAGTCTTCCTAGACTATTTCTACTCCAGCTCTGGCTCATTGATCTCCCATGATCCTTAATGTGCTGCCCACATTAAGGCTTTGTCTTAATGCATTGTCTTCCTTCTTTAATTATTTGTGTGCATGTGACCTTCACCCAAGTTAGATTGTAAGCTCCTTGAGGTCAGAGACTATTATATTTATGTGTCCTCACAACATGGAGCTGGATACCAAATAGACACTCAGTATTTCTTGGCCGATCCCCAAAATATATATCTGTCCTTCTTCCCAGTTCTTGCAACCCTGAGATTTTCTGTTATTATCTTTTCATATCTCTGGTCTCTTCTATTAGACTTGAAGCCCTGGGAAGGGAGGGGCCATAGCTTATACATAATTGTATTACCCTTAGCATGCTGACTTGCAGCTAGTAGGAGCTCAGTGTATGTTGACTGATTGATTCTACTCTTCTAGGCTTTGAAGCCAATGATTGATTTGGAGGACACTCCTTCAAGGCCAGGCCCTGGTGGAACAGGTGTCAGGCTCCCAGGGGAAGGTGTGGAAGGTCATATGTCTCCAGAAGACTGCTCTGTGGTCTATGTTGGGGTTCAAGATAGGAGGCCCACTGCCACGATTACCCTCTGAGATTGCTTCCTGTTTGCGCTGTCTGTATTCTACACATGTGCAGTTGTTTGCATGTTGTTACCCCAATAGAATGTGAGCCCCCTGGGGGTAGGGACTGTTTTTGTCTTTCTTTGTGTCCCCAGTGCTTGGCACAGTACCTGCCACATAGAAGAGGCTTGATAAATTCCTGTTAATTTCTATTGTGACAGCAGATATATTTGAATCATAGGTTTAGAGGCAGAAGAGATATTAGAGGTCATCAAGTCCAAACGTCTCATTTTGTAGATAAGGAAAATCAGTCTAAAAAGTGATGTTCTGGAGTGTCACATTGCTAGGAAGAGTTTGAGGCAGGATTTGAACTCAGGTCTTCCTGATTCCAATTCCTCTAATGTGCCATCCTTCTGCAAAAGCTCTTAACTAACTGAGTCATAAGTTTGTTCTGCGAAGTTTAACACAGAAATTGGAAGTTTTAAAAAAAATGGGACATTGGAAAGAACATTACCTCTGGAGTCAGAGGATTTGGGGTCATTATTGTATCTCTAATGCTTGCTTACTACTTGGGCCTGTTTTCTCATCCACAAAACAAGGGGACTGGACTAAAAGGCCTCAAAAGTCTCTTCCAACTATGATCCTTCATCATAGGCAGCATGTGGAAAAAGTCTCTTTGGGTTAGTGTGATGTGGTAGGAATGATAAATGGAATAAGAACTCCCATTTATATAGGGTTTTAAGGTTTGCAAAGTGCTTTACTAGATGTTATTTCACTCCATTCTCATAAGAACCCTGAAAGAGGTGCTTTAATTACCCCCATTTTATGGATGAAGAAACTGAAGACTGAGAGAGGTCAGACAACTTGCCCAGGATCATCCAGTTACTAAGGGGTTGATGCGGTATTTGAACTCAGCTCTTCCTGCCTTTTATCCACTCTGTGATCTATCCTCTGCACCACCCAGCTGCCTAAATGTACATTGACTAGGTCTGTGGCTTAGATTTTTAGGATGAAATGAGAATTGATTAGCTTTTCCTAGATTACCTTTCCCTCCCAGATATGCCCCACCCTCATTGGCACTTTAGTGAAGGTGAAGCCCTAAATGAGACCAAAGATTGCCTGCGTTGGAAGCACTAGCCTTCCCTTGTGCTTCCAAAAGTCTAATGGGGCACCTGAAAATGATGAGTTGGACCCAGAGCTGAAGTGGAGAGGTTGGATTGCTTTTGGGAAATTACCATCCTCAGACTTCTCCCTGAAAACAAGGTTAGGCTCATAGGAGCATAGATTTAGAGGTTGAAGAACTTTAGAGGTCAAGTCAGACCCTCATTTTAGAGATGGGGAAGTTAATCTGCCTATTTAACCTTTTAACACCAATATTCTAGTCATGTACCTTTGGTGGAATCGTGAACTGGTTCAGCCATTCTGGAGAACAATTTGGAACTATGTCCAAAGAGCTATAGAAAAACCTGGAACATCTATATGAATTGATGAAGACTGAAGTGAACAGAACCAGATCTCTGTACAATGATAGCAATATTGTAATGATGGCCAACTGTGAATGACTTAGCTATTCTGATCAATACAATGATCCAAGACAATGCCTAAGGACTCCCGATGGAAAAATGCTATCTACCTCTGGAGAGAGAACTGATAAACTCTAAGGGCAAACTGAAGTATAATTTTTTCATTTAAAAAATATTCTGGTGATAAATAGCTCCAAGTCATGAAATAACAGTCTCTGAAGATTTACAGCCAAGAATTAACAAAATGAAAATAGTGCAGGGTGGGCTAGAGCAGACAATATGTTACAAATGAGAAGCACAGGAAAAGCAAGGATACCAGAGAGCTGAATGACAGCAGCAAAATTGTATATAGGTCACACAGTACTAGGCTAAGAGATAGTCTGTGTGCTCCATTGGTATCCATGCAATGGTCAAATCCAAACCTGAAAGTAGGTCCTTAACACATTGAATGAGATGACAGTCTATGGCCAGATCATAGGACAAAGACAAGAGCAGCACAGAGTAGGGGCTGTTTGCATTTTTGGAAGGAGTATGAACACTGATGAAATCACAACTTTTTCTCTAAAGCATGGAGAAACTGGGAAGTTTTCGGTTCAGTGATTTGATACTTTGGGTCAGCTGGATAAAATGTTAAGGAAGACTCTGGGTTGGGTCCTAACTCCAGTGGGTCACGGAGGAAGGCACAGGAAGATTGAACCTGACCTTCAACCTGCAGTGACAGGGATGTCTAGAGGAAGAGTGTTCATGGAGGGAAGGCAAACATGGGAAGGGTAAGCAAAGAAAGTGGATTTTCCCCAATTCTGCTTTTGTCTCAGGTTCTCTACCCACTGCAATGACTTTAGAGAAAAAGGAGAAATTCTTCCATGGTCAGAGAGATATCAGTCTCACTCGGGCCTAAATTAATCCCTATTCCTCCCTCAAGTGGCCACAGATGACATGTTTGACCTCATTCAATTCAACAAGCAACTGTGCATCAGAAGTTGTGCTAGATGTTGAGAATACAAGGATAAAAGTGAGATGCTCTACCCTCAGGGAGCTTACATTCACTGTTATACCCTTGTACTTGGTCTTGGGCACCAAGGACCTAGGTGATGGTTCTTCCACTGAGGAACCACCTGAAGAAAGAGCATGAATGGTTCTGTGTATCCAGATGTGTAAGCAGTGAATGGATGCTCCTTGATAAAGATTCCTCACCCCCTACATAAGACAGTGATGGCCAATGGAAACGATTCAAATGGACTGGAAGCCTTGAAGGCCAAGTTCCAGTCAGTCCTAGCTCTGTTATTAGAGAGCTGGGTGTTTAGGTCACTCACTTAACCCCTTTTTTGTGTCCTAGTCTACAAAACAGGAATGAGGTAAAACACTATTGTAGAACATTCACCAAAATGTGCTGGAAAATGCAAGATCTGGCAAAAGTGATGAAGACTCATCTGCAACCTGCGAGTGGGGGCAGGGTGGTGGGAAGGGGGCACCTTCTGGTGGCCTACTCTGGTTCATCCTTTCCCAGGGGTGATGGGGAGGTGGCAGGAAGAGGTTGAGATAGATGATTTAAGATCCTGAGAGTGAGTCAGACCCCTGAGAGGCCCAAGGGTAGGGAGGTCTAGGGAGGGAAGGCTAGCAAGAAATGCTAGTGTTGTTAGTCAAAGCTCCCAAGAAGCGCCTCATAGCTGGATCACCAGCAGAGAGGTCTGCCTGCCTCAATTCTCTCCCCACTCCAATCTATCTTTCATTCAGCCAGCAGTGATTTTCCGAAAGCACAGGTCTTATCATGTCATGCACCACTCCCTCTCCCTTCAGTAAACTCCAGTGGCTTCCTATCACCTCCGGGATCAAATACAAAATATTGTTTGGCATTCAAAGCCCTCCATAGCCCAGTCAGTCCCCTCCTCCCTTTGCAGGGTTCTTATACCTCATTCCCCAATATGTAACTCTTGGATCCAGTGACATTGGCCTCCTGGACATGCCACAAATAAGACAGACCATCTCTCAGCTCTGGGCATGTTCTCTGGCTGCCCTCCACACCTGGAACCCTCTGTTTTCTGTTCCAACTCCTCATCTCCCTGGCTTTAAACTAAAATCCCACTTTTCACAGGAAGCTTTCTCACACTTAATTACTTCCTACTTATGTATGCAGCTTGCTTTGTATAGACTTGTTTGCTGGCTGCCTCCCCCATTAGATTGTAAGCTCTTTGAGGGCAGGGACTATCTTTTGTCTCTTTTTGTATGGGCAGCACTTAGCCCAGAGCTAGCACAAAGTAAGCACTAGATAAATACTTATTGATTGATTGGGCTCTCTTCTGTCCAATAATGATGATGACAAGTTTACATTTATATGTCACTTTTTAAGATTTACAAAACAGTTTTCTATTCGTGATCTCAGCATACCCTCAGAACAACCCTGCAGGGGTAGGATTCCTGCACCCTTCCATTGCCAGACTTTTCCCTAAATCTTAAATACCTGACACTCATAAGGGGGCTTTAAAGTTGGCAAAGCACTTGACAGACATTATCTCATGTAGCATCCTCAGTTCATGAACCTTCCATGGTTCCCCATTACTTAAAGGATAAAGTCCAAACTCCTCAGCCAAACACTGAAGGCTGTCTTTGATCTCATTCCATTGAATCCATCCACTCTTTTCTCTCCATTAATCCCCCCAGCCCCTTCATGAACTCAGTTCCCTGTTCAGGCCTCACTCCTTTCCCCCTCCATGCCTTTGCTCACATCACCGTAAAGTTGGAAGCTTCCCCTCTTTGTTCAGCTAAATCCTGCCTGTCCTTTAAGGCTCAGCTGGTTTCCCCATTTTCCTGATGGAGCCTTCCCTAAGCTCCCCAGGCTGAAGTACTCTCTGGATCCTCCAACACTTTGGAGCCATCTCCCTCACTGGGCAGTCAGCCTACAATCCCTGGTGCTGCTGGTTATCTTCTTACGCTGATGTCCCACCTCCTCCAGTTTAACTATCTAGTCTGGTTAAAACACTTGGATAGAACATTATACTACTACAGCCAAGACTGTGGGTCAGAGCCTACAATGCGCTCTTCTCTTTCCCCACCACAGACCATACTAGACTTCAGCCAGTCACTTCCTGGAATAAGCGGGACAGCGAGCTGGATGCTTAGTACAATCCACCCCACTAACAGAAAAAACAAGTCCCCCAAACAATGAACTCCAGGTGTCATGTGATGATGCCTATGAACAGTTGGAGACAAGAGCCTAAGGTTTGCAACCCAGCTCCAATGCTGACTGGCTCCGTGACAAGGAAAGTTAGTTTCCTCCTCTAAAATGGGTATAATATAGCATTCACAAGTCTGCTCTGAGGCAGAGAGCACACTTAACAGTACTATATTATAAACGTCTAGAAAGGGACCCATGTGGACGCAGGCCTATTCCCCCACCCCCACCCCCAATCTGCTGATCGTTGGAAACTTGATTCAGGGCTTAAAATGTAATCAAACAAATTTGAGCTGAGAAACACAAACTTGTCCTTGAACTGAATAAAGCTGGATTTTAAAAACATAACTTTGTTACATTTTAACATCCTGATGATCCCTGAGGTCTCTTCAGTTTTCAAAATTCTATGATGCTGTTACTTGAATTGTATTGGTTTCTGTCCTTCAACAAAAGCTCTTATCTGCCAGCTTGTGGATCACTGTACTCTGGAGCTGGAGAGGACCTCAGAGATCATCTAATTCCCTTAATTTTACAGATGAGGAAACTGAGGTTCAAAGAGGCTCAGTGATTCATTCAGAGAGACGGTCAGCATCAGTAGAAGGATATGAACCCAGGTCCTCTGACTCCAGCCTCAGAGATTATCTAGTTCAATTCCTTCTTTCTACAGAGGAAATGAGGCCCAGAGAGGGGAAAACATTCACATTTTCACTCAGATAAGCAGCAGAGCTACAGCTAGACAGATGGAACTGGGACACTAGACTAATTTTACACATGAGGGTTGTTGTGGTATTTGGTTTTCCCTCATCTCACCAGGACCAACTCACTCTGGTTTCCAACATAATTCTGCTTCCTCGAATTTTATCTTTATAGGCAGGGGACAATCAAACCAGTGACACCAGGCACAGAGAACAGCCTTGGGCTGTAAGAGAATCACAGAATCTACTCTTTACATAAAGCAACAACAAGAGACCAAGACCTTCGCTTTAGACTTGAGCTTCAGCCCTGCAGATAATGGCAATAACAATGATTCACATTTTCATAGCATTTAGAAAGTGCTTTTGTCACAAAGATCCTGGCAGGCAAGCAGTACAAATATTAAGATTCTCCCCATTTCACAGATAAGGAAAACTGAGGTTCTGAGAGGGGAAGTGATGAATCCATGTCTTCAGACTCCAAATCTAATGCTCTTTCTGCTACTTGATATCAGCGAGCATTTTGCTGGAGTCCTCTTCCCACGTTTGGTGCCCATTTGCCAATGTCCCTTTACTCTTGGAGGTTTTGCTATGCCAATGTCACTCTTCCAAGGCCTTGTTCCTTGTTTACTCATTCCTGGATGGTTTCTATTGACTTGAAATGATTCTAGTAGAAGGTAGGATCTCCTCGATCTCAGCAGGTCAGGACACTGGAGGAGCTAAATAAAGCCTGGAGGTTTTCTAAGAAGTGCGACTGTAACACCCAGAGGAGAGAAGCATCCAGGTGAGAGGGGCAAGGTGGGGGTCTGGAGCAGCTGGAGGAGTGACAGGATCTGCTCCACAGGACCACAGAAAGCAGGAGGCAATGAAGAGCAGAGCCGCTGTGAGGAGGCAGTGGTGGTGCTGAGGGCTCCAAGACTCTGCACACTAACCAAGCCTTCCCATGGGCTCCCAGCGATGAAGGAAGGTGGGTGCCAGGAACCTTGGAACTCAAGGGCAGGAAGAAGGGACAGTTCTGAATCATCTTTTATTCTGGCTTTCATTTCTCTGAGGCCTCTGGGTTATCTTTTTTTTTCTTCATTAAAAAAAAATTCTTAGTTCTTACACTCTCTATCTGTCCATCATGGCTCCTTTAGCCACTGTAAGAGCTGAGGTGTGTAGTAGGTGATGATGATATCAGCACCTATATTCAGAGGAAAAGAAAAGGGGGTGGGAGCATGATGGCTGGCATGGAGGGATCCCGCTGGCCTGCATGCCCTGCCCACCTTAGGAGCAAAGGGCACCATCTAGGACCTCTCTGCAGTATCTGCAGCCACCAGAGAAGCATCGTGCATTTTAGTGGCTAGAGGGGCAACATGAGGAAAAGGGTGAGGGCGCAGACTGGTTCAAACCCAGCCCTTAGCACAGTGCCTGGTGCTCACTGCCTGCCTGACTGACCGACCCTCCCTCCAACACATCCATCCACGCTAGGCAAATCCTGTCTTGTGGAGCCTCAGTTCTTCATCTGTAAGATGGGGGCATTATTGGTACTATTTACCTTAAAAGGCTGTTGAGAGGAAATCATTTGGTGAACCTTAAAGTCTTGGTTTTAAGTGACTATCATTATTTATATCCTCATTGTGGGCTTCCAGCCCAGAGTTTGCAGACACATAATACTAACATTCTTTATTTCAGTATCCCAGTGGGGCAGAGGAACAGAAGTGATGCAGGAGGGTCCTCCCCACTCCCTCCATTCCCTTCCCCATCCGTGCCTTTTATGTACCTGCTCTCCGGAAGGCTGTCATAGCCTCCATCACAGCAGTCTTGAGGTTGAAGGCCCCAGCTTTGGCCCCGTGCCACAACATGGCAAACTCCCCAGAAACGTGATACACAGCAAGGGGCAGGAGAGCATGCTGAAGAGGGGAATGAGCTAAGTTATAGGGAGTGGCAGATGGTGCCCTTAAGGAAACATGTTCCATATCCTCCAAACTGTGGCCTGCCCTGTTCTGATCAAGCCTGAGCAACCTGACTTTTTTTATCTGTTGAACTTTATTGAGTGGTGAGTTCCCTTTTATTAGAAGTATCCAAGAAGAAGCTGAATGATCCTCTGTCAGAGATGATATAGGAGTGGACTCTGATACTAGGCCTGATACTGGACTAAATGTGACCTTCCCACTCATTCTGTGATTCAGAAATTTGCAGAATCCTTCCTTCTCTCTCAGTTCTGTTTTTGACTTTGTCCTTGACTTACCTTGTTCTTCACTTCTCTTACGATGTCCAAGTATGGCAACCCTGGCTTGACCATCAGGATATCTGCTCCCTCCCGGACATCTCGATCCTTAGGCACATGGGGTGGAGAACATGACCTCTCAAGCTCCTCCCTCAAACCCACTTGCAAGAAAGACAGTAGGAAATTTTGGGGTTGGGGGAAGGAGGAAGGTGCAGCAGGATTCTTAGGGAAGGAGAGGGCGGTGGAAAGGAGTCATCGTAAAGGAATAGTTGGGCAGGGGAGGGGCTGGTCCCCCTTTACACACCACAGCTCGAAGGGCCAGACCCCGAGCTCCAGGAGGCAGCTGATAACAGCGTCGGTCACCAAAAGCTGGGCTCGAATGTGCTGCATCCCTGTGGGGTAGGAAAAAGTCAGGTCGTCAGGGTGGGGCTAGCATGGCTTCTGGCTCCCGGGGTCTCACAGACTGGAAACACCAGGATTGCCTGGTGCCAATTCCTCTCATACCCTCCCATTTTCACTCACCGGAAAGGACCATAGAAACAAGAAGCAAACTTGGCACTATAGCTCATCACTGATACCTGTTGGGAGACAGTTTGGGCTGAGTATTCTGCCAAAAGAGTTTTAAATTTGGAGTCAGGAGCCCCAGGAGGTCCCAGCTCTAATTACTGCCCTTGCAACTCTGAATAAATCACCTACCCTTTTTGAGTCAGTTTCCTCATCTGTAAAATGAGGTAGGAGAACTTTCTAGCTCTATATCCTATGAGCTGATAAGCCCATGGATTCTAGGCATAGACTGGGGAGAGGCTTGGCTTTCAGTCCCTCGCAGCCACCTCCCTCTTATTCCCCACCCCTTCCAGGGCACTACCTCAACCCCTTACCTTGTTGCCAAGCCCATGGGTAATCAATGCCTCTTTGATGGCAGCAACTCGCCCATCCATCATGTCTGATGGAGCTACCACCTGGCAGCCTGGAGGAGAGGTTAGAAGATGGGAGATTGAACTAGACATTCTCCAAGGTTTTTATCAATTCTAATCATGTCTGATTCTGTGTTTTATTTGTCTCCCAGAACTAACCAGGCCTTTAAATACCCAGAACATGTTCTCTTTCTCTTCTCCTTCCATCAAGGACCATCCGGTATTCAGTACTTACCTGCCTTGGCATAGGCTAGAGCAATTTCTGCCAACCTCCTGCTGCTGTCCTCAGCCCGTAACGAGCCATCTTCCCTCAGGAGCCCTGTAGGACACCCAGCTGGGACTTAGGAAAGGCTCTGAGATCCCTCTCCCTGACTTCTAACCCAGGGAAACTCCCTCATTACTCCCCTAGGACTTAGCCTTGTTGGCAGAACAGGAGGAAAGAGATGGGATTGGAAGGGAGAGGAATGGGTAGTAGAAGTGGGCTCTGGGGAGTTCAGGACTCACCACAGTGACCATGTGAGGTATAGGGACACAGGCATATGTCACAGACCACCAGGAGACTGGGAAACACCTTGCGCAGCAGACGGATTGCTTGAATAGCTGGGGTGTCTTCTGTGTCAGCTCCAGAGCCTAACTCATCCTGGGGGAGGGAGGGTGGTTTTATCACTTTATCCAGGCCTCCTCTCAACAGGCAGGTCCTCACCCCCATAGTAGTCTCCCCCTTGTCCTTCTCTTCCCCTGACAGCTTAGCCTTTCCTTCCTTCAGCCCTCCATACCTTGCTACCCATGCTCTCACCTTGGTGATTTTGCTGGGTACCCCAAAGATCAGGACACTTTTCAGGCCCTTGGTTACTAAGGGCTGAAGTACCTCTTCCAGTTTATTCACGCCATACCTGGAGAAGGAGACAGGCCAGTCTGAATCTTGGGAAGACAGCCTGCTCCTTCTTCTTGGGACCTCACCTTAGAGTTTCAGATTGAAGCTGGACAGGGCAAGAGAGGTTGGGGCTATCTGTGTCATTCTCTTGTGAAAGGCATTGCATGCATAGGTGTTTAATGAAAGTCTGATCAAGGCAGGAGGGGAAGGGGATTGGGATATTATGGGGGAGAGGCCCTTTATATTGTTTCATACTTCCCAACGTAGTTTCATATCCATTATCTCATTTAATCCTCACAAAAACTCCATGAAATAGGTAGGGCAGATTGAATTATTCTCATCTGGTAGTGAAGGCCAAGGGAGTTTAAAGCGATTTACCTTGGTGGTCACACAGCTAGTTAGTGGGTGAGCCTAGATTAGAACCCAGGTCTCCTGATTTCTAACCCAGAATTCTTTCTACCACAGCCACTTTTCCCTTCTCCTAGAGATCTTCCAGGAGCTTCTCTTACCTGGCAACACCAGGAAGGCTGTCGACTGGTTGCACAGCATCAGGTATGTCCCTGGAGGAAGCAGAGGGGGTAAGGTGTGGGAGGATAGGGTAAGGAATGAGGGGTAAACATGAGTGGGGGGGGGGGCTGAGTAGCTATAAAAATGGAGAATGGAGTGTCTTGGAACAAACCCCAGATCTAGAAGCTGGTGCCCTAGGTAGCTCTACCTGTTAGGGTATAGAGGTGTATCTTGGACAGAAGACCAGTAACCTACACTAGGGCCAGCCACAGCTCACACCGTCAATGGCTACTTTTGCTTTCTACTTTACTTCTAAGTCTTACTGGTGTGAAAGGACTCTCCATAGCCTAATTATCTCTGGGTGAAATAACAAAATAGACTTCCTGAACCACAGCAAAACTGATGAGCAGATCATGCTATGCTGTTCACATCTAGTCCACAAGGGCCAGCCAGTCACCTGGCCTTTCTCATTATCTCTTAATTGCAACAACAATCACAATAAAAATACGAATTCCCCACAATCAGACTGTGTGCCTTTGTGAAAGCTTCATGATTTTCAAAGTACTTTGCTAACGACTGGACTTGCTAATTTGCTAACTATCTGATTTGCTAATCATTACATTTGTGAGCTGGGCAGGAGAAAGATTATTATACTCATTTTACACACATGTCACAAGCTCAGAGAAGAAAAGTTATTTGCTCAAGTTGGTAAAACAGGGAGAGTCAGGAGCAGGTAATTCCTAAATATGGCTTATAGTTTCCCCAGGGAGATAAGAGGCAGGCAGATAATCCTCTTTCAGTAGCCAGATGCCCTTATCAGGTCAGTTTGGTGCAAGCTGCTCTCTGTGGACCTTTCTTCCCACTCCCAAACTCCACAAGCAGAACTGAAGTTGGACATATTCCCAAGAATTTACGTGACAAAGATGGGGTAGATGAGATTGGAGGCATCGAAGGTGCTGGCTGCTGTCTGCCAGTTTCGCAATAGGGGGTGGAAGTAGCCGCTGTGAAGCAAGGACTCTGGCTGCATGACTGGAGCTCAGCAGGCGGTCTGGAGACAAGCAAAGAAGTATTTACTGATCACTCCATACCTACCCCCGTGCTAGGGGCTCTAACAGGCAAAAGAAGGCTCAGAGATAGTTCCTCTTTCAAGGAATATATATTATTTATATTTTATATTTATATAATTTATTTATAATTTATATATTTATAATTTTTACATATATATGTGTGTATATATATATATATATACACATATACATATATATGAAAAAGCAAGTAAGGGCAATACTGTAGAAGGCCTTGATGACCAGGCTGGGAAGCTCAAACTTTTTATCTGGCAGGAAATAGGGAAGCAAAGGAGTTACGTGGTGATCAGAGCTGTGTCTTGGGAAGCTGAACCTGGCAGCAGGTACAGTATAGACTAGAAAAGGGAAGAAACTGAAGGCAGGGTCATGAATTAAGAGACTGGTATAACAATTCTGGGCTAGAGTAGTAGAGATATAACAGTTTTAAACATGTCAATTTTGAGGTGATAACAAGAATTCCAGCAAGCAGGTAGAGATGTGAGAGGTGACTGTAGGGGTAACTGAGTTTTCTAGGCTGGTTTATCCCAGCTGGGTCTCTTACAACCCCAAAGTGGCCAGTAGGTTGGTGTGGCTGCTGTTTAATCTATTACTGATCAACTCTGGGCACCTGGCAGTTTCTGGCTCCTTTCCCAGTCAAGCTAGAAGTCCTATCTTAATTTTCAAGGTCCAGTGCCTGTTTGGTGGTTGTGTTATCACGAGAAACACAAGACTTCAGGCTCTTGCCACACCCCAGGGCTAACATACTACCTCTCTTCCTCATCCCCAACATGTTCTTCCCCTTCCCTACAACCCCAGGACCCTTCCCCCTCGGATACAGCCACCTTCCCTGGTACATACACTCAGCCCTCTGTTTCTCTCCAAAAGCATATCTTGGGGCCACGGACACTTCGTGATTGGCCCTAACTTGGATAGAAATGAGCTCTGTGTGTGTGTGTGAAGCGGATGCCCAAATGCCCACATCCCATAGACCTCCCCAGGTTCCTTATCTGTAAGATGAAGAGGTTGGATTTCAAAGATCTTGAAGGTCCAGTCCAGCTCTGATATCTTATATGATTTTTTACACTTCTGAAGGGAAAGGGAACCCACAGTATGATAGAGGGAGCAGATCACTAACATTGGTCCCAATTCTTTGGCTTCTGAAAGTCAAAACCTGTGAGACAACTTTCTGCTGGGTATTTTATACCAATGTCACCCTATCCCTTTCATGGTCCTCAGCAGGTTAAAGGTTAGCATGTAATAGGAAGGTTCCTTAAGCAATCACAAAGAACAACCAGTTTTTGAATACCATTATATCACTATATGGAGATACAGCTAGACTTGGATTGATGAGATCCCAGATAATTCAATCACCTCATTTGAGTCAATCACTGTTCTCTTCTACCACATCTTCAGCCAAAGCTGCTAATATTTCACAAGGCCTGGCTTCTCTTCACTGTCAGGTGCTAGGCAGGGTTAGAGACCTAGGAAGAGTTGTTCTAGATTTTGGGAGCTTTGGCTGGGGAAAAGGTTGGACAAACCTTTCAAAAACAAGTATACTTGTCAACTACTATCCTATCTTGTCATTTCATCAATGATTCAATGAAGGAGTCACAGACAAAAAGATCCAGGTGCTATGGAGAAGTTATTATAGTATCCTAGAATATTAAAGCTAGGAGAGACCAACTCCTTAATTTTTCAGAGGAACTGAGGCCCAGGACAGGAAAATGACTTGCCCAAGGTCAATTAGTAGTAATGCTAGGACCCAGATCTTCCATTCCCTGTTCAAATGCTCTTTCTACCAAAACACATCTAACATCAGGAAACTTGTACTTTTTTTTTTTTTTGAAAGGGTGAGAAAAGAACTCTCCCTTGGTTGGCAACAAACTCAGCAGACACTACAAGGGTGCTGCTGGCTTTTAAGAGGTGTAAGGGAGGAGGAAGGATGGCAAATACCATCACATTCGACAACTACAGCCTAGACGGACATTAAAGGAGCAGATAATGGCACAGCCAGCCAGGCAGAAGCAGAAAAAATTCCCCAAGCTTACAGGCTGGAAAATATAGTCTCCTTGCCAAGTAGTTGGGGGTGGGTACTGTCTGGATGGAGAAATCAAATTACTGGGTCAGAAAATGGGCTTTAAACTCTCACTACCCTAGACTGGTGTGTTTGCCCAGCCTTGAAGATGTTAAGAGCTTTTTGTATCTTGGTATTAGGAGGTACTGGTCCTGGGAGTTGGGACAGAAGGTAAAAAGTCCTAGGGTCAACTCTTGGAGGGCAAAAGCTCTGGCTGGTTGTTTAGTTTGGGTCCAGCTTCCAAGGTATACCCAAGGGCAGGCCATGTGACCCCAGCCCTGGCTCTGGGCCCCGACTTTGCTTTCCATATCCGCAGGGGCAGTACAGATGGGCAATTATAGTAGCAGTCAAAGGAAAGGAACACCGTCTGAACCAGACATTTAAAAACCCCGGGGACCTTGTAAAGTGGAACGGAGTGGCAGGGAACGCGGGCTCCCCAGCCCATGTCAGAGGGCAGTAAAGGGAGAGGCCAGGAGGGCTCATGCCTGGGTTGGCACGGACCCTTGGGGAACTTTCATCCTGGAGGTTGCAATTGGGGGGAAAGGTGGCTCTATTGAAGTAGGCAGAGTAAGACAGAGGCACAAATAAGAGTCTAGGCAGCGAGGATACCAAACTCTGCCGCTCACTGACAGCGTGACCTTGGACAAGTCAATTTCCCTCTCAGTCTATTTTCTCTGTAAGACCACGTACGAGGGACCGGCTAATCTTTTGCAGCTCTAACATCCTGTAGTTTACGAACTCGGATGTCTAGTTCACGCCTCCCGCTCCCACACTCCCACGGAGAAAGGCCGCAGCCCGGGGGTGGTGGAGCTCGGGGCTGTTAATTGTCGGTAGGGAGGAGACCCTCCAGCGAGGGCTGCCCAGTCTGGCCCCGGTGAGGGGGAGGCGGCTGGGCACGCTCTCCTCGGGAGGCTCCCCAGCTCCCTTCCTCCCGGCCCAGTCACTCGGTGCCAGCCCCTAACCCAAATCCCCAGCTTACCAGGAGACGCCACTTGAGATGCAGAGATCACGGCTGCCACTGGAGCTCGCCGCCGCGGTTCTAAGAAAGCCCAGGTGGGGGTGGGGCGGGCTCACCCGGAAGCAGCTCCTCCGGGCCAGGTCCCGCCCCCTCGGAGCCTGCAGCTGTCCCCACACTGGCTGGCTCCGCCCCAGGCCAGCCTCCCTCCGTCCTCAGCTCCTGGGGCGCGTACCCGCCAGTCCCGTTACTTAAGAGTAACCCCCGAGCACCCGATGGGGGTGGGGACACTGTCCCCGAGCAGGGGATCCTCTGCCCCGCTGAGATGAGAATCCTAGGCGCAGCCGCCCGCCGGGTGGGCATTGAGTGGCTGGTGAGACGGGAGGGCTGCGGTGGTCGACTCCGGTAACGAAGGAGCAGTTACGGAGCTTCCCCGTGGGGCGACGCCGAGGATAAAAGATGTCGAAGACGTTCCAAACCCGCTTCCAGTGTGGTAGGAGGCAGGACCTAACACAAAGTAAAACAGGACCTAATGCTCAAAAACACTCAGGGGGTGTGCAGAGAGGAGCTAGCACCAAGTGGGATGGAGTCCTTGAGGCTGCTCTTACAAGGGAGGAGCTGAAAGGGCGCTAGAAAATGACACACGAGTGTTTCAGGGAGACCGCTGAACGGAGCAAATGGTGTATTCGTAGAATAGCAGAGGATGTGGCTGGATACTAAAGTTGGGGCCACTTTTATCGAAGGCCTCGAATACCTGAATGGAGTTCGGACTTGCTAAAAAGGCAACACAACCATCAAACTCACATTGAAAAGGCTTTTTGTACAGATTGAAGAGTAGAAGAAGCGAGTGCAGTAACTCGGGTGTGACAGGACAAGCACTCCATCAAGGAGCATAGAAGTTAGCTAGTCCAACCTCAGCAAATTGAGGAAACCTCTTACATCCAAGCTATCTTTAAAAAAAAAAATGCTTCAAGTCACTAATAGAGAAATGCAAATTAAAGTAGTTCTTTGGTTCCACCTCACACCCACCACATTGGCAAAAAAAACAAATGTTGGGACGCTGTAATAAAACAGTCACAATAATGCACGGTTAGTGGACTGGTGAATTAATACTTCTTTTCTGGAAAGCAGTCTGGAACTCTGCCACCGAAAGGCTCCGAAATGCATTCCCATCCTTTGACCCAGCAATAACCTATGCTAGGCCTATACCCTGAGATCAGAGGAAAAGGACTCATAGGTAACAAAAATATTTGGAGCAGTTCTTTTTGTAGTGGCAAAGAACTGGAAACTAAGAGAAGGCCAATCAGTTGGGAAAGGACTAAACAAATTATAGTAGAGGAATTAATAGAGTACTACAGTGCCATAAGAAATACTAAAGAAATGGGTCTGGAGAAATTTGAGGACACTTGTATAAATAGATGCAAAGTGAACAAAAGCAGGAGTACAAAATTTGTACAATAACAACACTATAAGGATAAAACAATTTTGAAAGACTTAAGAATTCTGATTAATTTGATGACCAACTGTGTATGCATCCAGAGGTGTGCTGATGAACCTACCACCTGAGCTGACAGACTCAGGATTCCTAATGAGGTACACAGATTTTGAATGTGGGCAACATGGGAATTTGTTTTGCTTGACTATAAATAACAACAATTAATAATAGTTAGCATTTACATACCACTTTACAAATATTCTCTCAGAATAGAATAAATGGGAAGGGGGATAGGATGGAGGGACATATAGTTAGTCTTTTACAACATGACTATTATGGAAATGTTTTGCACGACTATACATGTATAACCTATATCGAATTGCCTGGGTGGGTGGGGAGGGAGAGAATATGGAACTCAAGTTTGAAAAATGAATGTTAAAAATTATTTTCACATGCAACTGGGAAATAAGCTAGACAGGCAATGGGGTATAGAAATCTATCTTGCCATACAGGGAAATAGAAGGGAAGGGGTTAAGAAAAGGGGTGGGGGATGATAGAAGGGAGGGCAGATTGGGGGAAGGGGTAATTAGAAATGCACACCATCTTGGGGTGGAAGAGGGGGAGAGATGAGAAAATTTGGAACTCAAAATCTGTGGAAGTGAATGCTGAAAAGTAAAAATGAATTAATAAAAGTTCAACAACAACAACCCCCCCAAATAGTCTTTCATTTAATTCTCACAGCCATGGGAGGTAGATACTATGAATATATATTTTAAACAAGGTTTAAAATATTTTATTAATATTTTAATATATTAGTATCTTAATTTTAATATATTAAAATATTCTTGAAAGTTTTTCTTTCAAACTGGGAAGAGAAAATACTTGTTAACTAAAAAAACAACATAAAACAAACTCAAAAGCCAATTCCTTCTTCACAGTTGTAGGTGGTCATCCAGGCTCTTGAATATTTTCATTACTTTCCTACAAAGCAACCTTTATTGGACTAGTTGCTACAAAGAGCTTCCTTTGTATGATGAACTGCCACTTGCTTTCCTGTAATATTCATTTATGGAGTTCTACTTCTCCCCTCTGGAGCCAATAAAATGAGCCAGTTCTCTTTTCCATAACAGCCTGAGAGGTTCAGAAAATATGTGCAAGATTGCAAACGGTTGTGTCATGGTATGGGGAAGTGTTTGAGGCCCGGGAATTAGTTGGGTCACATGGAGATCAGAGCATATTGCACTGTCCCTGGCCAGGGGATACTGCATTGCTCAAGATTCTCTTTCGTGGGGTTACCTGCTGTTCCTGATTGGCATCTCCACACCCTGGGGCCTTCATACCCTTGTGATTGCACTCCCCCTCTCACAATTCTGTTCAGCTGGACTCTGTCATGTGTGGTATGTGGATCTGGGGTATATATAAGACCTAAGCCTTGGAGGTATCTTGGAAGCCTGCCTTAGGATGTGGCTTTAAGGCTTCCCCATAGAGAGACCTTAATAAACCTTTTCTGTTTGGACCTCAGAGCTGTAACTCTTCTGTTCTAAAAAGTACACTAGTGTCAATTAGTAGGGTGGGTAACTGGTTGCCCCTGCTGGCAAGTTAGGGTACTCTGAAAGAGAACCCTGACAACAGCCCTTACAGTATTTTAAAGATCAGCAATCCTATCTTTCCTTCTCCTTTAGTCTTTTCATGGGTTAGGCACAACACAATCCTCCTTTCCCCCTCCAAGTTCTTTCAACATTCAACAAATATTCATTCATGCTATGACTCAGAAAACAAAGAATGTATCGTGAAAGAAGAATTAACAAGGCTGAATGATCAGTGGGAAAATTTTGAGGTAATAATTTCAAATAATTTTCAAGATTTGAAAATATTTAATCAATGAAAGTAATGTCATGAAGAAGAGAACTGCTGAGTTATTTCTGGTACTTGAGGAACACCTGCTGGCCATCCAGGGTGATGCAAAACTCATTTTCTACGGTTCCCATATTATAAAATATGGAAGACTCAATGAAGAGGTCATTTCTTTCCATGAACAGAAGCAGAACAGCAAAAGGTAACAATTTTAACAACATTCTTTATTTATACAAGCCTTCCCCCAAATGTAGAGTAAAATGAGATTCTTCCCTCATTTATAAAACAAACTTGTCCCTGTAATCCATTAATGAGTAAATGGTAACAGACTACATTTGTTTACCTGTCATACTCCACAGACCCAAAAAATTAAGGCTGACTAGGGGGAGAAGTTGGCAAGAACCTTTACTCTCAATTCTCAAGGTAGCTCTTAACAGGGGTACTGAATGGGGTCACTGTGGGAGCCCCCTCTAGCTGAACAGAGTTTTGTGAGGTTTTCTTTTTTCCCATGGGGACAAAGGTCTTCTAGGAGCTTCCAACCTTCAGAAATAACCACTTAACTTGAAGACAAAGTACTTGGGAGTGAATGGAAGGGCAGCCTAACAAAAGATGAAGGCCCCATGGAAACCACTTTAGAAAGGTGGTTTACTAGAATTATATTCCTAAACATTATTATATTTCATTAACAGTTATTCTATCAAGTCGTCTTTAAAAGACAAGAGTCAATACTCTGGGACTGGAAGAAAACCTTACATTTCTTAAATTAAGCTGGATTGAAGGCCACAAGTTAGCAAAGCAAAGAACAATCTGGAGACAGGGACTGTGTAGTACCTGGAAGCAATGAATTTTGTGGCTTGTCATTTGTTAAATAAAAAAGCCAAGGGCTAAAATGATGAGACACGTGTGAGGTTCACTACAAAACCAAAAGTGACTACATATGCAAAAAAGTCTGTTTCAAACTTTGGTTCAGTAGACAGGGGAAGGGGAAGTGAATTCTGAGGTGAAATACCTACTTTACATTAGATCCAACACTCCACTAATATAGTGGAGTGCAAACTTCAAAACACACACAAAGTGCTAAGTAGGGTGTGGCAAATAGAGACCAAGCTCCAAACTCAGCAAGAGACTAGGTGAAGGGGAGAGTCTCAGGAAGAGATTACAGACCAGAGAAAGAAGAACCTTGCTGAAAGTTACTTTCAAAGGGATGACAGTTGCATTCTTTACCCCAGACTTTTTGATAGTCCCCCAAATCCAGAGTGCCTCGACTACTCTTTCAGTGAGCTATACTTAATTTATCACAGGCTACTCATGCTCAGAGTTTAGACCTCTTCAATTTTCAGCTGCCTCTACAGCTCCTAAATAATAGATAGTATGAAATTTGGGTCATAAAACAGGAAGTGAAATATATATATGAATGTTCTACATTTTTTCCCATAAAAATTTGATTAAATGGCAGTTCACAACCTACCTTGTCAAAAGGTCACAATTTATGGATTATGTAAAATGAAATTGGAAAGATCTCATTCAGAAAAACTCTGGTTTGGGAATTATTCAAGAAGTATTCTCAGTTCCTCATATATAAGCATTCTTAGCAAATGGAGGAAAAGGCCACAGAATTCTCTGTCAAACTGATGGAGACAACAGTGTTGAACCCCAAGTTTGTCATCTGACTGGATATTCTCTCCATGAAGCTCAATTGTCAACCTCTTCTTCATCATTCTGCTCCTCCTCTTCCATTCTTTCATCATCCTCATCATTATCTTCTTCCCTGCTCTTGTCTTGCTCTTCAGAATCTGTTCTTTTGTCTTTATCCTTCTTTTTCTGCTCTGAAGCTTCCTTCTTACCTTTCTGTTCACGCCTATATGCTACAAAATAGAAGAAAAGCTACCATAAGGCAAGGCTAAATGAAAAGAACCAAATTATCTCATTCTGACAGCTTATTCCATTTCAAAAGTAAAGAAGCTATGGGATCAGAGACAAGTTCAAATGAAGACACATTCAATATTTAATACTACACTACGTCCATCTGGTTAAGCCACATGACCATCACTTTATGAAGGAGTTATATCAACCTGTCCAACAAAATACAGGAATTGTTACCATCTAGTGCTTCTTTCAAAGGGGAAATGAATCGTTGAAATTCCATCTCTTCCATTGCTGATAGCACATCACCAGCATTTAGAGTCTTTCGTTTTCCTTTCATTGCAAAGTTGTTGGCACTTAGAAAAAAAAAAGAGAGATCAATTATCTTGGCCAACTTCTATCTTAAGACGTTTAAAGACAATTAACAGGAATGTATAAGCAAATCTGATTGCCTGACCAAGCCCACATCTAGGGAGTACCTGTACCCTCAAACTTTTACCTGTAATTACAATTCACAATTACTCTAGTCCGGTAAAGGAAGGAAAGAAAGTGTGAAAGATACCAGGTACAGCAGTCTTAAGCCATGTGGAGCTTGAAGAGCTACTTACTTCAAAGAGGATATTGCAGGGAGCACATCATAAATGTTTGCTCTTATTATTACTGATCATCTTTTTAACTCTTTATTTTACTAATAAAGAAACAGAAACTGAAGCCTAAAGAGAAGCTGACCTTTGAGATCAGACTAATGGTTCTCCCTTAAAATCAATTTAGAGGTCCATGAGGTCAACACTATTTTCAGAATACTACAACACTTAAATTTCTAATACAGCAAACTTGATAGCTATATTCTGCTCCTACAGAGGACTGGGGGTGGCCAAGCTCACCTCCTGAAGGAGGCAGCACGGCATAGTGGAAGGAGGACCAGAGCTGGACTCAGAATAAGGAGAGCTGGGTTCAAGTCCAAATTCTGTTAATTGGTTGTAGGAATCTTTTCATCACTAAGTCTCCATGAGATCAACTTGAGAATGAGGAAGCTGTACTTGATTATCTCCAAGCTCAAGTCAACCACCATTTAAGTGTCTTAAATGTGTAAGACTGAGCCAGGTGCTTAAGAGGCTGTCACTGGACCTATTATGATTTCATTGGTACAGGGTACTCTCAGTTGGAAGTTTTAGAGAGCTGTCTAGGGCACTGGAAGAGTTTAAGTGATTTGTCAAGGGTCACACTGCTAAGTTATGGGTCAGAAGCTGGACCTGAACCCAGGTCTTCCTGGTTTCTGGCTCTCCGCGTATATGCCAAGCAGGTTTTGAGGATACAAAATCCAACAGAAAACTGTCCCTGCGCTCAAAATGCGAACAGATACATAAATACAAAAAACAATCTAATAAGGGGAAACTAGAGGAAGGGTAGAGAAAACTTCTTGGAGATGGCCAGAGCCTTGAGGAGAGCTGGGGATTTAGAGGAGATACATTGCAGGCACCAGGGTAGGGGGGGTGTGGGGAGGAGAAGCCCAGCAGCCTGGAGCAAGGAAGGGCAAGCAGCTCCCTGGGCTCCGACGAGCGACCCGCCCGGGGATCTCCCGGGGCCCGAGCCTCTCACCAGGATGTGGCGTACAGCACGAACACGCTGGCAGCCCGAGAGATGGCACTCCGGGCCTCTTTGGAGATGCTGACGCCGTCGGGGAGCTGCAAGGGGAGACGGCACCGGGGTTAGTGGGGTGCGCCCCGGCTCCAGCCCCGGCCCCGGTCCCGATCCGACTCCACTCACCGCCTCCTTGATGATCCTGGTGATGACGGCGTTGGGAAGGTTCAGGTCCTCTGGCCGTTCCGCCATGGCCAGGCCACCTAGCACTTCGTTTCCTCCAGGAGAACCACAACAACTCCGCTGCCGCCGGCCTCCGAGACAGGGCGGCAGTTGCGCCCCGGACCTACGCCGGCCGCGTTTCTCAACCTGGCCGCCGCTCCGGCGTCCGTACTTCCCGCCCCCGACCGCGTGTCCTGCCTGGGCTTCCGTTCGTACACCCGCCTCTCCGCCCCAGCGCGTTCTACGCTCTCGGGGAGCGCTGCCGCCCTCGTGCACTCACGCCTTGCGACTTCCCTCGATGGGTTTCGGCCAATCCAAGGCCCGCTTGGCCCGGCCCGGAAACCTGAAAGCCCCGCCCTTCCCGGTGGTCCCCCAGGGTGCAGCGCGCGGTTGCCTAGAGACTTCTTTAATCCTCTCAGAGTCGCGCAGACGTAGTGTAGGCTGAGTTAACATATATCTCAGTCGGGCGGGGTTGCAAGGTCCGCACTGAGGAAGCTCCACCTACCTCAGTGGAGGGGCAGGGACCCTCCGTCAGCCGCGCTGCCGCTTGTCCCCTTGCGGGGCGTCCTCCGCGCCTCCCCGCCAACCTTCGCACTTGGAGGTTCTCCCCGACCTTGTGGCGTTGCTTCATCCTGACTCTCAAGTCCTGATTCCCGGTCTCTGCCTTCGTGACTTGTCCCGACCTCTCTCCCAGCGGTTCTGTTCCTCCTTATGCCGCGCGTGACCCTTACCGCCCTCTGCCTCACTCCTCCCCAGCCCTATCTCAGCCCCCTCTCTTGTGCCCTGCCCGCGCCCCGTGCTTCTCTAAAGCGTGCCCTGAATTCCCTCATCGTCTCCTCTGCTTTCATCCCCACTCCTCAGCACCCCATGCCCCTCATTCCCTGCACTTCTTACTCCAGTCTGCCTTCTGTGCGTTTCACTGTGACCTGTCCCATTTGCCTTTTTGGGACTATACCTGTGCTTTTATTGGGGTAGGGAGCTCCCAGTGGGGAACTTTCTCTCCCAGTGCAGAACTGCGATTTCTGTTCTGCAGCGTCTGTGTGTTGGAGGCAGGATTTGAATCCTGGTGGTGGTGACTCTTAGGCCTGCTTTCTGTTTGTTCACTATCCGTCTTTGCTGTGCTCCTCCTTTTCTCTGATCTTCCCAAAGTTTCTAAATCCTTTTTGTGTTTTAAGCTTGTTTGACTTACAGATTTTGCTTTTTAAGAATCTCAGGACTAGGCTTCTACTTTCTTTGGCTGCAGAAACTTTCCATTGGAGACATTTACTTTTTTAGATGTTTTGAGTAATAAACAATTAATAGTAGCACCCACCTTTATTTATAGATAATATACTAACAAGCTCATGTTGTGAGGAAAAATAAAATGATACATGTGAAAGTGTGTTGAAAAATAGAACATGCCCTATAAATGCAAGATAATGATATATTAGGATTTAGAATCAGAAGGGAATAGATCACCCTTTGACGCCTTCATTTTACATATGAGGAAAGGAGGTGGAAAAAAGAGAAATTACTTGTCCAAGGTCACAATTAATAAATAACAGATTTCCTTCAAACCTAGGTCTTCTGACTCCAAATCCAGTGTTCTTTTCACTACACCTTGTTTATTTGCTCCTGTGTCAGTAGTGCATTAGTTTAGTGGTTGTTTGCAGTAGGGAGTTGACACTTCTCTTTAATTTCCACTAAAGATTTCTAAATCCTCTACCCTTTTGGTCTCTATTCTCATGTATCTTTTTTTTGAGGTGACAGGTATTCACTATCAAATTAAGATGTAGGCTACATGTTGCCATGCAGATATAACTATTGATATTGTGTAATATTCCCTAGTTTATTTAATTCTTGTTTCCCTAGATGGCTAATGATCTTGAGGTTGGTTTCTGTTGTAAATCTGTGATAAGTACCAGATTGTCAGATGTCAGTCAATTGGATGAGACCACTTGCCCACAACTTGTGTGCCAGCATCCACAATGTTGGGAAACAGTCCGAAGGCTACAGAGGGGCTATCCTCGAATTCTTCAACCAATTTCCAGAGCTCCTAAGAAAAGTGAAGGTGAATTGACAAAGCCCTTTCATATTTGTCCAAAGATCCATATACTTGGTACTTTTAACTCCTTTCTGACTGGTTTTTATTCTGCTCTGCATTTCTAGATGAACTGCCAACTCTAAACATAATAGACTTATCTTTACCTGATTCTTCCATTTTGGCCAAGAGAATCACTGATTCAGTCCCACTCTTCAAGCATCCTTCTTCTTTGACTGGAAACTCTAAGTTTGATTTGGATTTACAAAGCAGGTGAATCATCATGAAAACACCAGAAACTATGTACCTCAGAATCCCAGGTGGTTATTTTTTAGAGCTATGCCACAGAATTTGATATGCCAGGTTAAGAAACAATTGCCTTGTCACAATGGGCCTGCCATGGGAAGAAAAGAGTTATTTCTCACTATTGAAATGAAATGGTGAGTTGATATTGAGGCAAGGGAAAGAAATATTCCTCTTTTTGGGTTCCAATAGAAATGCTAAACTGAAGTGTATCTGGACAATTGCTGCAAATAGATTAAGAATTTTCAAGATGTTAATTTTTTGGATTAATCTAATCACATTATGCTTGAAATGATATTGTAAACTCAGAGACAGAGCGGTGGTTTTTGCTTTCTTGTTTGTATCTTAGTAACTGGCACATAGTTAAGTAGGTGCACAAGAAATACTTGAAAATGATGTCCTTGGAGTCAAAGTACAGGTATTGGGCTCTACTTTATACACAGTGGTTCTCAACCTGTGGGTCGCGAACCCTTTGGGTTTTGAACGACCCTTTCACAGGGGTCGCCTAAGACCATGGGAAAACACATATTTCTGATGATCTTAAGAACCAAGACACTGCTCCTCTAGCCATCTCCAGGCGGGTCTGCCCACATGCAGGTACACCCACATATGTGTTAAAGGGTCTCAGCATTAGGAAGGTAGAGAACCACTGCAGTTTATAGTGATTAGATTTTCCTGTTCAGTGGTGCCTGGTGGGTTCTGTGAGATAGGGTAAAATTGAGGAAAGATTAAAAGCAGTTTCAGGTTCTCTAGGACTTGAGCTTTGGAGAAAAGAATGGGACACTACTTCTCCCACTGTGGGAAGGTAGACATGGTTAGCATGCATTCATACTTTTCTCTTGGACTGAAGCTATAGTGCAGAGTTGACAGGGAACTTTTTGCTACATAAGTCAATCTTGTCAAGTCAACTATATTAATGTATATCTAATCTATCCCTTGCTTTCCATTTCTGTGGCTGCTATATTAGTTCAGACATACAGGGTACCAACTCATGCCTAGACTGGCAATAACTTCTTAACTGGTCTCTGCTTCTTTTTTTTAAGTCCATCTTGTACACCTAGACCAGATTGATTTTCTTAAAACACTAATTAGCATGTCTTCCCTCCAACTCAAAAATTTTCACAGCCTTGTTATTGCTTATAGAATAAAACTAAGACTTAGGTTTGTCATTCCAGGCTCTTCACTCCATCTCCACTTTATCTTCCACTCTTTTCCTACCTGAACTTTATCCTTTAACTCAACTAGTCTACCCACTGTTCTCTGATCACTCAATTCTGATTTTCACCTTGGTGCCTTCAATTACGTTGCTTATACTACTTGGCATGTCATTCTAGGCTTCTCAGCTTATTTGTGTCCTATCCTTTTAACAGCTACAATTAAAAATTATATTGACTTATTGCTTTGAGACTTACAAAGCCCTTTATGTCAAACCTATGAAGGAGGCATTTTAAATATTCCATACCCACACCTGTCTGTTGATCAAATTGCATTTTTTTTGTCACTGGATTAGGAAGCAGAGATTAAAAAGGGAAACCATAAAACAGTGAGGTATTACGTAGAAGTGTTACTGGTATAAGCACGAGGAGGGGTTCTTCCAAGATCTTCCCTCCACTAGCTTTTATTTTTCTCACTTTCTTTAATAACTTTTATGTCTCTGTTTCAGTTTGGAAGGACCACGTTTATTAGGACCCAGATCTCTGAGAAGTTTCCGTGATCAGGGTTTTTATAAGAAGCCTCGAAAACCTGCCAGTGTAAGTCACAAAGAAAAATAATCCACAGATGTATATATAGTATGTACCTCCAGCTGAGCTGCATAGCACAGGATAAAATGTGTTGCCTTTATTTAACACCTATATTCTTGGGTGGGTAGCTAGGTGGCGCCATAGTGCATAGAGTGTTGAAAACATTTTCGAGTTCAAATTTGGAAACTTAACTAGCTGTGTGATCCTTGGCAAGTCACTTGACCCTGTTTGCCTCAGTTTCCTCATCTGCAAAATGAGCTGGAGAAAGAAATGACAAATCATTCCAGTATCTTTGCCAAGAAAACTCCAAATGGGGTCATGAAGAGTCAATTATGACTAAAACAACTGAAAAACAACAATATTCTTGGGTAGTGTCTGTTGTTTCATGACCAAAGAAAGCCCTAACCCCTGAAGTATACAGAATCAATTTGGAGAGATCATTGATAAGAAGACCTATATATATAAATTATTAAATTATTGTTAAGGGCCCAGGGCAGTTGCCCTGTGCTGATAGAGGACTTGATGGTTTGGGAGCAAGGAAATGGAAATGCCTCTCTAACTGAATAGTCAAACAAAAGGATTTATAGCTTCTTTAGGACAGTATCCAATAGGATACTGTAGTGCATGTGTGTGTGTGTATACACACATATATGCACACACATATACATGCATACACACATATAGACACACACATATACACATACACACAGCAGAGGGGCATATGGTGAAGCGAAATAGGTGTCAGATCCCAGGAGTATTGGACAGGCTACAAAGAGAACATAGAAAGGCACATTGCGTTTGCTTTCTTAATTGTCTGCCTGCCTCTAGAGCTGTCTCAATCCTTGCTCCAGGGGAAGATGGGCACTATAATTGGTGTTCATAGAAGGAAGCAGATAATCTTATCCACAGAAACTGACTCAGATGTATAAGGATGTTGAACAAAACTGTACTTGGTGTTAGACACTGAAAGGGAGAAATATCATTCACTTAATGGACCACAAGATTTAGACCTCATTTTAAATCCTGACTCCGTCCCTTAATTTGGATATTACCCATATCACGTTATGTAACCTCACTAAGCCTCAGTTTTCTAATTTATAAAAATGATAATACTTTGTCTACATCATAGATTTGTTGTGAGATTCTAATGAAGGAGATATATACATATATATATATACACATACACACACATACATACATGTTGTGAGGTTCTAATGAGTATATATTTTTTTATTATACATGCATATATACATATATATTGCTCTGTAAACCATAAACCATAAAACACTTTATAGAGGTTTGCTATTATCATTGTTATTATCAATCTACCTAACTTAATCCTGTGCCATTTGGTTACTTATTTGGAACTGAGTACCTGGGCCGTATAAGACCAGGGGGCGGGGCAGCTAATGAATAGAGCACTGGCTCTGGAGTCAGGAGGATCTGAGTTCAAATCTGACCTCAGACACTTAACCCAAAACTAGCTGTGTGACTTTAGGCAAGTCACTTAACCCCAATTGCCCTACTTTTCCCTCTCCAAAAAGAAAAAAAAAGACCAGGGGGCAAATTAGCATTGCTCATATCTTTTCTTTTTTTGTTATAGCTCTCAGTGCTGAATTTGAATGCAACACGTCTTCCAAAAGGTTTGGATGGTGGGAATTTGGTTATGGTATGGATCCCAGATGAACACTTGAAACCCAAGAAACCTGACCAGAAACATAGGACAGAGTAAGCACTGTTCCTAGCCTTGGGAGTCCTTAGATCTTATACTTGTATGAAACTCCTAGAGAATCTCTACCTCTAGATTTCTCTCTGGTAAAGGTTTTTTTAGAACAGAAATTAGAATTGCCCTACCCCTTTCCCCCCACCTCCTACCCCAACACACATACACACTTGTCAGGAGTAATTAAAGCTCTCCTTCCTTTAGGCAGATCCTTTCTTAGCCTTTTCACCTCAACCCTAAAAGCCAATTGTACTTGCATAGAATAACTCCTGAATAGTACTTTTGTACAGTACAAAGTGTGCTAGAGTTCCACATAGCAGAGAGTAAAAAGACTTATTGACCTCTATACCTGAAACAGGAAAATGATGACTCTGGTGTCTGTTGGGGCTCTCAGGCTCTGATTGAGGGATGTTAAAGATGCTAAACAGTGAAGAAGTGACCCGGCAGACCAGACCCTGTTACTTTGACACATACTTTTACTTAGCAGCTTCTTCGAAGACCTTAGTATTGATTTCAGCTCACTTGGATAGCTAATGTGAGAGAGAAATCACCACCATTCTCAACTGGCATTGTGGATGAGGCCTCATCATTTTCTGACTAATCATTGTTTCTTGTATTGAAGGTGCCTGGGAGTGGGTAGTAGAGAAGTCCCTGGACAGCTTCTAATTCATAAGCTCTTCATGCTTTCATTTACTTAGTCTGAGCCCAGATACAAAATCCTTTGTACCCTTGAAGATCACCAAAATTATACCATGCCAGGAGTGGAGCAGCAAGAGAGCAGCTCAGAAGGTTGTAAACTCTTTGTTTAGTCTCACTGATCAAAGTATTGACGATTTTGTTCTATTAGTTCAGATTTTTTTTTCCTGCTGGTTTTCCTCAGCTCCCAGTTAAGGAAAGCATCCAGGAGACATCCTCTAGTTGTAGTCACCAAACTTCTTTCCATTCCAGAAGTCTCTTCCCTTATGTACTTACATTTATCCATCTGGGTAGAAAAGCTTTCTTTGTAGATCTTTCCAGAGGAGACACCCTTAATTGAGTGCCAGGGGAGATGACATAGGGTTAGCTGGCTACCAGAGGGGTGTCAGGGACCTTTTGAGAGGCAAATGGGACAAGAACGATGTTGTATGGGAAGTGAGAAACTATACAAAATAAAGAAGGAATTGTGCTTGGAAGGAAGTAAGGGACAAGTTAGAGTTAGTGTTATAAAACTAGTATGTTGATTGGAAGAAGTATGAACCCTAGGGTGGTGATAGGAAAATGAGGTTGTTTTCACTATTTGTTTGTCTTCAAGAAAAAGAAATCAACAGAAGTCCCTACTGGTGGGCAGCCCTGTTCTACCCAGTTGAAGCATCGATGGCTAAGGGTTCCTCCACCATCTCCAGTCATCCCACTTTCACATCTGGAATCCTTGTCTTCCTGGGACTGCACATTCCCCAAGCATTCATTAATGAGGTGAGCATTCCTTAGAGCACAGCATGGTGTCATGATGCACTTAGAGTCAAGACTTGGGTTCGAATCCTCCTTCTGACACTTATTAGCTGTTTGACCTTAGGACCACAGCCCTTCTCTGGCCTTGGTTTTTTCTCTGTAAAATGAGGGTAGCAATTGCACCTACCTCATATGATTATTGGCAGAATTGAATGAAATAATGTATATAAAGCACTTTGCAAGCCCTAAAGTATGACATAAATGTTGAGTTCTTCTCTTCTTCTTTCCCCTTCCCTCCCACTCCTTCTTACTTTCCTCTTCTTCCTTCCTTCATCTTCCCTCAATCCATCTTCCTTCTTTTTTTCTCTTCCTTCCTTTTCTCTGTTAAGACCAAAAGATGAACCTACTTCTTTCTGAGTCAAGAAAGATAAATATAATGCACTTCCCCTCCTAATCTGTTTCTACTTTTGCCTTAGGTTCTCAACTGGGCACAGATGGGCAGTTGTATCTCTAGATGGTTTTGCAGACAGCACTGATTTGTGCAGATCTCTTTCATGGTCTAGACAGGGAAATTTCATTGACCCTTTAGCCATTTTTGACCCCTTATTCATAGTCTTTCAGAATAGAACTGTTTACTCTCCATTATCTGTTTTTCCCTTAGCCCTTTGTCTGATGAAGTGAAAACAATTTCGAGAATGGACCAACTGGACAGAATAAGTGAAGACACCTTTTTTCAGGAAGGGCATCAATTTATATCGTCTAAGACAAAGATGATTCTGGCTGTGCACAAAATAACCCTTCAGGTAAGAGCAAGGACTGCCCACCTTGTTGTCAGGGCTGGTCTTGGGAACTGTCTACTCCAGGGAGTGCTAACAGAGGAGAAGGGCTATCTGCTCTTTAAACAGGCTATAAGTGTTTATTGATGATCTGCAGTGTTCAGAGTCCCTGTAAGGTGTTTGTTCTTAAGAAGCTTGGAATCCAGTTTTGTAGACAAAAAATGCACATAAAATGACTTGGAAATTTAGAAGTCATGCTCTTGGTCACATGTCACGTGCCTTGTATAACATGAGAGCAGATAGCAGTTTTTCTTGTTATTGTAGCATGGAAAATCTGTAATGTTGGAGCTGCCCTCATTCTCTGAAATTTTAATAGAATTTTACTTCTTTTTTGCCTGTAGTTTTTCAAGTGTTCATTGTTACTCAGTTTCCTGCCTTTGTTACAGCATTAAGCTTTTACTATTACTGAAGATTTAGACTTTCTGAGCTCAAAGAGATTTTATGAATTACAGATCGCAAATTCTTCATTTATAGAGGAGGGAACTACAGCCCAGAGAGAAGTTATTTGGTTAGAGGCACATGGCTAGTTAGTGCCTTAGCTTAGACTAGAGCCATAACTCCTAGCCCAGCTCTTTCTGTCGTACCATGCTGACTAGCAAGGGACATCTTACTCCTGAGACTGGAAAGCTCCTTAAGTTCTCTTACTCTCTTCTGTCTGGAGTAGCCTACTTACTAATAACAGGGAATGTATCCTGAACACTTGTTTAGCCAGGGTCATTGAGAAAACTCAAGGAATATGTGGGAGTTGGTCCTCACCTAAGCTGCTGTAATTTAGGCTATGCACTTTTGGTCCAAGGTACCAATAATAACTAAGGACTTCTGTGAGGGGGGAGGAGGGATGACCCTGTAAGGTGAGTGATATTTAAATGTCACTGATCTTAGATAAGGAAAGGGCATAACTAGCACTCTCTGCCCCCCCCCCCCCAAATTTAACTTCTCCATGGTGGAACGATATAGAAGAAGAAGGAAAAGTGAATCAGCAGAATTCTAGGTGGGAGAGAGTCTTGAGAAAAGCAACTAAAAAGTTTTTACTTTACAGTTGTATTCCTTCATAGTAGGGACAATGTCTTCTATTTCTTCTGCATACTTTCTGCCACTCTTCCATAATAACACCAGTAGTACAGTGCAGTGCACAGATCTCCTGTGAGATCTCATACTGGTGAGGAGGTGACTCTGGGTTCTAGAAGACTGTGTCAAACTCTGGCAGGTACTACCAGGCTGGAAAGGTTTTGGCTTTGGGCTATATGACAGGCTGGATGCCTTTTTTTCTGAGGACCAATCTGGTTGGTCCTGGTGAAATTTGGAGAGGCTTACTAATCATCAGATTGGACACTGTTCTAAAACTTGTTTCCTATGGCACAGCAGGATTAAATTCTGTGTTTGTTCAAGGGAGCACCACATGGACAAAATCATAGATCTTTCAGGTATTGAAGTATGGGTCCTAGAGCCTCAGTACGTGTTTCTTTTCTTTTTTTTAATTTTGGAGGGGGGAACCCAAGGCAGTTGGGGTTAAGTGATTTGCCCAAGGTCACACAGCTAGTGAGTGTGTCAAGTGTCTGAGGCTGGATTTGAACTCAGGTTTTCCTGACTCCAGGGCCCATGCTTTATTCATTGTACATGTTTCTTAAAGGAAATGATTTGGGAAGAGGATATAAGGATTGAATATAAATATAAGGTATAAGGATTGAAGCAAAAATTCTCATTCAAATTGGAGCTTTTCTTATATTTCTTCAGAGTCCAGTGTTGAGATATCCAGCAAATATAAGAGAATTACATTCTAGAATGGCCAAAGCAACTCCTAGGCCGAAGAGAAAAGGTAGAGTTAGAGGGGCTGCCCTCGCATTCAGGAATGGGTCACTTTGGCCCTGCAGAATTGTCTGGAATCACTTTCCATACATTGACCTGGTCCCTGTCCTGTAGTATATGTTGGGAGAGGGAGCTGGGAGGGAGGGTAATAGTCTTAGATGAATAGTCATGAAGAGTTTTGAATAGGACTCCCCCCTACCCTCTATCAGGCTGCCATCTTGATTATGTTCTGCACTGAGAGGAGGGAGGCCCAGGGGCAAAATGGGAACTCAGGGATGAAATATAAGCTGACAGAAGAAGAGTAGTTTGACTTTCTGCTCTTTAGGTGTCAAGATGCCGGTGCAGAAAATTGACAAAACTGAGAGAAAGCCAAGCTTTCCAAAGAGTGAGATACAACAGACTTTAGAGACGGTGAGTGAAGATGAAGGTGTCCTAGGTGTCTCCACCAAGCTTCTGTCCTTATTCCAGACAGCCAGAGTATCAAGTGAAGGTGGATATTCTTAAGTACTCAGGATATTTAATCATGGAGTAAGCACAATATAAGATGCACCACAGTCTCTAAGCCTCTCCTGTTGTCTTAGATGCTGAGTTGATTTGAGAAGTCATTTTAGTATCCGGGAGTCTTTCAGGTTTCTTTTCTCTCTCATTTTCATATCATGCGCAGACACACAATCACACACATGTGAGCTTATGTGCTTATTGACTCATTGAATCATATGGATTTCAGGAGCTCAAAGAAGAATCAAAGAAAAGCAGGGAGCTTTTGGAGTTAAATCACGTTTCCATCAATGGCAACTTCCTGCCTCAAAAAGATAGTAAGTGGCTGGTTGGGATGAGACTTTAAGTGGCAGAGGGTGGGGAAAGCTAGGCCTGGGATACTAGGTGGTACTAGGATGGGGCCTCCCTCCTCCAGGTGGAATTTCCCTGAGTCCTGTGTGCTGCCCTTCCTTTCCTGCCCCTCTGCTGCTTATGGTGATTTAGGAAAAGACAAAAAGCACCAGTGGAGGCTTGATCTTTCTTTCAGGTATTGTCTCAGCCAAGGAAGGGCAAATCGAGGAAGGCAAGGTTATGGACCAGACACAGCTGCAGGAGCTTGAAGCTGAGAAAGTGGAGCCAGAGGAAACTTCTGAGGGTCCCTTGGCTGTTGATGAAAAGAAGTTGAAGGAGGAACCTCCAGAGCCCATGCAGATTCCTCAATCTTCTCCTGAGCAAGGGGAGATGCCACCTACGCCACCATCTAGCCGAGAGTGAGACTAGGATATTGAAGATGTCAGTCATACTTGTCAGCTCCATCCAAGAGAGTAGCCAGACCTCTTGGGATCAGATTGACTCCTCCACTTTCCTGTGGGGAAAGGAGTTAGTTTCTTTTTTCTCTGGAGCCCTTATGCGGTCCCGTACTGTGACCACTTACCTTCTCTCCCTTCCACTTGTTTCTGGTCGGTGGCAGGATGTTAAGAAAAGTACAGGGGATTGAGAATAGGCTTCTCTAAGCCTAGGAAGGTTGTGTAAATCAAATCTGCATTATTGTTCTCCAGTGGTTCTGACTTAATGATTAAAATAGCCATTTTTTTGGTCAGAAGATTCATGTGTCTGTTCTGGTGGTAGAGCAGTTTGGCATGGGAATGGGAGAGGAATAGGAGCACAAGTGAAATGTTTCCTGTAGAAATACCACTTTATGTCTTTTTTTCTCTTCCACATAAACCCTTTGGAGTTGAGTGAAGTCACTTCTGTTTCCCTTGTTGGAGGTTTAGAATGTTTTACAAGTAGGGGCACAGCACAGAGTGGAGATTTGATTTTTGAGCTTGTCCACCAGGGTAACTTCCCCACTAATCCTCTGGACATACTCCCTAGTGGGAGTGGGATCACTGTCAAGTAATATTAAGGGTCCCTATTTCTTGACACTAGATAGTATCATGATAGAATAGAAAGAGCATTAAACCAGAGTTGGGAAGACAGGAGTTCAAATCTTACTTTTGACATTAGCTGTGTGATTGTGGGCAAGTCATTTATTTAACCTGTCTGAGCCTTAATTTCTTATTCTGTAAAATGGGGTTAATAACACAGGTAGTACCTACTTCATAGGATTATTGTGATGCCCAGATGAGATGGTATATATAAAGCACTTTGCAAGCTTCAAAAGGGCAATTATTATTAAGAAAAATGTTATTAATGATAATGATTGAAAGAGCTCTAGTTTCTGATGTGCTTGAACTTATAGCAAAATATATTGAGTTTCAAATTGAGTTTTGGGGGAATGTTAGAGACTCTACTATAACATTTAGGATAAATTTTGTTTCAAAGCTGGAGGGTGGAGAAGATGCACTTCCCTGTATTCTTCTCCAAAAGCATAAAGTCAGAGTTTGAGAAATTATCTAGGCTCTCTGCTCCTTGACCCCTTATCTTTGAGATGATCTGTCAGGCCCAGAGAGGTTGATGGCACAGCTAGGGACCCTGAGATCCTAGTGTCATAGCTTTGGGACTACACTTTCTTGTTTTACAGATGAGAAGACTGATCCTCAGAGGAGTGGCTTGTTCACACAGGTAGTAAGTGGCAGAGTCAGTAATTGAACTCATGTCCTGTCCTCCAAGTTCAGTGCCCTTTCTGCTGTACCACAGGGCCCAGGTCCACTTGCCCCTATGCCAGCGGTATTTCTACTCAATGATGTTTTCATCTCAGCTTGGCTTCCTTTCAACTGGAATGCCCTTCCTATCCCATCTTTACTTGTAAGTGGCCTTTCCCTGCCATTAACTCAGGTATATGTCTCAATTGGAATGATAATTCACCAGCCTGAAACAAATAGGAAAGAAATAGGAAGGTACATCTGTGGCTTCCCTTCTCCCTGCCTGCCCTTGTTACTACATTCCAAAGCCATACCAAAAGCATTTTTCATTATTTGTGCCACTTTTCAACTCTATTAAAGAATCAGCTGCATTTAATTGAATATTCATGGATTGGGCAAATGAAGTTTTATGTGGGCAATTTTCCCGATATATCCCAAGGCTGCCCTTCTGATACTGGGACTTAGCTGATTTAGGAGGACAGGAAGAGAAGAAGGATTTACTGAAGGCCTCAGCATACCCCCTCCCCCAACCTTCTTGGTGGGGAATTTTCCCCCAGTGTTCTGAGAAAAGGGACAAGGTAACTGTCACTAACTGCCGTGTCCTCACCACAAAGAGTTAAGAACCAGTGAGACAATTAGGCTGCCTTAGGACCAGGGAAATAAGGCCTTAGAGACCAGGATCATAAGAAGTCTGTCAGATGGTCTCAGCTTCCTCTAAGTACTCAAGTAATCAAGAAACTTGGGTGACTCAGTTTGATTGGGAATTGTCCTAGTCACTATACACCTGAACCCTAGTCCCCAGTATGACTTTTGTTGCTCCAGGATATCTGCCACAAATGGATTACTTTGTTTGAATTCTAGTTTACTGACCTTGTTTTCCAGTACTGGAAATCTAATTGGTCCTACAGTATAGATGAAGATTGGGAGTGTGTCCAGATATTCTTCACCTCATCTTTAGTTTTGAGGTAGCATTAACATTTGAAGTGGGGTTTGATCAGTGGGGAGTCCTGTGGGAAGGGTTTCTGCACTTAAATTTGTTTCTCTTGGGAGTTGCCTTGTTCTTAGGGGAAAAAAACTCGTGTTTCAAAAATCAGATGATTTGGCAAAATGATTCCGAAGTTGTTCCAGCCCAGCCTGTGCTAAAATGATTTATGACTTTGTGATAGAATTGAGGTATGAAGGGCTCTATGAAGTCACAAAGAATAGGGGAAAGAATCTACAAGAAGTTTTCACCTTCAGGCACCAGACTTTGTTCAGTTTGTTTTCAGGAGATGAACACGCAGGTCCTAGAAAGCCCTACGGAATCAACCCTTCAGTCTTGGTAAGGTCAGGGGAAAAGTTGTAAAGATTTTGTGAGTGGTCCTGATGAACATGGTCCCCTATCAATAACTTTTTCTTTTTTGGGGGAGAGGAGGGGAGCACAGACCAACAAAGCTGCTCAGTAACCACTAGATGGTGATCCTGCACTACTAAAAGGAAGTTTCTCTTTTACAGGGTCAGATCTCTTTGAGATCTCTAGTTACTTCTAGGACCTCAATTCTAGGATTAGAAACCTGTAACTAGAAGGGACTTTAGCTATCACCTAATTATCTGTTCAACCATTTGTTCAACATATTTATTAAACAAATATTTAGCTCCTGCTCAGCTTTGTAGGGAATACATAAATATAAAAAGTTTAGTCTCTGCCCTGTAGAAGCTTATACTGGAAGATAGACACAACTAGCTAAAATAATAAAAGGCTCTACATGGTGAATGTCAAAGCCAAAATGCTGTGGGAGTTAAGGTGTAGGTGAGATCATCGGAGCGATAGAGAATACTTCATGGGAGATGTGGGATTAAAATTGGGTGGTTCAGATGATAATAAATGGGATTGGGGGTGGAGAAGACATTTAGTTGGAAGATATAGCTTCAGCATGGAGGCAGGAAAGTACATGGTCTTTGAGGGCCAGGAATATTTAATTTTTGTATCTCTAGACCCTATCTCTAGAATGTTCTGCACATAACTGATGCTTAATAAAGGTTTGTTGAATTGGTTTGAATCAGAGAATGGTGAATAATTGCTTTGTTAGAGTTTAGTGTTCTGATAGGGAATAATGCTGGAAAGGAAGGTTGGAGCCATGTTATTTAGGCTCCTTTAATTTCAGGCTAACGGGTTTGGAATTTATTGGAAGACAGTGGGGAACCACTAAAAGTTTTTGATTGGGAAGGGGGGAATGTAGTGGGAGTGACAGGGAAGCAATACTTGTGCATTAATTAGGTGGAGGTATGAGGAGAGTGAAACCTTGTTTAGCCATCAGTGAAATTTAGGAGGAATTTGAAAATCAAAGCATGTTGGGAGTAAGAATTTTCATTGGGATGATGGTAGTGGAGCTAGGATGTTTATGAGACATATTAATGGGAGGATGAATCCAGAGGACCTCTCATGATGAAAGGACAGGGCTAGAATAAGTAAGTAGACTAAGACTTAGATCACGGGCTTCCAACTGGGCTTATGGAGGGAGATGAACAGAAATAGGAAGAGGAAACATCTTTGAGGGGATGATATAAATTTTGACATGTTGAGTTTGAGGTGTAAGTGGAACAATTAAGTGGAAAAGTCTAGCAGGTAGTTGTAAATTTGGGACTGGCGCTCAGGAGTTAAGTCAGGTCTGGGAATATAGATTTGGGATTCAGATAAACAATAATTGGATTTGGTAATTAGGGGATCACTGGTAAAGGAAGAGATGAAAACAAGATTTCAAGGAGTTAAAAATAAGTGGTGAGAAAATGGGAGTGGGGAGGTACAAGATCATTCTTCCAAATGCAACTGCTCTAAGGTATTCAAGATTTCCAAAATATTCCAATAGAATAAATATTCCAATATTCCAAAAGAATAAAATTTTCTGTGTGAACTAGGGTTAATTTGGGATGCTCTTGTCTTTCCCCCTGTACCACCTGTTTTCTCCCAATACCTTTTATACTTTTAATGACTCGAAATGGCCACCATCTGCACAAGAAGCATATTTAGAATCATGCTTACCCTCTTATGTCTATATTTAAGTTTGTATCTAACAAAGTTGAGGGAAATATAGCTGAGCAGCCCAACCCCTCTGTTTCAGTACTTTGAGTTTATAGCAAGCATTCCCATATTGTTTTTCAGTAAGTGGAATCCACATTCTCACAGCAGAGAGAAAATGCTAAATTGTTAATAGTTTCCCTGGAATTTGACTCGTAATTATCTCAAAACAGTTTAGACAAAATATTACAGTTTGTGCTGATATGCATAGATCTCGTAAGTGTTCTTTAGTTGCCTGATTCTCATCCTGGATTTGACATTATTTAAAGTAGAAAAACTTTTCCATAGTCAAACTTGGTTAGAGACCAGGTAAATAGCATACACACTTAACCCCCAGGGGAAAGATTGGTTGGCCTTTTAGGGATACTTGGGTACTTCAATGGATCCTTGATTTTATTGAAGGTGCTACTTCTTCCACTAGTGCAGACTGCATTTTTTTCGTGCCTTTTCATCTTGTGTCATTTTTCTTCATGCCTTTCCATAAACATTCCATAGAGGAACACCAATCTGATGCTTTTCTCTAGAACTTTTAATTTTTTGTGAATAACAGTACAACAAATAAAGCTATCCATATATTATTTCTCTTTCACGTGACTAGCCCAATCCATTATCTATATCCTTAAGTTATCTTTTATGCCATTTTAATTCTTATGTGCAATAATTGTTGGTGATACACTGAATCCTATTTATATTATGTGTCTTTCCATGGCCCTTTGTAGTGCAGGCAATTTTGATTCTTCTGATATTGCATGTTTTGCATATATATCACACCAAGGGAAGGATATTGGTATTTAAAATGTGGGCTTTTGCAGTATAGAGCAGCTTCAGATCATTGAAAGCACTTTGTAATTTCCCAAATGCAATCTAGTTTATTCTCTTCTTCCTATTCAGTTCTGGTTTACTGTCCATTTACAGTACCTGGACTAACTCAATGGGCTACCTATTTAATTGTTTGTCATAATCTGGACAATACATATTCTGCATATTTTCCTTTGTTAATTACTAGTGGGATCCCTTTTGATGAGGTCATGACATATAAGGCCTGATTAAAGGATCGGGGAAGAGAAGATTTAGGGGGGACATGTTAATTGTCTTCAGGTATTTGAAGTATGTGAAAAGGGAATTAGTTTCATTCTGCTTATACAAGAGGGAAGAACTTAGAATAATGAGTAGAAGTTGCAGTGAGGAAGATTGAGGCTAATAGAGCTATCCAGAAGTGTAACTAGCAATCTCAGAAGTTGAGTTTCTTCAAGCAAAGACCAGTTAATCATTTGTTGGGCATATTGTAGAGAAGATTCATGCTGACCTAGATGACTTCTGAGAGCTCTTCCAACTAGTCTTCTGTAATTTTCCCTGTAAGTCTTGTTGAAGTGATCCTGTAGTATTTTTGGTCTCCATGCAATCAGATCAATGTCATCAATAAACTGTGAAGCATCCAGAACTCCTTACCGTCAGTGGGGAGTCTCCCTTCCATTTGGACTTGGAATAGGATACAGTGACACCCTCCGTGATACTGGCAAATGCCTTTGGCAAACATATGTCCTCTTTTTTTTAATACATTGCTTGGTATGGCTACTCAGAGGATTGGTAGGTTATCTTTATGGTTGTATCTATTATTTTATAACATGGGAGACAATTCATTGGAAAAAAGCTTTTTAAGGCTATTGTTTTTCTGAGTCATGCCTTTTTGTAGCCAATAAACAGTAGACACAATGAGATGTCCTGACCTCTTTGTATCTCTTTTTATGATTGTGAAGATATAGTCTGCTATAGAAGATCATTTCTGCTTTCCCTTCCCCTGCACCCCTTACATTTTCACCACAGACCATTCTCATTGAGGATTTCAGAGAAATGAGAAAAGAAGGCATAGTAGCTTGTAGTTGATGTGTTTTTGGTCACCTTTTTTTTGGGGGGGGGCAATAGTACCAGCTTTTCCAAGTATTTTGGAATCTATGATGTTTTGAAAATTGATCCTCAAAAGCCCTTAAAATTGTGTCACCTTCTAGAATGAAATTCTTTAATAGTTATTTGGCCAGATTCATCTGTGTAGTTCAACTTTATTATATAGTATGTATATGTGTGTGTGTCTTGTGTATACACACATATGTATATATATGTATAAATTTCCTTCCCACACAAAAACTCCACTATACTGTTTCCCCATAGTATGGAGTTTACCTAGGGTTCTCAAAATACATGCCAATATAGTACATACTTCGGCATTTTCTACCAAGCTGAGAAAGGTTTAAAGTATGGTTCCAATAGCAGATTATAACTGGGCTGAGGACGAGTCTAAGTATGACTAGGCTTATTGGCAGAAGGTTGGCTCCTAGATGATACATTTTTTGGTTATTGTGACCCAGAAAAGACATAAAACATACAACAAAGCTTTCAGAACAGCACAACTCCCTTCTGCTTTCGCAGTGATGGTGGTAGAAGGACAGAAACAGAAGAGAGAGCAGAGAGTTCTAAGAATCACAGTTTTTAGACCACTTACAAACTTCTTTAGCTAATGGTACAATAAATATGAGGTCTTTGTTCAGTAACCAATGAGTTAATACACTATTAGAGGAATTGACATTTGTGATATACATGATACCAGAAGATATAAAGCCCCACACAAACTTTGCATTGCTGTAGTTCCCTAAAGTGTTCTTTAAAAAAAGACAGTTTCTTTGCTAGCTCTTAATCATGGGGTTGTGTTAGAACTGGAAGGTGACCATTATGAGAAACTGAGGTCCAGAGAGAGGAAGTGACTTACCCAAGGTCTCCTTTGGTAGAGATGGTTTGGTCTTTGTTATTTCTGAGCAAAATCTCCCAAGTTTGAAAACCTGTATTTCTACTTTATTTCCTACCCAGACTCGGCATGCTGATTTAGGTCATCAAGTCTTCTTGATGCTGTTTGGCATATTAAAGTTTCTCAGGCCCCTGCAGTTGATCTTTGCAGCAAGAAATAAATGCTTCCGTGAAGAATTACTGACCTATGGATACCTATGTTCCATACACCATTAAGATGCAATGAAAATGTCTTATTAAAAGGCAAGTCCTTCATCTAAGAGGTTGAGTAAAATATTACTTAAAAATAATCCCACCTGGTTAAACTTAGAGTGCTGAAAAAGGCCAGTCCAAGGATATGCCTTGGCTTTGGGTCCTGGGTGTTTTTATGGGATAGTGAATTAGATTGATTTTTCATTCATGTTGAGCTTCTTCTCAGTATTTGATTCTGAGATAGGCAAATATTGATGGATTTAATCATATTGGTTTCCCATCCCAAATGCTGTCTTTCTGGAGGATTTTTGATGTTAAAAGTTGACCTAATGTTGCATATTTTCAATGTGAAATATCAGATCTTCCATCTTCTTTTCAATATTTTATATCTCTTCTTTTCCATTCCTGTTGCCCACATCCTAATGAACATCCTTACCAACTTATGCCTAGATTTTTCAATTGCCTTCTAATTGTTACCACCAGATACAGTCTTAAATAAGATTCTGATGAATCTTTGCCAGCTTCTCAGGAGCAGGGTAGTACCTCCCTGCTTTCTTTTCCAGAGCTCTGGGTTAACTTGTGTGATCTGGATCTGCTTTCCTGGAGGAAGACAGGAGTGGACTGGCAGCTACTGTATTACTTTGCACCCCACAAGACTCAGTGAGAGGTACTGAAACAAGTGGGGGAGGTCACACTTCTTGGGCTACTGGGGGAGGTAAGAGATAAATGGGATGGATTAATTTTAACTTGGAGAAGAATGGGAAAACAGAGCCTTGATTAAGATGAGAAGCATCACAAAAGGGCCTTTGTTTATAAGTCAGTGGGACTACTATAAAAGAACAAAATGAGTCAATAGCTGAAAATCATTCTGACCCTAGAGGTATGAAATTTTCATCTGGGATTCCAGGCAATTTGCTTACTAAGCAGGGTCGAGGCCAGCAACACTAATGAGGAGGACGATAATACTGGTTGGGGGTAGGGAGCGATGACAGTGGTAAGGTAGAATGCTGAATGCCAGCCAAGAGTGGAGGTATCAGAGTGAGCAATAGGAGGTACAACTTTGGCCTCTCCTTCAATGAAGCTTGATCCAAGGCAGTGCTCTCAGGTATGTCAACTGTACAGATTTCTGGGATGGGGAAAAGGAATCACTTTGCAGAGGAGGAAATAGCTCTGACCTTGATGTAGACCTAGGTATGAGTTCTATGTGCTTTCCTGTGTAGATAAAATTGGTTCCGTTTTTGATGCCTTGTGAACTTGAGCACTTGTGAGGGTATCTAATATCTGACCACCTTTGTGTTCTACCTTGGTGGGGGCAAAGGAACTAAAGAAATTTAGAGGTCCCCAAAGGATACCTGAATCCTTATTGTCAGTTTTCTTCAGCCATTTTTCAGTTGTGTCTCTTTTCTGACCTCATTTGGGGTTTTCTTGGCAAAGATACTGGAGTGGTTTGCCATTTCCTTCTCCAGCTCATTTCTATAGATGAGGAAACTGAGGCAAACAGGTTAAGAGACTTGCCCAGGGTCACACAGCTACTAAGTGTTGGAGGCCAGATTTAAACTCAGGAAGATGAGTCTCCCTGCCTCCAGGCCCTGGCACTCTTCACTGTGCCACCTAGCTGCCTTCGACTTTAATTGTTCAAGAAGGTGTTGTTTTTAGTTATTCAGTTGTGTCTACCTCTTCATGAGGTAGGGGTTTTCTTGGCAAAGATATTGGAATAGTTTGCTATTTCCTTCTCTAGCAGATGAAGATAAACAAGTTAAATGACTTGCCCAGGGTCACACAGCTAGCCAGTGTCTGAGGTAGGACTTGAATGTAGGTCTTCTTGACTCCAGGCCTAGCACTCGATCCATTGAGTCACTAGCTGCCTAAAGAACCTTAAAGGAATACCAGACTCCCCAGAAATGGTCTTTTTTTCCCTAATCATTTCCCAACTTTGTGACCCCTTTCTGGGGAGTTTTCTTGACAAAGATACTGGAGTGGTTTGCCATTTCCTCCTCCAGTTCATTTCACAGATGAGGAAACTGAGGCAAACAGGGTTAGGTGACTTGCCCAGGGTCACACAGCTAGTAAATATATGAGGCTGGATTTGAAATCAGGTCTTCCTGATTCCAGGCCCAGCATTCCGCTGCACACCTAGCTGTCCCATATTGTCAGTGTCTTTGACATAAGGTTTATGTGTGCTTTCGACGTTGTCTTGCCTCTTCAGTGATCATCCTGGCCTCTCTAAAACCATTGAAGAAGGTAAGGTCTTTGAAAATTCTGTCCCTTCTCTGAGCTTAGTATTTAATATAGGATTCATTTTTCTTGGTCTCAGGTTTGCTAAGTTCTTCTGTTTGAAGTGTTCAAACTATGAAACCCAATGGGAGCTACTTTTTTCCCCTCCAGATCCACAGTTATAAAAATATGCTTGAATCTTGACTTAAAGTTGCGGGCGGAGATAAAATATTTTGTAGTAATTCCCATATGATTTAGATGTATTTCTATAGAGTGGTCATTGTTGTAGGAGACCTAGATTAAAAATGATAGCTACAGACTAAATATGTTAATAATAGAAGTACACAGTATACATACATGCACATGCACATGTGTGTCCATATCACACATGAGATATATATGATATATATATTTATAACTACAGAATAATTCCTGTAGATGAGGAATTAGGAACCTCAGGTTCTAATTTCTCTTCAGCTGCTTACTGCATGATGTGGGAATGGTCTTCTGTTAGCTCATTTATGAAGTAGAGATAGTAATCCAGAACCATCTGGCGCTGGGCCCCTAAATAAAAAGACCCTCAGAGGTCCCTCCCAGGGGCCTTACCTGCTGCTTCTCCCCGCCTCCCCAGGGGAAGCCTGGCTGGCCTTGGCTGGGTGCCTAGCCAGGAGCAGTGGGGCTGTGGTAGCACCCCTCTGGCCACCCAGCTCTGCAGCACTGGAGCCAGATGTGCTCTTCTGCAGCCTGGGGCCTGTGCTTCTATTTCTCCTCTTAATCCCCCATCTTAACTTGGGGGAAAAGGGAGTTTTTTGGGAGCAGGAGCTCTTGTCCTTGTTCATTCTTTCAGTCCTGTCTGACTCTTTGTGACCCCATTTGATACTGGAGTGGTTTTCCATTTCCTTCTCCAGCTCATTTTACAGATGAGAAAACTGAGGCAAATAGGGTTGTTACTTGCCTAGGGTCATATAGCTAGTGAGTGTCTGAGGCTGTGTTTGAACTCAGATCTTCCTGACTCCTGGGCTGGCACTCTATACATTGCGCCACCTAGCCGCAGGAACTTTACCCATATACAGATCTCTCCAGGGCTGTGCAGGGTTCTTGCTGCCAGGTAAGCACAAACACCATTTGGTTTCTTTTAATTGAGTGGTGACAGGATGTTAGTTTGGAATCAGTATGACCTTTAGGGGATCCTGAAGAGTGATCTCTTGCTAGTTGCCTGGGGGTGGGGTTCCCAAAGGCAATAGGATTGGGAGGTGAAGAGCTGCTCTTCCCAGGGAAATAGCAAGATTTGTTTTTCTCTTGCACTAGGGATTAAAGACTAGCAAAATAAACTGTGACTTCCTTTGGGATTAGGGGAAAGAGCAAATAAACAGAGGTTGGTAGGTTTGAGGGAGCTGCTGGGATGGTGTATGTTTGTGTTGGGGTGGGTTAAGTTTGGCTACTTTACAGAGAGATGAAATATATTTCCTTAGGTCCAGGCTATGGCTACTGTCTTCTGGCTTCTACCTAAAAGCACAAACAACAGAAATAAAAATCCAAAAGACCCTCTGTGTTCCCTTGTTCTCTCAGGGGAGCCAGAACTTGCTGAACTGTGGCTCCAGTACAACATCCTTAGGTCTCTGAACCATCCTGGGCCTTGTAGTTTGAGTCAGGAGAGAAGAGGGAAAAGTCATTAGATAGGGCTGCTCCCAACTTGGCCAGACTGTCAATTTACTCTTGTAGGACTCACCACAATTCTGGGAATGCCAGTGTGCTGACTCGTACCAGCGCTGACCCTTGACAAAAGAAGCCAACTTGATTTTTATCACCCCAGCTCCTCATTCTCTGCCCCTTTTTACCTTCCTCCCTTCAAATTCCCCATGCCCTCATGAAGCCTGGGTCTCCCTATTGTTGGAGAAAAGCAGATGATATGGAGTAGGCCAAAAGCTCATGAGAATAAAGAAATTTCATGCACTGTGGCATCTGGGGGAGGGAAGCATTTGTAGCCCCCTTAAATCAAGTCATATGGTGCATGACTACTCTTTATTCCACCTGTTCCTCCAGGTTGGGCAGTCTTTCTGGTCCCAGAGCCAACTTTGCTGCAGCTGCCAGTTTCTTCCTGGAGAGATGGCTCAGTTGGAACAAAGAGAGGAAGAGCAGCTTTTTGAAGGCCATGTGGGACCTGAGAGAATGGAACGACAGGGCCAGTTACTTCCTCTCCTGCAGGTGGGAAAAAAGGCAGAGGGAAGCACCAAGAAGAGGATCAGCCGCTTGCAGGTTGAGGGTGCAGGTATGTTTACTGTCTTACTGGGGATGCTGAATAAAAAGAGATCCCTTTAGAGAAGGGTAAGACTTGTCCAGTCTCTACTTGACAAAGTTTGCTTTTGCTCTGGCTGAAGGTCTATTGTTACAAAGCATGTCCAGGTATTTAACCTGAGGATAATTTGCATCTCATTATGCATGTTTTAGCATGTACACTTAATTATAAGAACCAAATAAATTCCTTAGCCTATGCTCTTTCTCTTTTAATCTGTCCTATATCCGTTCTAACTGTTGCTGCATCAGGTGGAGTCCAGCCTAGCCTAGAAAATGTTGCATTGATCTCCACCTCATTGTCTTCTTCTAATGGTCCATGGGACTAGATTGGCTAACTTTGATGGGATGGGGTGAGATATGGAGTATTCTGTTCAGTTCTGGGCATCATGAGTGAATAAATGAAAGAGCACTTAATGTCTGCCGAGCACCAAGCATACAGAAAGAAGTGAGACAACCTCAGGCTTTACGCAGGACGTGGATGGCCTAGAGATTGTCCAGAGGAGGATAGCCAGGATGGGGAAGGGCCTTCAATCCACATCACATGAGAATTGGTTAAAGGAACTGGGAATATTTAGCCTGGAGAAGAGAAGGCGTGGGGATATGATGGCTGTCTTTACGTATTTCATGTGGAGGGAGATCAGACTTATTCTGTTGAGCCTCAGAGGGCAGAACTAGGAGCAGTGGATAGAAGGTGTGAAGAAGCAAATTTAAGCTTGATGTTAGGAAAAACTCCCTGACAATTAGAGCTGTGCAAAAGTGGAATGTCCTCAGTCATGTTAAAAAAGATTTTTTGGATCTTCACTTAAAAGTCAAGAGGACCCCGAGTTCGAATCCTACCCCAGGCACTTAGCATCAGTATGGCCCTAGGCAAGTCATTTAACCTTCATGTGCCTCAGTTTCCTCATCTACAAAATCTCAGAGATAATAATAGCATCTACCTCACAAGGTTATTGTGAGGAGCAAATGAATTAGTCTGTGTAAAGTGCTTTGCAAATCTTAAAACACTATATAAATACTACCTATTATTATTGTTATTAATTTTAATATAATTTAGGTATGTAGAATAGTGGTAGGAGCATCGGTCTAGAAGCAATAGCTATAGACTAATTATACATGCACACATTATGGCTATAGAATAATTCTTATAGAAAAGGAAATAGGAATCTTGGTTTCTAATTTCTTATACTTAATAGCTGTGTGACCATGGGAACATCACCTATACCTCTCTGATGTTGTTATCTCTTTAAATGGGTATTCAGGGAGGACTGGCACCTCTGGTGTGAAGACTTGTCAAGCCCTTTTCAGAGCTGCTCATCCACCTTTGGGGCCACTCAGCTCTCACCTGTGGCTCTGAGAACCCACAGTGTGCACAGCAGCCACTACCCAGTCAAATTGTCTTGGCAAACAAACTAAACCAGGTTGGGGGTAACTGATAGGTCTCAAACCTTTGGGTGAGTTAGGGGGATGTCTACCCCAACCATATGAAGACTTCCCCTGGCACAGGGGGTGGATGAGAACAAGTTGTTCCAGTGGCCATGAAGGATGCTGAACTGGATGATGGGGAGTGCTTAGAGCTTGGTCCTGTTGAAAAAGGAAGGACAAACAAAAGCCTTTTTAATAAGGGTATTAATTCGAGAAACATCTGGTAGTAAGTCCCAAGATCAGTTGATTCCTTGATAACCCTTCCAGATTATATGATACTTAATGCCAAAATTTAGTGAATCCCTTTCCTCTTGTGGGAAAGACTCATGATCTATGGCCTTTATTCTTTCCAGTACCATGTTGGGCTTATTTGGTTTTGCAAACTTGGACTGCCTCAAGAGATGGTGGATCCCTCCTCCTTGCAACCTCCTGGCTAATTGCTAGTCAGGGATGTTCTATTAGGGATACTGTTCATGTATAGGTTGGACTAGATGGTCACTGAGAGCCCTTCCAACTCTTAAATTCTGTAATTGTGAGTCTCACTTTCCTGCTGCCTGGGACTTTTTCTTGAGGGGAACTCTTCTTGGCCCCATCTCAAAGAGAAGCATTTGTTAGTGACATTTAGGTTACAGGAGGCCTGGGATCCTTGGAAGGAAAGCCTTTGATTTTTTTTTTTTTTAGCAGTCCCTAATAGCTTGAAGTTTGATGATCATTGCTCCCTGGAGTTATGGTAGCTTGAGTGTTTATTCACAAAGGGCATTTCCTTCTCATTTTAGCTTTTTCACTCCTAGGAATGGGGGTTGCTCCACTTCTCTACTTCAATTCTGACAGTCTTTGATGTTGTTGTATCCTTAAGATACCTGCTAACAGGTGCTCTAGGTATTAAAAACCTCTCATTTTCTAAAAGGAGCCACTCTTTGCTTCATTTTGTAAGAATTTATCAAAGCTGATGAGGTTCAGAGAGGGTCACTGTACATTGTGAGAAAGTCCAGATTTGATAACTATTTTCATAAATCTAACTATTTAAAAAATTCATTCTTTTCTTCACTCACCTTTCCTTTTTTAGTGTCAGGAATAATTATATGTCTGGGCTTCAGAGAGCATCATAACCATTAGCTAATTGCTTACCGTCCAGCAGAGGTGCAGAGCTTCCTCAATATATTGTTTTGTTTTAATGGAGAGGAAGGAAGGAACGTGAAGAAAGGTTCTTAGTAATAGCACAGTGGCCACTTAAGGATTTACTAGAGGCAGTTTAGGGAGTCATTGACCTGGTAAATGAGCAGGGAAAGCCAGCTGTTTCTGCTGTTCCAGCCCCTGGGTGTGGCCTTTTCACAGGTGTTCTGCTCTGAACAGGTGCCTCCAGGGAAGGGAGCAGCATATTTGTGCAGTTCAGAGGGGGCATGGCTCCTCCCCCTCCTCTCTGGGCTGGGCGGAAAATTCTTTGCTCAGTCAGGTAGAAATCATCACTATTCAAACAACGTCATGGCCAATCACATGTTGGGCCCCTTGTACCTCATTCAAATGAATGGCGGTTACAGCTGCCCTGCCTTCCCCAGAAACACTGCTGTGTGTATGCTGGGGGTGGGGGGAGTGATTTATCGGCTGCTTAGGTTACTAGAGAGCAACACCGAGGACTCCAATTACAGACTCCTTAGGAGGAGGAACAACCATGGAGCCAGACAACATCCACCGAGTCTCCCTCTGTAGTAGAGAGGCTCACTGGGACTCATCTTTCTACCTCACAAGCTTTGGTGAGTGCTTTCTGGGGTAGCTACATTGGCTCTCAGAAGGGAGCAGCCAGGATCCTGAGTCAGCATCTCATGGGGCCCATACGCCCATGAAAGTGAACCTTTTCCCACTTCTGATCCCCAAGCCTCGAGACTGGTGCCTTGCTCCGGGTTTCATTAGCAATATCCTCTAGTTCACTCCCTCTCAGTGGTTCCTGAGCTACTTCCCATGGAAAGAAGGGGCTCAGAATTGTATACACCCAGGCATTCTGAGCTGTTGAGACTCAACTGCTATCCTTCCATTAGCACCAAATCTGGTTGGTTCCGCCTCACTTGGCTGGAATAATTGCACAATGTTCAGTCTTTCAGAGTTCAGATTTACTATACAGAATGTTCTTTATTAGCTGGCAGTTCATAGGAAGTTTAGGGTTAAAAGAGATGAAAAAACACAGAGTTTCCTGACTCAATTGGGGGATTTCCTGCCATTCCCTAGATTTGAGGGAATAGGTGGTTAGGGAGGCAGTCTGCTAACTCTCTCTTGGAAGCTATAGTTCACCCGGGGTGGGAGGGTGGGTCTTTGTTTCTGTCCAGCTGGTTTGGGGACCATCCCAGGTAGGGAAAGGGACTGGTTGAGGCCAGGGGAAAAAAACATCTGTCTCTCAAGGCAGATTAAGATTGGTAGGGTATTGAGGGCCTTCCCTCCACTGCCCTTGGAGCTTGGAGCTAAAAAACAAAATAAAACAATTAGGGACAATGGTCAGTTAAAAAAAAACTCCATGGAAGCTAGCAGTAGCTAGCTTCCTTTAGAGGTCAGTTGGACATTTGTGGGGAGATTCCATCTATCTAGTGGTAATGGAGGAAAGAAACAGCACAGGTGGACACGTGCACAGCTTCGGTACCAGAAAAGGGACCTGCTCTGTCTCCTGAGGCAGCCTGTCCCACTTAGAAACAGTTCTTGCTAGTATGACTTTCCTTACATTAAGCCTACATTTCTCTCTGTAACTCGAATCATTACTCCCAGTACTGTTCTCAGTGACCAAGTGGAACAAGTTTAAGCCCCTTCAGATTCCTGAAGTTGGTTAACATGCCCCTCCCACATCTTCTCCAGGCTAAAACTGCTGTTTTTCTTCAGTCAGATCTCAGACAGAAGTTGAGGCCCTTCACAATCCCTAAACAGAGGGCCAACTCTCTGCATTTGGTGAATGACTTGACTTGCTGGAGTTTAGTAGCTGGCTTTGTGAGGAGCATTCAACCCTATTAAACAATAATAGATTCAAGAGATGGAGGACATATATGAGCATGAGGGATTCTGAGTCCTCAGCATTTAACTCCAGCCCTGCTAGTCACTGTGTAGAGCCAGTTTTGCTGCCTGGGGATGTAGTAGTCTTGTCAGAAGTACCACAGCAAAATATACTGATGGATGCTGAAAAGTGGGGAGGGATGCTTTCTCTTTGATACCTGAATTTGAAATATCCTGAAAAGTGGCTTTGGGCATCAGTTTTCATAGGGGTATTTTTCACTATCAGTGGCTTGCCATGAAGCAGAGGGTTTGGGAATAATAATCCATTTGGAAAGTGGTTGAAAGGTCCATGTGCTGACTTTTCCTGCCCAACCTGGGAAATTGTTGTGCTCTTAGATCGAAGACTTGCCCCAGTTTATTGTAGGGCAGCAGTTCTCAAAGTGTGGTCCCCTTTCAAGGGGTCTTCGTGGTCAAAACTGTTTGTATGTTAATACTAAGCTATTTTAATCTGTAACATGACAAATATAAATAAAAACTGTGGGGTCCTCAATAGTTTTTCATAGTGGAAAGGGATCTTGAAACCAAAAAGTGGTTTAAGAACCACTTTTTTGGAGGTAGGCAAAGGCACGTTGCCAGGCACATAGTCAGTGCATAATAAATGTATAGTAGGATTGCACGTTATTGAAATAGGCTGACCATTGGGGTTGGCTTCAGCTAGAGGTGGTGATTGTCTTAGTGGGATAGAGCAGAGCCTGAATGTCTTTTTCCATCTAGTCCAGTGGTTCTCAACCTTCCTGATGCTGAGACTCTTTAATACTCGTATGTGGGCGTATCTGCATGTGGGTGGACTCGCCTGGAGACTGATAGAGGAGCAGTGTCTCAGTTCCTAAGACTATGGGAGATATGTGTTTTCAGATGGTCTTAGGTGACCCTTGTGAAAGGGTTGTTTGACCACCAAAGGGGTTGCGACCCACAAATTGAGAACCACTGATCTAGTCAAACTGTGCTGTGTTGCCTTTCATAATAACCTAGCTCTGAGGGTCTCTAAAAGGCAAATATCCCGAACAGATGTACGTTGATGGCCTTAGTGGAAAAGAGACCCTGAAAATCTCTGCTCTTACTGCCCTGTTTCAACCTGAATGGCTCTGGACTTCTTTGGTACAGCCATTGTGTCCTTGATCTAACACACTATCAAGTGTGTTTTTTTCTTTTAAACTGATTCTATGGGTTCATCTACGTAGGACATTTTTAGGTACTTTATCTTGCCAGTGTGGATTGGCACCTTCTCTGCCAGTTATATAGGAGGTTACCTCGTAGGACTGAGAAGTTCAGGGTCTCTCAGTCAGTTGGTGTCAAAGTTAAAACTTGAACTCAGGTCTTCCTGACTCTGTGACTGATTATCTATTATTAGTTATGCCATATTATCTCTTATCAAATGCATGTAAGCATTTAATGAGTTCTTTTTGGTGATGAAGATTTTTAGTAGACCTAGATTAACCCTTTCTCAATATAATGAAAGGTAGACTTTGTTCTCTAGAAATAGCGATTTTATAGCAAAAATAAATAAGTAAACAGAAATAAAACAGTTAATTTCTTCATTGTATTATATTGTATTGAAATGATTATGTTGGGGTGGCTGGGTGGCTCAGTGAATAGAGTGCTTGCCCTGGAGTCAGGAGGACCTGAGTTCAAATCCAGCCTCAGACACTTAACACAAAAACTAGCCGTGTGACCTTGGGCAAGTCACTTAACCCCAATTGCCCTACCTTTCCCCTTCCAAAAAGCAAAAAAAAAAAATGACTATGTTTGTCATATGACATTGGTTTTCTTTGAAAAATATATTTAATAGTGAAAAAATAATAATTTTAAAAGAGAAGTCCTTTCTAATGAATTACATGATGTCATCATTATACATATTACAGGTCAAAATCATTATGACATATAAATATAGAGAAAGGTTTTAAAATATAACATTACCATTGGCATAATTTGTAAAATATTCCTGAACTGGCAATTTTGGAGCAAAAACTAGAGAACTTTGTGAGCTTCTCCATTAGATTATAAACTCCTTGAGGGTGAGAAATTATAGTATTTATCCCTGTTTGAACCTACTGGTTGTGCTGCTTTTATTAGAGGAGGGATTCAAATAATGAATTCTTATCCCCCCAAATGAGTCTTTTACACCTGTCAAATTTGGTAAAAATTGTTGGAAGGCAATATGGCAGAAACTGAGCACAGACCAATATCTTACGTCATTTACTAAGATAAAGTTAAAATGGATACTTGACATAGACATGAGAGATATTAGAAGAAAATTAGAAGAATGTGGAACATATTACCTATTAGACTTATGGATAGGTAAACAATTTATGAATAAATAAGAGATAGCAAAGTTAGGTGTAAAGTGGATAATTTAGATTACATCAAGTTATAAAGGTTTTGTACAAATAAAACAAATGTAGCCAAGATCAGGGGAGCAGAAAATTGGAAAAAAATTTTATAGACAGTTTCTCAGATAAAGGTCTCATATTTCAACTATATAAAGAATTTGTCATATCTATGAGAATACAAATTATTACCCAATTGATAAATGTTGAACAGGCATTTTTCCAATGAAGAAATCAAAACAATTTATAGTCATATGATTGGAAAGATGCAAATTAAAACAATCCAGAAATATCATTTTATACCTGGTGATTGGCTAAAATGATTGAGAGGGAAGGCAACAAATGTTGGAGGGGATGTGGAAAAATTGGGACACTAATTTCTTGTTGGTGGAGTTGCCCCTGGGGGGCATTGGAAGGATGTGGGGGGCAGTAGTAGCCTCAGGTGCAATTGGGGGGCAGAGAATAAAAATAAGGGGTGGCTGAAACAAGCATAAGGAAAGACGAGAAGATAAGAAAATTTTGAAAAACTGTTCATACATGTTTCATCTGTTGTGTAGCAGTTAAACTCATAGTGATTACATTATTTTCCAAATAAACACACAAAATACAAGTTATTGTTAGGGAAGTCCAACATGCATTGGCAGGAATATGTGTGTGTAATGACTTGTTTATGATAAGATACTATATGACATAATATTGTATAATCAAAATTTCAGTGCAGGAAAGCACCCCACAAATTTACAATAAATTATTAAATTTAAGTTGCATCATTTAAAAAATTATATTTTTTGAAATGATGCAAATTAAAAAAAACCATTAAAGTTTTAAAGAACATAGATTTCTAGAGAGGCACTGAGTAGTATTTTTTTGAAAAGAGGAGTAGTAGAACAACTAAATGACAACTTCTGTTCTAGAGTGTTTATGATAGCTCTCTTTGTAGTGGTAAAGAACTGGAAATTGCAGGATTTCCTATCAATTGGGGAATGGCAGAACAAGTTGTAGCATATGATTGTGATGGAATGTTATTGTGCTATAAGAAATGATGAATTGTTCTTAAGAAAAACATGGAGACTTGCATGAAATAGTGAAGAGTGAAATGAGCAGAACCAGGAGAATATTGTATACAGTAACAGCCATATTGTTTTAAGCATGACTTTGAGTGAATAAGTTATTTTGACTGTTATAAACACCCAAATTAACTAGAAGGGACATATGAGGAAAGACACTATTTGCATCCAGAGAAAAAACTGATAAATAGATGTATGTATAGAATAATTTTACACATATATCTGTTTGTATCTAATGATAGCCAACTCTAGAGCAGGGGTGGGAGGGAAGAAAAAAAGGAAAAAAAAGAAATTTGCATAACTATTGTATATTTAAAGGAATAACAAGTTGTACATAATAGATTTGCAGTTTCATGTGCAATCATCTTTTTTATTCTCCTTTGTTATGGAAATGCTTGTTTTATGTCATAAATTAAAAAATAAACAAAAATATTAGAGGAGGGATTCAAATCTAGGTCATTCCAGACTTCAGTTCTCACTGCCCTGAAATATACCACTTAGTGTCAGCCCTCAGTGATGATTAAAAACCTTCAATAATAAAGGACTTTTTTTTTTTTTTTTAAACCTATAGCAATATTCTTGGAAAGATGTTCTATAGGTAAGACCAATCTGGAATTTAGGGTATATAGCTTTGGACTAACTTAGCTACATCAAGAGATTAATGATAGAACTTGTTCATCAAAGAACCCAGTAAGTCAGCAAGCCTTGTAGCTCCTAAGCAAAGATATATTAAACCTTTTAAGAGAAATGAAATAACTACATCTTTTTCATAGAAGACAGCTTCAAAATGCCAGTTAAAAATTTCCACATTTATCTTCTGAAAACATACATAGCAATTAAATTGGATGTTATAAATCCATGAAAAGCCGACAGGGTTCAAATTTTCCATTTCTTTGAGCAAGTTAGTGTATTCTTTAAAAAAAAAAAAAAACTAGGACAGCAGCTGTGTTTCCCATGTCCATGGACCTGTATTATCTAGAGCCAGAGGTGTCAGACATGTGGCCTGGGGTTTTCAAGCAGCCCATAACACTCCAGACTATGGCCCGAACCAGATTAAAATGCAGTCCCTATCTGGTTGTAGTGTGTTGATAGAGTAATAAAAAATAAAAACATATGTGGTTTTCTAAGTCAATATGCAACCTGCAAGGGTCCTTAAATTTCTGTTTCTCAAAAATAACTATTTTTAGGTGCTAATTAATCTATGACTAAATGGTTCCCCTGACTTTGGAAATTTAAATATGTTCAAGCCAGGGCTGAGTTTATATTGCTAATGTTTTGGGATGATTTCTCTATACTGGACAAGGCCATGGAGAAGTCTGAGATGACTTCTAAAAATAAGTTGCTTTTCTTCCTAAACACATGAGATATTTTTGGGGGAGAAGAATTTTGCTCTGTAAGCAGGGAAGTTTGTGTGGGGATATTTCATAGATGGATACTAGACTTGATTCTTACCCTTATTTTTGATTGTATCTATTCTTTTTCCTGACAAAATCTGTGCCAAGAATCTCTGATAAGTTGTAATATTTGGAGTTAACTGAATGGTTTTTAACAAAATACCAGGTCAGCATGAAGCCCTTTGGGTTAGGGAGCAGAGAAGAATACCATGGCAATATACTGGTCTTGTTGAACATTTACCATGGGACCTTCCTCGGGCAATTAGACATTTATTTACCTGGTGGCCTGCCAGGTAAGTATACCTTTTCAGCTGAGACAATGTGAAGGAAAAAGGAGAAACCATGACCTTGGAAAGCCACCCTTGGAAATGCTGCCTGAGGCCCTGGCCTGATTCTCATTTGCTTTGGTGAGGGCATCCTGTGTGAGGCAATGGAAGTACCAAGGTATCCTTACATTGTTGGCTTGTTGCTCATTGTACATCATTACTTGTCAGGCTTCAGTAACTGAATAAGAGTGCAGGGTAGGAGCTAGTCAACAAGCATGTTCAAGTGTAGAACACAGCATCAGAGCTCTTCAGTGCTACAGCTACTACAATGGATGAGAGTCAGCTTCTTTCTCTTTTCCTGCCTCCCTGCCCTATCATTTTCCACCCAGTTAACCCTAAGTTAACCACCTTTAGATGGTAAGGATGATATTGAACGATAAAGGCATAGGTGTCCCACATTCTTGTAACTCAGAATGTTAACTCTAGTAAGCATCATATGTTCACCATTTTGTGTTTTTGCTGTCCTTGTCCAGTGACTGAAGGGTCGGGGCTGTGGGAAGTAGTAATTGCCTATACCTGCAGATAATTAACACCATGGACTTTTGTGATACCTTTCATCCAAATAGCTTAAAGTACCCTTTAGTATTATCTGATTAATCCTCTGGGGGTTAAGTAACCAGTATTATTATCTCTATTATATACTACTGGAAATTGAGGGCCAGGGAGGAAGAGGCGGTTGAACCAGTAGGTGGGTGAGTAGTGCAGTCCTTGGGACTACTCCTTCCCTAGGACTGCTCATCCTAGGACCAGTACTGACACTGGAGACACTTTGGATCACTCTGGCTCTGGATTGTCATGTACAGGAGGGTCCCAGAAAAATTAGATTGATTTGAGAGCTGAATAGAAGATTTGCTACATTCAGAATATGCTAAGACTGGTTTGAAAGCATAGATTGATCCATTTGTTCACTCAACATTTATCATGCATCAACCATAGGAATGTATGTTAGTTCTCTAATGGGAGATGTGTCTAGTGTGGAGGGGTCAAGAGGCCATCAGGGGTCCAAGAGGTTCCAGGCTCATTGAGTTTTATCAGTTGCGAAAAACCTTTGTTTTTGACTGTAACTCTTGCACACACATCCTGTCTTCATTGTATAGCAAGTAGAGGATCTGGAATTTGAGTATTTTTTAGGGACATGCAGGGAGGACAGGCTGGAACTGGGCTCGTGGAATCAAGGTGCAAAAAGGGCTTGATCGCCATAGCTAGTTGATATGACCTTCTGCAACACTGCTTCCTTATATTCTTCTCTCTGTGGTGACATGAAGGTTTTTCTCTGATTTTGCCTTATTGCTGCCATCCCTTGGTGGAAGTCTGTGGCAGGAACTACTTAGGAAGTCTTCTGCGGGTCTTGGTTCCTTGGATGCATTGTGCTTTAGAATTGTTTGATTAAAAAAAAATCACATCTATTACTAGCCATTTGTTTTTTGGATTATACATGAGATAAAATGGATTGCTTGTGTTTTTTCCTTAGGTCAGTTGAAACTGTCAATAGATAAACAAGACCGAATTTTGCTTCTTCATAGTAAGTATGTTTTTACACATCTCATCTAGTTAGGGCTAGGCAGATTATGTCTATTGCTTTCAAACTAATTTCAATTACCTTTTTCTTTGCAGAGTGTTCTGTTGGTTTCTAACAGGTGTGGCTTTTATGTGAGACCTCTTGTCTCAGTTTCTCTGCTCCTGTATGTACTGGGCTCCTATTCCAGGCTGTTTTGCTCAGCCAGGGCAGCTTTATACTTGGGGGAGCGGGGAGGGGACAGGGCAGGGCTCTTCTCTGCTTGCAATATTCCACAATTCCCTAAGGCAAGCATGTGCTGGAAGGGCCTCTCCTTGCCCTCTTCCTCTTGCTCTTGATTTCTTGACTCTCTGTTTATGAGTGTTTTTAAGAAGCAGGGGAAGTTTTTTTCAGTCATGGACCCCACTCTGTGCAAACAATTTATAAACAAAGTCAGCTGACAGCAAGACTCACTTGATTTGTAGTGGAATTTTTTTCTTTGGCTCCACCTATGTTTCCACCTGTGTTTTTCTCCTTCCTGGTCTTTCCTTCTCCTTTGTCTTGCTTTAGAGGGCCTTAGGCTAAGAGCACTAGGGCCAGCCTGCAATAAACTCATGCAGAGTTTGCCTTAAGCCTGCACCTGATACCAAATAAAGAGAATGGAAAAGAACTGCAGAATAGATTCTGATTGCTTGAGGCTCACTATTTGATTTCTTTTAGATTTCAGCTGCAAAAGCCAGGGCTTGCTTCCATGATGGCCTCTGCCTCTCTGTATACTCTTCTTCAGGTTCATACATGGTTACCTGACAGTGTTAGCCTTATCTGCTTGGCCTAGCTTGTGCTGCTTCCTTTCATCATGATTTGGCATGGGTAGTGCCAGGGAAGGGGAAGGAATGCTGGGACAGGTTTGAGGAAGGGATAATGTCACAAAGGAAAGGAGGAAATCTTAAAGGGGTACATGCATTTTCATTATTAATCCTTGTATCAACTATGCACTTTTCTTTAGTCATAGAAGCCAGAGATCTCATGATCAAAGACTCTCGACCTTGTGATGCTTATGTGAAGGTATGTAATGGTGGGGGTAGGTGGGAAGGATGCCATCTAACATAACTCCCTATTTCAGTGTCATTAAGGCATTTATAAATGGAATCTATTTCTGGGCTGTAGATGTTAGAATTTAGTAAACACAAGTATTTATTGAGTACCTTCTGTGCTAGAATATCTCCATTCCCTTCATCTTAACTGGTTGCCATTCCATTATGTCAGCAGACATAGCTAACATTTGCATAGTATTTCATACAGTTAGAGAATTTTTTTGCAACCATTATTTCATCTGATCAGTTCATAGTTTAGAGTTACAACCAACTCTCAGTAATGCTAATGAATGATAGGTAGAACATGGATATTTGAAATTCACATAAAATCTAAGATTATATTTTTAGTAGCAAGTTCATTTATAATTCCACCAAATCTTTAAGTAGAATTATCAATTCAAACTGGCTTAAATTTAGGTAGTAGGAGAGAAGAGGAGAATTCTAAGGCCTCTTTAATAAACCTTTAGATTTGTGGTCTCCAAACTAAGAACATGGCTTGACCTAAAGGAGTATGTGATCACCCAATTAGGTGGGAAGATGGGTTACATTTCACTTTCCCTGTGACAGCCACCGGGGGAGCTTGTCTCCAACACAATCACACCTACAATTGACCTCCAACAGTCCTTAAATCAGCCCCCTCCCTTTGCTATTTGAGCTCCCATCCTCTTCCTTCTGAGCTGAACCTCAACTTTTCAGTGCATTTACGACCCAAATGATACCTGGATACCCAAATGATACAGCAACAGCTGTATAGATGCCATTGGGAAAGTTACCTTCTCCTCCAGGATACCTACCCTTTGTCCTCCAGATTACCGGATACTTTTGTGGCAAGTGCCCCTCCAATGGTGGGCTCTGTGATCCAAATTAGTGACCAGTGAGTAAGAGCTCCACTTCTTATTTTTTTTTTTTGAGTGGGATAGAATGAGTTGCACAATATGAGCAAGCGTGAGTAGATACCAGTTTCTTTACATTACCTTTCCCTTTGAACCCATTTCTGTTCTGAATTTCTCTATTACTTTCTTTTTTTTTTCTCTCAGAATAATTCTTTATTTTTAGTTTCCACAAGATTTTTGAGTTACAAATTTTCTCCCTGTCTTTCCCCTACCCTACCCCCCCAGATAGCAAGCCTACTGAATACCCCTTCTCTCAATCTGCTCTCTCTTATATCCTCCCCTATCCCCCCTCTAACTTTCTAGTAGGGCAAGATGGATTTCTATACCCCAGTGCCTCTATATCTTATTTCCCAATTGCATGTAAAAAACAATTTTTTTTAACATTTGTTTTTAAAACTTTAATTTCCAGATTCTTTGCCTTCTTCCCTCCTCACCCACCCCCACTGGGAAGATAAGCAATTCAATATAGGTTGTACATGTGTAGTTACACAAAACATTTCCATAGTAGTTATATTGTGAAAGACTAACTGTATTTCCCTCCATCCTATCTCGCCCCCCACTTATTCTATTTTCCATTTTGACCTTGTCCCTTTTCAAAAGTGTGTGCTTCTAACTGTCCTCTGCCCCAGTCTTCCCTCCCTTCTATCAACCCCCCTCTACTTTCCTTTAGGGTAAGATACCTAATTGAGTGTATATGTTATTCTCTCCTTAAGCCAAATTCAGTGAGTAAGGCTGATCCATTCCTTTTACCTTCTGCTCTTCCCCTCCATTGTAACAGTTTTCTCTTGCCTCTTTTATGAGATAATTTACCCTATTCTATCTTTCCCTTTCTCCTTCTCTCATTATATTCCTCTCTTGCCTCTTAATTTTATTTTTTAGATATCATCCCTTCCTATTCAACTGATCCTGAGCCCTCTGTCTATGTATACATGTACACACATATACACACACTCACATAGGTAATGTATTTATATACACATACACCCTATATGTATACACATATATACATATATATTCCCTTCAACTATCCTCATACTAAGAAAGTCTCATGAGTTACAATTATCGTTTTTCCATGTAAGGATGTAAATAGTTCAATTTCAATAAATTCCTTATGATTTCTTTTTCCTGTTTACCTTCTCATGCTTCTCTTGCTTCTTTTACTTGAAAGTCAAATTTTCTATTCAGCTCTGGTTTTTTCATCAAGAATATGTGAAAGTCCTCTATTTCATTGAATGACCATATTTTCCCCTGAAGCATTATACTCAGTTTTCCTGGCTAGGTGATTCTTGGTTTTAACCCTAGCTTCTTTGACCTTCGGAATATCGTATTCCAAGCCCTTTCGATCCCTTAATGTAGAAGCTGCTAGATCTTGTGTTATCCTGATTGTATTTCCACAATACTCAAATTGTTTCTTCCTGACAACTTGTAATATTTTCTCCTTGACCTGGGAACTTTGGAATTTGGCTATGATATTCCTGGGAGTTTTCTTTTTGGGATCTTTTTCAAGAGGTGATCAGTGAATTCTTTCAATTTCTATTTTGCTCTCTGGTTCTAGAATATCAGGGAAATTTTCATCGAGAATTTTTTGAAGGATGATTTCTAGGCTCTTTTTTTGATCATGGCTTTCAGGTAGACCAGTAATTTTTAAGGGTAGTCCAATAATTTTTAAGTGATCTCTCCTGGATCTATTTTCCAGGTCACTGGTTTTTCCAATGAGATATTTCACATTGCCTTCTATTTTTTCATTTGTTTGGATCTCTTTTATAGTATCTCAATTTCTCATGAAGTCATTAGCTTCCAATTGCTCCAATCTAATTTTGAAGGAATTATTCTCTTCAGTGAATTTTTGAAATTTCTTTTCCATATGGGCAATTTGACTTTTTAAGGCATTCTTCTCTTCATTGGCTTTTTGGCCCTCTTTTGCCATTTGAGTTAGAATATTTTTTAAGGTGTTATTTTCTTCAGTATTTTTTTGGGCCTCCTTTAGCAGGCTGTTGACTCGCTTTTCATGATTTTCTTGCATCATTCTTATTTCTCTTCCCAATTTTTCCTCCATTTCTCTTACTTGATTTTCAGAATCCTTCTTGAACTCCTCCATGACCTGTAACCAGTTCATATTTTTCTTGGAAGCTTTTGATGCAGGAGTTTTGACTTTGTTGTCTTATTCTGGTTCCGGGTTTTGATCCTTTTGGTCCCCCAAAAAGGATTCTATGGTCTGTTTGTGCTTCCTCTGCTTGCTCATCTTGCCAGCCAATTACTTGGCTTTTGAGCTCTTTGCTATGGTAGAACTCTGCTTCCAGAGTGGAGAGAGCTGTGTTCCAAATTGCTGGGGTTTTTGCAGTTGTCAGAACTATGAGGAGAGCGCCCTTTCTACAGCCACCACAAGCTCTGGCACACTTGCCCCAGGACCACCACCTAAGACCTCTATCCAAATCCAAGCAGGTCAAAGCAAGAGCAATTATCTTCTGAATGGTAGCTTGATCCCCTTACAATCTGCAGGCCAGGAGCTTTGGAGGCAGCCAGACGGCAACCGCTGCACCTCCATTGCCTCTTGCCCCAGGGGCAGAGGCCAGACAGAGCTCTTCTGTCACCCAGTTCCAACAGAGTTCCCTACTGACCTTTTTACTTTCTCTTTGGCATTTATGAGTTGAGAAGTCTGGAAACTGCCATAGCTGCCAGTGATTCATTCCCCTGAAGTCTGCTCTGGCCAGTTTGTGCTGCTCCAGCCCCTGGCTCGCACGCAGCTCACATGGGACTGTGTTGGATATCCAGCTCGGTGTGATAAACCCTTACTGTTGGCCTACTAGGCTGGCTTCAGTGGGAGATTTGTTTCTCTCTGTCATTTTGTGGTTTCCATAGCTCTAAAATTTGTTTAGAGTCATATTTTACAGGTATTGGAGGTGGTTGGAGCAGAAGCTCAGACAAGTTCCTGCTTTCACTCTGCCATCTTGGCTCTGCCTCTCTATTACTTTCAAGGGTACCACGGTCCTTACAGTCACCCAGGTTTACAATTTCAGCATTATTTTTGACTCTTTACTCTTCACCCTGAATATTCAGTTAGTTGCTAACTCTTGTCATTTCTCTCTTCACAACATTTCTTGCATCTGTCCCTTTCTTTCTACTCATATAACCACTACTTTAGTTCAGACCTTTATTGCTTTTTCTCTGGATTACTATAATGTCCTCCATCCTCCTAGAACATAAATCCCTCCTAATTTCTGTCTCACAGAATCCCTTTTCTTCAAGATGAAACTTATTTTGTATATGCTTGTATATGTCCTTGTTGTCTACCCTATTAGAATATAAGCTTTTTGTGAGTAGGGATTCTTGCATGTATTGGATTTATATCAATTGTGCCAGACACAGGCACAACATAGTGGTTGATTAATAAATTGCTTGTTGATTAATTGGTCTCTCTGTCTCAGTGTCCTTTTCTTCAATCCCCTCTCTCAATTGATTAATTAATCAAATATTTGTTCAGCACCTACTATGTGCCTGGCACTGTTCTAGGCACTGAGGATACAAGTACAAAGAATTAATCCTACTCTTAATGAACTTACATTTGAATGAGGGTACATTTAATTTAAAATAAAGTACATTTTCCTATACTTCATTAAATTAATATAACATTATAGAACATTAATATAAGGTTAATAAATACAAATATGTTCAAAATGGTTAAACACAAGCTAGTTTGGGGGGAGGAGGGCATTTTCATTTGGCAGGTTCAGGAAAAGTTTCATGCAGAAGATGGTGCTTCAACAGTATCTTAAAAAGGGGCAGCTAAGCGCACAGAGTCAGGAGGACCTGAGATCAAATCTGGCCTGAGACACTTAACACAGAAACTAGCTGTGTGACCTTGGGCAAGTCACTTAACCCCAATTGCCCTCCAAAAAGCAAACAACAACAACAACAACAACAACAGCAAAATGTATCTTAAAGGAAGAGGGGGGACTGTTAGGTAGGGGTAAGGATAGAGTTTACTCCAGGCATGGGGGATGGCCAGTGCAAGGACTTGGAGACAGATGATGGAGTGTGGTATGTATGAGGAAAGAAGAGAAGGCCAGTCGGGCTAGATGGTAGAGTGTGGAAGTGGAGTATTGTCTAGGGAATAGTGGAAATAGGTTTGGGGCCAGGTTGTGTAGAACTTTAAAAACTTACCAGAGGTGTTTATAGATTGTCCTAGTGGCAATAAGAAGTCACTGTAGTTGGTTGAGGAGGAAAGTCATGGTCAGATCTGCACTTAAGGAAAAATTACTTTGGCAGCAGTGGGTAGGATGGATTGGAGTGGAGAGAGACTTGAGGCAAGGAGAATGAATAAGAGTGTCTTGCAATAATTTAGGTGAGGAGTGATAGAGGAAGGACCTGACCTCAGGTGGTAGTTGTGTGGGGTCTTATATGGGAGATGCTGTAAAGGTAGAAATGGAAAGATTTTGCAACTGCTTGGGTGTGGAGGTTGAGGGAGAGTGAGGAGTCCAGTATAATGCCAAAATTACTGAGTTTGGGGAGTGGAAGGATGATGGTGCCTATGATAGAAACAGGCATGAGAAAGAACAGAGTTTTTTATTGAATGGGAAATTTTGATGTAGTGGACTTCAAAGGAAGAAGAATCACTAAATGAAGGAGGAAAAAGGAGGGTCTGGAAGTGACAATGGGGAGGAAGGAGTATTCTGACCTCTTATAAGACTAGTGTGACAGCACATGTGAGAAAGTACAGTCAGCTGGAATTGATAGCTAGGTAAAGAGGTCCTCAGGGAAGACCCAAGGCTAATGCATGGAAAGAGTATGAAAAAAAGAGGGCCAGCATGAAGAGGAGTTTGTTCTATATGGAATAAGAATTCCTGAGGGCACAATGTAAGGGATTGGTAAGATTGGAGTTGGGACTTGGGTGGGATAGAATTGAGGGGAATAGGGATGAAATAACATGAGGAAGGGATTGGGGACATTTTTCTCCTAAGTGGCTCTTACAAGGATAGGGAGAAAAAAAAACCAGAAGCCGCATGAGAAATATTGGGCCAAGTGGGTTCAGTCTCCAAGGGATGTTGGAGAAGAAGCTGAGTTGGGCATGGGTCTGATCACTTTTGTGGCCGGTAGAGAGGAGCAGAGCACTGGGGTGGAAGCTGGTAGGCATTGGTTCCTGCTGGCTACTTAGCTTGGCTGGGGTCTGCCAGATGCAGGTGCTTGCCTTTTTCAGGATGGCTAATGGTAGGGAGTAAGGTGTTTTCCTTTCCTCTTTTCCCATTACAGACCTTGTCCATTAAGGTTCTTCTATAAAGACACATTGTGGTGCAGAAGAGACTTCAGTTCTTGAAGGCTGTATCACAGGAGGGCAAACTTGTCTAGGTCCTACCAGGGAGTGTAAACTCTTACAAGTCTCACAAAGCTAGAAGTGCTTTGAATTTTGGTCCAGCAGTGATCTGTCACTTAAGGACCAGCCTTGAAAAGTTCAGAGGCTCATCACCAGGAAGTGGGCCATCTGATGATGAATGTTTTGGCTATTGTAACTCATGAGTTGTCTACTGAGGGATGGAGAGATTGAGATCTGGGTTTGTAAAATGAGTACCTATAATGATGAAGATTAAAGAGAGTATTGAATTAATTTGTAGCTGAGTCATGAATCAAGACTCAGGAACAGAATAGAGGCGTGGTCCTTGAACCAGGCATCAGACAGAATGGTTATAGACAATCCTGTGCTTTCTGACTGTTCACTGTTGTGTGCTCTGGACAGTTGTAAAATTTCACAGGTGAATTCCAGGTTGGAAGGTCTGGGAAACAGAGCAAGAACTTCATTTGTCTTAGTCTGGTTAAGGAGACTTAAAAAACAGAATTTGAATTGAGAATCAAAGCCATCCTGATTCATCTTGGGCTTCTCTCTTTGCCTTGAAACCTTTTGAGGAGCTATCTTTGAGTTATGTATTTCTCTAGTTAATGGTTATGAATAGTGGAAATAGAGAATTGTATTTTCTTTGGAAAAGTCATCTTTGCCTGAAGGCCTAGCCAGGGGTCCAGAAGTCATGCCCATTCTTTGGGAACAATTATTTCTAGCTTAGTCTGGGCCTGTCTTCTCTATAACATCCTAAGGCTCTGTACTGGCTCTTCTGAGAGCTCCCTTTAACAAGTTGATACCTTTATGTAACTTTTGATCTGTTTGATGGTGGGAACTACTCCTTGACAGAGATGCTGGGAAGCCTTTTAATATTTGGCTGCTGTTGGAATTTTTTTTTTTTTGCAGTTTTGAGCTGGTGAACAAAGCTGATTAATGATAATTGACAAGAATGGATATGATTAGCTAACAAGTCTGTCTCCATTTCAAGGTGTCTGTGGTACCCGATAATGATCGAAAACGGAGGCAGAAAACGCAGACTATTCCAGACTGTAAAAATCCAGCTTTCCATGAACGTTTTTTCTTGTAAGTAAATCTGTTGTAGTATAACTCCATCCTACTCTGCCCTTCTCTTCTTTGGTGGAAAAGGGATTTTTGCCCTAGAGGTAGTTTTGTAGGTTAAGTGATTCACCTAAAAATACACTTATTTCCAAAGGCCATTTATGTTTTTTCCATCTTTTTTCCTTGCAGATCTGGCATAGTACCTGACATGGCAATGAAATCTGTGTGCTAGATATGATTTTGCTATTTCTCATGACTGAAATGCCTTAGAACTAGAACTGGAAACTTAGCCACCTGTAGCCTCTGGAGAGAGGGAGCCCTAGGGCTGTGGAATGAGAGCTCTTCTAGGTCTGGTGGGATATGAAGTATGGGCCTCAGTACAACGTTTGCTTGAAGGAACGCTGGCCCAAGCATTGATGAAGCTTCCTTTGTTACTTTCAAGCTAAGATGTTCTTTGGTGGCCTCTTGGCATATAAAGAACATTTAGAATGAGATCTCTTTTCCCTCTGTTCTGATTTCTGGGCCCTTATAGTTAGGTCGAGAAAGTCTTGGGTGTTCTGTTTTATGATGAAATATCCTTCTCAGACAAAATGGAGAGTGTATATACCTTTTGACTCCATTTCCCTTCCATGAGTCTCTGTGTTTTTTCTTCTGAATTAGGCTTGGTCGTGGAGCATAGCTCATGTCTGTTTCATAACTCAGTTTTTTTTAACCATACAAGTTAATTTACCGGCCAATTGACCAGTAATTTATTCAGGTAAAGCTTCTCCCCTTTCTGGGGGTCTATCCTTTGCTGAAATCTTTTTCTCTGGGATCTGAGTTTAGCAAACCAAGAGGAGTGGCTGGGGTTCCCTCTCTAAGCTTATAGCACAGATAACTTGGGAAAAAAAAGTTTTTTGTATAGTGGCTGGTTTCCAAAGCCAAAGTTTTTTGCTTAGAGCTCCTCAGCAGATGACTATAATTGGACAACGTGTATAAAGACAACCTAATGGTAATGACATTTATTTGATTCAACCTGAGATCCTATGTCATCTATGAAGGCTCTTAATGTGCCTTTGACTTATTTTACAGTCCTATCCAAGAGGCAGATGAACAGAAGCGGCTTCTGGTTGCTGTATGGAACAGAGAGAGAGATCATCGGTAAGAAGGGTTTCCTGGGTTCCTGTGTTCCCCCACTGGGCCTTTGGGTCGAAATGAGGAGAGACATCTGCTGCCACCCCAAACTCCATTCCTCTAGTGATTTCCAAACAGCAGAGGCCAGGGCCCCCCACCTGCCCACCCACCTTATTCTTAGGTGCTGTCTTTTGTCACCTACTCAGTGGCGGTGTGTGTTGATGCCTCCAAGTCACTCATTCAAACCTGGTACTGGAGATGCAAAGAGGCTGAGGTCATGGGGTTCTGTCTTTAATGAACTTACAATTTAGTGGAGGCAAGAGATTCCCTCCTCACTTTCATCTTTCCTCATATTCATTTTATAAAACATTTAGCACAGTGCCTGGCACAAAGCAGCCACTTAATAAATTCTTCTCTTACTGTACCCTTCTTTCTCTGCACCAAATACTAGGAGGCGAGAGTGTAATATGAATTTAGATTTATCTCATTTATTATCAGATGGAAATACTGTAGATTTAGAGCCAGAGAATAACCCTAGGTTAGATTTTTTTTTTTCTGTATCCTAAAGTTAACGAATTGGAATGCTTTTAAAAATAACGTTCTCTTCAACCTTTTGCCTCAAAATAGAAAATCTGCATGTCATCATAGTGGTATAAAATGGTGTGTTGGTATCAACTTTCTTCTATAGGCTATTTTTTCAGTATATGCTTTACACTTTAATAGAGACAAATCCTAGAAAACTTAGCAGGGTGGATGCAGATATGTGTAGGAGGAGAGGAGCATTTAAGCTATAAAGTCATTTTACTGTACCAGTTGCTGTATGATGAGAACCTTTGGAGGTGCAGTCACTCACCTCTCTGTTTTACAACTAGCATTTCATGACAGTAGAATAAATTAAGCAAAGTGCAGTTTAAGAATGAATGATTAATGTTAATTCAAGTTATTGGCAGGGAAAGGCACAGTTATGTTGGAGCAAATGAGTCAGCATCAAGTTGAAGCAATACAACAATGTACTGGGGGATGTGTCTCACATTCTTGCCTATTTTGGGAAAGTATGATTCCCTATTCAAAAAATCCATAATAGGCAGTCCAAATAAAAAAGTGCACAAAGGAAGAGACACATATGTAACTTTCTCAAGTGGCTTTGAATTGTATTGTTGACAGCCTTACTAAAAAGCCAGCAAGAGTTGTTAATAAAGAGCACACCTCCAGTTCTCATTGACATGACTCAAGATATTGAATATAAACTTTATGAATAATACTGAAGCATGTCACTGATGTGCCTTTCTAAGAGAGACTCTGCCTTTATAGCTACATAATATGGGAAAGGAAAATACTGTGAAAAATACTACTTAAGTCAAAGAACATTTTTCTTAAGTATGATCATCAGTCAATTTGAAAAGAAAAATTTAATGAATTTACATCATGATTTTAAAAGATACAGCTTTTTGATCATTTTTGATAGCCTTTTACATCAACTATATTGGTTTTCTAATTATGCCTTGCATAGACTTACCTCTTTTTTGTCCATATGGTATGCTCTTGGAGTTCTAGAGTTTCCCTAAGAGTTCCTTCCTAGCAGCCACACTGTCTGTAGCCCCCACCTCTCTGTTTATCTATATTTTATTTGTCCTTTAAGGTCCAGCCCAAACCTACCCTCCTCCTTGAGCCCTCTCTTATTTCCCAGTACTGCAGTGATCTTTTGTCATATTGCTTTAGCTAATATGGTCTGTTCTGCTGTTTGATAGTTAATCACATACTTGCCTTGTAAGATTTAAAATCATAGACTTGGAGCAGGAGGTGATCATAGAACACAGAATGTTAGAAAATAGATGGTTAGAACTGGAAGGAACCTTGGAGATAATGTGGTTTAACTCTCTTACTTTATAAATGATAAAACTTGTGATAGAGGTTAATAACAGGTGGAGTTGAGGCTAGAAGAACTTCTGTATCCTCTTTTCTAATCTTGTCCTTTTTCTACCATGCCATATAGCTTCTTGAACTATTTAAAAAACTCTTGTATCGTGACTTAACTTTTCAAATATTTCTCTTATTTTACTAACACTTGTAATCAACTTGAAGAATTATGTCTTGCATTTGTTGCACAAAGTAAGGGCATAATTTGTGGACTGAGTATAAACCAGAGTGGGAAACCTGCTTCCTCATGGCTACATGTGACCCTGTAGGTCCTCAAGTGTGGATTTTGAATGAATCCAAACTTAATAGAGCAAATTCCCCACTTCTCGTATAAACTTTTGTGGGCAGCATTTTTGGTATTACTTATTGATCTACAACCTGAACTATACTCAAATTACCTTTAAAAGAATTTTTAATAGCTTTAAGTACCATAAGTAAGAAGCGGTCTTAAGGAATACTTAAGAGATTTCTACTTATGAGTGTTAATTGTGACAATTTACTGTACCTGAATGAATGTGAAATCACTGGCGCCAGAGTAGGAAGCAAAGCTGTGGGGAAGTTATTAACAATTTAGTATTTTCAGTTCATTTGGGAATGTGAATTCTACTTACCAAAGAATATTACAGAAACCATATTCTTTAGGTCAAGGGATTGTGATTGTAGAAATATAGAAGTATAAAATTTATAATTCTAAAGCATGTATTTTGTATACCAAGATTCACATAGTACAGTGGGATACTTTGTGTATCCAAATATCAGATTTCTTTCGAATGGGTTGCCATTTAGTGTTAAACAGGTATGTAAGACTTTCACAGAGGCTGTATGGTTTTCTGGAGTAACATCTTAGGTCAGCCTTACAGATATTATGATTACCACAATGGCAAAAACTCTGTAGCATCCAGGGCATCATCTCCTCTTATGTCAGGCCCCAGAAAAACTACCCCAGATTCAACGTTTTGTTTCGGCATTCACTTAAAACCACTGCTCAAGAGCACCCACCAGTATGTTTGCTTTTGCTAGTAAGCCAGAGGACACATTTAGTTCAAAGCAAAGGCATTTAATGAAATTTCATAATAAGAAAAAAAGCACCCTAACATTTTCTTCTATAAATCTGGGATATCATCAGCACATCATCAGTGGGAAGAGAGTACACATGCTTAGGGAACATGTGTGGGAAGGTGTGGCTAGGAACATTTGTAGAGAAGTGCACGTATAAGACATGTTTATTTGTTCATGAATAAAGAAACATTTATTGAGTGCTTTCTGTGTGCCAGCACTGTTCTAAATACTGGGGATGCTAATAGAAGCAAGCATCTGCCATCAAGGAGCTTCTTTTCTTTTCTTTTTGCTTTTTGGAGGGCAGTTGGGGTTAAGTGACTTGCCCAAAGTCACACAGCTAGTAAGTGTGTTAAGCGTCTGAGGCTGGATTTGAACTCAGGTCCTTCTGACTCCAGGGCTGGTGCCCTATTCACTGTACCACCTAGCTGCCCCTGGAGCTTATTTTCTAATTGGGGAAGAAGATACATGAAGGAGAGCTAGGGTTACTAAGGTGGCATGTGGGTCGAGGAGGGGCAGCATGGTTTGAAATGGCCAGGAAGTGGAGCAGTGGTTTGGTCTGGGGCAAGATAAAATGAAAGCTCCCTTCTCAGAACCTAGGACCCTTGAGCAAAATCTGCATTCTGATAGAAAGAGGTAGAAGGCCAGAACGCAGGCAGCATGATTTAGAAATGGCCAAAGGGGTAATACCTGTGTCTGAGAGCATAAGCCAGATGATAGTGTAGGACTGCTGATGTCATCTGGGAATGATGAGTTCAGGGTATACCCTAATAATGTTGGGGTGCCACCTGAAATGATGAGGAATAGATGTGTGGTTCCTATTACCCTGAAAGAGTTCGCTTGGACAGTATCCTAGTTGAAGTAAAGCATTTATTGGGGTGATGCACCCAAGCGAACCTGTTCCCATGTGGGAGAGACAGAGCATAGGTGGCAGGCCGTGCTTCCTGTAGGAGGCAAAGGACGTTATTGGAGTTAGGTGTCGGTTTAACTATAATTTTATGGAATAGGGAGAAAGGGGACAAGAGAATGGGAGGAGCAAGCACTGCTCCAAAATTCCTGGGATATTAGGTAGCCCAGAGGTTCCTTTATCATAGAGATAAGCAAAGAGAATAGGAGAGGGTAGGGAAAGAGTTGTTTTGGAATTGGGGGTGTTTTGTGAAAGTCCACAGTGGGGGGCTTCAGTGCATAGTCTTCTTTGATCACTTTTCTTGCTGGTCACATCCTGCATCCTGCTTGCTTTCTACCTCATCAGTAATGCCATTGGATTGCTTCTGCTGGGCCTGCTCCTTGCTGGTGTTGGGTGCTGTGGAGTCTCCACCAAATGGAGCTTTGCTGGTTTTGTCATCTCCATCAGGAAGTGGCTTAGTTGGGCATATAGTTGTGTAGCCTCTCTCTGCTCTCAGCTTCTGACTTCAGCTATAGTCTTTGTCTGAGGTGTTATCTCTTTTTCCTTAGAGGGCAAGTGGGCTACTTTCTCTTTTTCAGTTTAGAGCCTAGAAACTTAGCCATTAGCTTTTTCTTGGCGGGGTGGTGGTGGTAGTAGTAGTAGTAGTAGTGGTGGTGGTGGTGGTAGTAGTAGTAGTAGTAGTAGTAGTAGTAGTGTCAGGCCCTTCACACACCTGCTGTCATCTCTCTATAAGGAGAGTTAAATTTATCCTTGTAGCCCTTCTTATTGTCAGCCTGCACTCCTTCAGCATGATTTTGGGAAGCTCCATTTTAAAGAAACCACCAAGGACTCTCTGGGTCTGATACTCTTCCATCCTCCAATGCTCTATTGATTCTCCTGATCTCCCAAGATCCTTTCCTACTTGGCATGCAAATGAATTTGCACCAGAACAAAAACTAAGCCAATGAAGAGAGTTCATTGTTCTCCATGCAAGTGACCAATCACTTTTCTGATTTTATTATGTATAATCCTCCTAGGCTTTAAGCCTCTCTGTCTATCTATACCTCTCTGTATAGTCTCTCTGTCTGTACCTCACGAATGGTATATATTTTTGGCCATGGATTCAGAAAGTTGGACATTTAGTATTTTAGGGATTGAGAATATTTGCAAATGTGAATAAATTATTGCTATGGTCATTGTATTGGTAATGGAATTTGGAGATGCCCCTGTATTGGCTTGGTTTTTGGGCTAAGTGTTAAAACCCAGAGCTTGTGAATCCCATTTGTGGGATGGACTTGTTGACGTGAAGAGAGAGGGCTGAACTGGGAGAAGCCATGAATTGGGAGAGAAGCCCAAGCTGAGAGAAGGCCAGAAGGACTTTGGGAGAGCAGTATCCAGTACCGTGGAGCCTGAGTTGCTGAGAGAGAGATGGCTGAGAGCCCGTGGGAGCTGCCCAGGACTTTTGAGAACTGCCACCCAGAGCTGCCAAGAACTGAGGAGGCATGGCTGTGATGCCGGTATTTTATCTGTCTGTTTTGATGTTGTTTTGCTAGATTCACCTGATGGTGAAGGACAGGTCTGCTGTTGTAAAGGTCCTAGAACCTGGCCATTGGTTCAGAAGCCCTGAAGGAAGATTTTCTTGTGGTGCCTTCACAGAAATCCTGGAAGAGGGCCTTGCTGATGTTTTCAGGGGTTCTGGGACTGTTCTACAGGCAGAGAGTGACTTGATGAGGACACTGGCTATGGCTTTGTTGAGCCTTGTTTCCCCAGGAACTGAGATTGCTGAGGGCTTTCCTCGGGTCAAGATGAAAGAAGGGCCTTTCCTTGGGTTTTCAATGCTGAGATGATATCTTAACCTTGTTATAGCTTAAGGATGGATGGCCTTTTGTGCTCTCCTGCCCCTTTTGAGAAAGTGCTTGGTGTTAATGGATGGTATTGTAATTACTTTGTGTCCAGGGGTGGGAAACCTTTGGCCTTTTTGTGCTCTGTGATTGACCAAATGAATATACTTTGTTTATGATTGGAAACTGGTCTCCATTTGAGAAGAGACTTTGATTGACTAAATGAATGTACTGTCTAGGGATGGAGTAGTACTTGGATTGAATTGAGAATTTACTTGCTAAATGAATGAGTTATACTGTATTTTGACTTTCTCTGTTCTGTGAATGTTTGCTATGCTGGTAATCCAAACCTTGGAAGTTGCCTTTGCTTGGCATTACAATCATGTATTTGGGGAATTGAACAATGAAGTAGGGACAGCATGTGAAACTGAGGGTAAGGAGTCTGGTGAGCATTTATTAGGAGAACAAGAGAAAGTGAAAAAAATAACCAAGGTGTGGAGGATAAAGGTAGTAGGAAGGGTGTGTGTGTGTGTGTGTGTGTGTGTGTGTGTGTGTGTGTGTGTGAGAGAGAGAGAGAGAGAGAGAGAGAGAGAGAGAGAAAGAGAGAGAGAGAGCTTGTGCAATGACCTTAAAATTAATTGTCTTTTGTTATAGAGTTTTTATTGGATCTCCTGGTATATTGGTTACATGTATAGGTGGCATAGTTATTGCTCTTCAGTGCCCCCCCAAAAGCTCCCCACAACCTTAAATTAAAAAAAAATTCAGTTCTAAATTCTCTCCCTCCTTCTACTCTTCCCTTACCTATTAAGAAGGCAAGAAATATAATACCAGTTGACATAATCAGATTGAAATTGATCCTATTTACAGTTAATTGATTTTGTCTTGTAACTGCTAAAGTCATGATTCTTTGTCTCTGAACTTAGTTCAGAAATTCAGCTGGCCTGTAATGAGTCAAATTTAGAAATCTAGTTCTCTTTTAAATCACTGTTCTATGCTAGTGTCAAGGAAATCTGTTACCCTTGAAAGACACAGGTGGTCACTGCGGTGTCTGGTCTAGCATCTTTACACTGTCAAGCTATCCTTCAAGGATATCTGGTTTGTTATCCAAAGAAGTCTGGTCCAATATCTCTAACTTTGCAGGTAGACTTAAACAATTAACATTAATTAGTCACAGGAGAGAAGAAGGGGGTTGTTGCTAGCTTCTCATTCCCAACTTCCAATGATGCTGTCTACTCTGTAAACAATAGCATTATTTTCCCCCACCTACCCACCTCTGTTCTTTGTTCTCTTATACTTCCCAAAACTATATGAAGGATAGTAAGCTCTACCTTGTGGTTTTTGGTCATTGAGAGAGGCCATTTACCCAATTTACTGTTTACTGCTAGCCTAACTAATAAATTGATCATGCTCAGACCATTGGGTTTCAGTTTACCTTAATTTTCAGACATTGTACCATTCATACATATGAAGTCATGCAAAACATTTTTACATTAGTCATGTTTTGGAAAAACCCAGGAAAAGTAAAGTAAAAAAAAATGTATGTTTTAGGGTATACTCAGAGTTCATCAGTTCTCTCTCTGGAGATGGATATCATTTTTCATCATGAGCCCTTTGTCCTTTGATCTCAAAGAGGAGCATGATATTAGTAAGGTGATGCCATGACTTGCAAATGAATTGAATTTAAGTGAGGGTCACTTTCTCCTCCAGATTATTGTATTGATTAGAAAAACCATTCCACAGTTGATACTGTTACAATACTGCTATTACTATATATAATATTCTCTTGGTTCTCCTCACTTTACTTTGTATCAGTTCATATAAATCTTCCCAGGTTTTTCTGAAACCACCCCCCCTCATCATTTTGCAGAATAGTATCCTATCACCATACAGCTTGTTCAGTCATTTCTCAGTTGTCAGGCATCCCCTCAATTTCTACTTCTTTGCTACATCAAAAAGAGCTGCTATAAATCTTTTTGAACATATGGGTCCTTTTCTTTTTCTTTGATCTCTTTCGGGTATAGACTAAGTAGTGATATTGCTGGTGAAAGAGTATAGTTTTATAGCCTTTTGGGCATAGTTTCTAATTATTCTACAGGATGGTTGTACCAGTTCACAGATAGCTTGTGCTGTCGTCACCTTACCTCTTGGTTTGGTGTCATAAAGCTGCCTTGAATGCACCTGCTTGTCACCTCTGCATAGGGAAGGGAGCCTTTGCCAGTGTGAATGGACATTTTGCTCTGAATTACCAGATTGAGAGCTACTATACCTGAAAGAAAGTCCTAAATGCTTGGCAGATAGGAGGATCTTTAATAAATTTTGAATACTTATTTAGGACTAGTCTTGACCCTACAGCACCATTGTTATTCACCAAATGATGGTGATGATGATAACTAGCATTCATATAATGCTGCCATGTGCTAAGTGCTTTACAAATATTGTCTTATTTGATCTTTAATAATATCCCTGGGAAATAGTTGCTATTATTATCCCCATTTTACAATTGAGGAAATGAAGGCAAATGGGTTAAGTGACTTACCTGAGGTCACACGGTTCTAAAGTGTCTGAGGTTGGCTTTTAACTCGATCTTCTTAACTCTAGGCCTGGCACTCTTATCTACTGTGCCACCTGTCTATGCAATTGATTCCACAGGCTGTCTTTTTTCTTGGTTGACTTTGATATTTCCAGGATTGGTTTATATCTTGGTACATCTGAAAGTGCTTCTATAATGCTTATCACTACTGAGACATTGCGTGTTGGGCCTGTGGCTAATCGCTCTTTTCCATGCTCTGTCATCACTATTGACACAGATGTTGGTATCCTTGATGGTGATGTACTTGGAAGATACTGATTAACAGTAGAACTGTTAAGCATCACGGTCGTTGCTCTAGTCATGCGTGCAAAGAGGGCAGGGCTATGACATGGATGAGTTGTAAGACCTCAAGCAAGTCATGTCAGTTTTTATGCCTCAGTCACCCATAAAACAGGGAGAGCAATAACCACCTTGTCTATTGTACAGGAAAGCTAAAAGGATGAAATGAAAATGGGGAAGGGAAAAGATTTTGAATGTTAAAAGCTGTATCAGTGCACAGTGATCTCATCATACCTTTATTTCCACCGTGGGGCTCTGTAACTGAAGACAGGGCCTAAGGGAGTATGGGGAAGATAATGGAGGAGTTGGAAAATGGCCAGTTCAGACATTTTTGGTTATGGGACCAATAATTCCACTTTCTTCCTACTAACTGCAGTTTGTTCCAGCGTTCATATCCTACTGGTTGTAGATTATCTCTGGGATAATTGGCCAGATATCCCCCCTGAATAAGTAGAGCTTTCATAACAAGCAATTCCAGTCCATCTTGGATTTTCTTTGTTATGTGGATTTGGCTCCAAATCTATCTCCTACTTACTTAAAGTTTCTCAAAACCCTAGTGAGTTCATTTTTTTTTTCTTTTTGGTTAGGGTACTGAAACTTTTGGAAAGGTTTTAATATCAAATTCCATTATTCCTCCAGACAGAATCAACTGATTGGCTGCATGAGCTTTGGAGTGAAGTCTCTCTTGGACCCTGACAAGGTAGGTCCCTAGGAGAGGCCTGGTGATATCATTACCTTGAGGGTAGTACAGGCCTGGGTAACTTTCTCTGGAAACTTTGTGGGGAGACTGCCAAGTCCCCGAGATAGACTTTACCTGTCCAACAAAGAGACACAGTAAATAGAGTATTAAACTTGGAATCAGAAGATCTGAATTCAAATCCTACCCTAGATACCCACTAGCTTTGTGACCCTGGGCAAGTTATTTAGTTTTTCTTAATTTCAGTTTCTTCATCTATAAACTGGGGTAATAGTAGCACCTCCCTTACAGGGTTGTTGTGAGGATCAAGACTTTACAAACATTAAAGCACTATGTAAATATTATTATTGTTTGCAATTGGGTCAGTGGGATGAAGATGCATTTGTCACCAAGTCTTACTGAGCTAGAGCAAGCTCCTTATCCGTATCTAAATCCACTGGCCCAGAACTCTTCCAAAAGGGACAGAATTTTGGGAAAGAGAGATTGTTTAAAAAGGAGGACATTGGGGTGCATAGAAAGGGCTGGGAGATAAAATGAATATCTCCCCTTGTGTGCATTGTCATGGTTGACGTGAGGTTGCTGGTGCAGATATTATTGTTCCTATTTTGCAGATGAAGAAATTAAGACTAAAATGACTTCCCCAAGGTCATACTGCTGGCCATTATTCACATTTCTCCTGACTCCAAGTCCAAGACTTTCCAGCTTTCACAAAGGGAGTAAGCCCCTGTCCTGGGTTAGCATTTGCTTCTTTAGGGTTTCTTGTCAGGTGGACTGACTAGGACAAGGCTCAGCAAGTTTGATCTTCGAGTCTGCCAATTAGGAAACAAAGCACTGTAGTGGGGGGATGGAGACAGGGGTGGGGTGGGGGGGAGGATGGGGATGAGACCACACCTCTTCGAGATCTAAGGCAGGGGAAAAGGAGAGGAAAAAATAGTAACAAAAATAGTTCACATTTCTATATAGTTTTTGAGATTTATAAAGGGATATATGTCTGTTAGCTTGTTTGAGCCTCATGATAGATATAGGAAGCTGAGACTTGTCCAAAGGCATGCAGCTGGCAGGTGCCAGAATTGGAATTAGAGCCCCTGGCTACCAGTTTGGCATGCCTTGGCCTTCTCTGTTCTAGAACTGCCCTATTTGAATGCCTTACTGCTGCCATCTGCCTTTGGGCTAAGTGGTGAAGTGGCTTTCAGGATGTTTTTGTGAGGGTTTTTGTGAGGAGAAGCCCTTTCCCCTGTGGCAGTTGTTAAATGCTCTTACTTGCTCTTAAAATGCTCTCTAAATGTGGGCTGTTTTTATCTTATTTACATTGCCCAGCCCCAGATCCCCTACCGCCTTTTGCTTCTTAGTTCTCCACTTCTCATCTGCTGTAGTTAGAGGAGGCCTCACAGAAAAATGTAAAGTCTGAACCAGATTTTGAACATGGGTGATATTTCACCAGGTGGAGATAAGAGTAGAGAAGTAGGAAAGCATGGAATGTGTTTAAAGGATGGCAAGTAGGACCTTTTAGTTGGAGACAGGATGGGTAAAGGGGTAGCATGATTTAAGGCTGACAAAATAAGCATGGACTAGACTGACCTTGAGGAAGGCCTTGAGGGCCAGGCTGTTTGACCTTTGTCCTGTAGGCAATGGGAAGCCACCCAAGGCTTTTAAAGTAAAGGAACAATGTGATCTGTGTTGTGAGTCATTAATGTGGCAGTGTGTACACCTTGGATTAGGAGGGGACCGATTTCATGAGCTTTGTATGTTGAACTGGAAGTGAAACTTAGAAGTCAAATCAAGCAACATTCATTAAACACCTACTGTGTACATGCTACTGTGGTTGGCACTGGGCATAGACAAAAGTGAAACCGTTTCTGCCTTCAAGGACTATTTTATTCATCGGTAGTGTTAGAGAAGCACTGGGTTCAGAATGTATGAAGAACTCCAGAGAATGTGGAAAGAGCTGCTTCTTGTGCTGCTCCTTAGGCTTCTCACTTCTCAGCAGTACCTGGCAGGGTGGGAGGCCGACTTCTGGTTGTTCTGGAGAGATGTTGCTGTTCAGGCTAAAAGGGTAGAGTTGAATCCTGTCTCTTGAAATTGGGGACATTTTCTTTACTTGAGGAGCTCTGTATCCATTTCTTCTATCTCAGCGACAGCAGCAGCGCCACCCTCCTGAGTGCTCTCTGTCTGTTCCAGAACTGTCCAAGCAACCCAAGTCTCTCCTTGTCTTCGCGGTGCCTAGGGCATCATAGACACTCAGTAATGGTGACCAGATCCGATAATGGCATCTTTGCCATGTTGCTCCTTCCAAGTGATTTTGTTTCCTAACTCCAAACATGACCCCACTTCCTTACTCTTATTAATGCTCTTCCTGCCATAGGAGATCAGTGGCTGGTACTATCTTCTGGGACAGGACCTGGGCCGCACAAAGCATCTAAAGGTGGCAACTCGGCGGTTGAAGCAGAGCAGAGGTATGTTTTCCACAATTTCAAGTCTTAGTCTGGATCTTGACACAAAGTTATAAAGGAGTTTTATTTGGAGGCCACTCTAATGGTATTTCCTCCAATATCTCTCCTGCCCTTATCTCCTTCCAGACATCTAGACAGTTCTGTCCCTGTGTTTGTATTAAAATCTGTTAACCCTATATTTTGATAAAAGTGAATACTATCTAAGGTTAGTCTCTCTTGACAGACATGGTATTAATGACTTGCCCACCACAGGCAGCTGGGCAGCTTTCCTAGACAGTGAGGCTAGGAGGCCTTTATTTCTCTTGATTCAGTTTTCTTTTGGAGAAGAGGATGTTATTAGCTATGTGTTCTATAAGCTTTGGGGCAGAAGTGGACTTTGGCCACACTGAGAATGTACTTCCCTCGGGAGCTTTTCTTGGAGTCCTTCCCTTGCAGCAGACTGCTTAAGTGATCTAGGGCTAGACAGTAGCTGGGAACTAGTTGCATGTCCCAATTGATGACTTGCTTCTCTCGGTTGCTTTTTAGATCTATTACTCAGAAAGCCTGAGCTGGCACTGAAACATGTGGATACAGAAAACATGCAGTTGTTTAAGGTGGGTGAGTGGGAGACTTGGGTACTAACTGATAATGAGAAAAGCTGTCAGCCATCAGAACACTTTTCAAGGCTTCATTGTTTGTAGCTTGCTGGGCAACCATTAATCTATCTCTAGTTGGATCATCTTACAAGGTACTTGAAAGTCAATAGGAAATCTGCTGTAATTAGCCTAATTTTGGCTCTTGGTTATTGAAGTACCATGTCTAGCCCTTAAAACAGAGCTCTGTGGAGCTCTATGAAGTAGGTGGTTTGGAAACCTGGTTGTTTCTAGCCATCGAAGGATTAAGAGTCAATATATGACATCAGCTGAGACTTTGCTCGGAAACCTTTTGCTAGATTTGGAAGCAGGGACACATTTGGGGCCTAGATAGATTCACTTCCCAGGAAGAGTACAAACTCCAGATAGTCCAGACTTGAGATAGCATGGTATACTTAAAAGAATACTAGACTGTTTTAGAGGGTTGTTAATGGTGTTTCAGGCAACTCTTTCTGATCTGTGTTTGTACTCCATTGACTAAATCATAGATTCTTGAAATCTTAATTGAAAGTATTTTTATGACCCTAGGTCCTTTGCAAGGACCTTTGTTTACTGACCAGCCTCTAAGCCAGTGATTCTCAACCTTCCTAATGCCAAGACCCTTTAATACTTATATATGGGTGTATCTGCATGTGGGCAGACCCGCCTAGAGATGGATAGAGGAGTGGTGTCTCAGTTCCTAAGATCATCGGAAATATATGTTTTCCCAAGGTCTTAGGCGACTCCTATGAAAGGGTTGTTTGACCCCCAAAGGGGTTGTGACCCACAGGTTGAGAACCACTGCTCTAAGCCTTTCAATCTACTGTTGCTCCCCTCACATTAGGACCCCTGAGCTGCCAGCTTCCTGCCCCTCACACCTCCATTGCCTCTAACTCATCTATCCCTGCCAAGTCTGTGACACTAGCTGTCACTCGAAGCTTCTTAGTGAGAGAGAATGCTGGAGACATGGAGGATTTCTGGTGGAAAGGAATAGATTTGAGACCGAGCATTCTGCCTATGTGTTCTCTTTTTCTGAACTAGCTCTGTACTAGGTGCCTCTCCAAGCTGCTTTTTAGGGGAATTATCCATGCATTGGTAGAAATAGTCAAGTTCTACTCCAGCAATTCTAAAGGTTCTGGATACAGGGCTATGTATCAAAAAACATGACAAACATGTTTTAATGCAAGAAAGATATTTATCACACATCTTGGAGAGGTATCTTGGTTTCATTACAGCACTGTAATGTAGGGATAGGGGTAAAGTCTTAGGGGCAGCTGGGTGGCACGTGGTGTTTTAGAGCATTGGGCTTGGAATCAGGAAGACTCATCTTCCTGAGTTCAAATCCAGCCTCAGATGCTTACTAGCTCTATGACCCTGGGCAAGTCATTGAACCCTGTTTGCTTCAGTTCCTCATCTGTAAAGTGAACTGGAGAAGGAAATGACAAATCACTCTAGTATCTTTGCCAAGATTGGTCATGAAGAGTTGGACACAACTGAAACAACTGGAAAACCATGACAACAACAGAGTCTTAAACTTGGGTCCAAGAAATTGGACTTTGAGAGTACAAGATAGGAGGGGAGAAGCATCGGTAGACAACAGTTTCTTAATGAGACTTATGTGTTTTAGCTGACTACAAGCTCAGTATGAGCCAACAGTATGATAGGACAGCCAAAAAAGCGAATGGGCTGGTGCTAACAGCATGAAAGCCACAACTGGTTGGGTAGAAGTAGAGACATCAGGCCTTGAACTTGACATCATATTAGCCTTTCCATGGTAGATGCTGGTGCCAGGCTCTGTATTGCCCTAGAGCAGGTGTGCCTGATCACAATCCAGTGTCCCAGCTGGATGTGACACACATCTGGCTGGCAGCCATATCTCTTGAGTCTGTTCTCAGGCTAAAGGAGATACCCCACAGGGTAGTTGCAATGCATAAACGGCCGGGCTCCAGGCTTGAAAACTTTATTTCCCCCCTGCAAAGAATTCTGAATGAATAGGGATTTTGGTTTGTAACTTGGGGGAGCTGTTTAAGTAGAATAAGAAGCTGTCTGTTCTATAGCTATTGTAAGACTAAGGAGAAGGTTCTCTCTTTTGGTTTGGTTACCTTGTTAAGAGTTGCTGATGTCTGCTCTCAGGTGGGAGCAGCCTTGCGATTTGGAGTTGTGTCCTCTGATATAGGCCACCTCTTCTTGATTGGTATGATCAGCTGAGACAGAATAGCCACACAACACTGGACCCCAATGGGAAATAGGACTCAACAAGGCCAGTGATTTATCAGCATTCAATTCCGTTTGGCTGCTTTCCTTTGGCTACATTTTTACTCATTTGTTTGAAACTGTAGGATTTTGCTAGACAAACAAACCCAGGGCCTATTCTCCCCTCCCTTCCTTTCGCACAATCAAAACTGGCTCTGAAAGCTCCCAGGGTAGCCAGTCTGGGCTTCTGTGGAAGTGTTACCCAGAGAGCAGCATGAAAGCAGCAGCAACTCTTAAACTCCCTCTCACTGAACATCTCTGAGGGCCCTCTCTCCCTAGACACTCAGGCAGAAATCTGGGCATAAGAGAGAAAGGAGTTATTGGGATTTTATTTGTGCTAAAGCTTCCAGTGCTGCCAGACTATGGCCATCTGGAATCTGAGCACATAGGAGTTGTCCTTCAAATGAGCCCCGGCAGTTCCACCTTTTCTACCCTGCATGCAGAAGAGGGAGGCTTCAGTTTTTTCAGTGAAGCATGAAGATAGATTTTGTCTTCAGAGAGGGGAGGGCATGGGGATGGTATAGGTGACTTAAAGAGGGAAGAAAAGCTTTGAAACATGTGTTAGGGAATGAGATAGGGAGTCATTTGTGGAAGAATTAAAGTATTTGGTATGTAGCTTTAGGCCTTAGTTGAAATTACACAACATAAATTTGTAGTAGTCCCAGCCAACACATTTTGGATTGGGAACTAAAAGATCTGGCTTTTATTTCTGTCTTGGGTTGAGCACAGCTAGTTAGTGACAAAGCCAGCAAAAGTGACAAAGATGATGACTTCTTGTGGTGAGATCTTTAGATAGATTGTAATATTGGCCCATGTCCCCATGTTTTAATGGAAATGAACCTGGCCCCGTGCCTCTTCTCAATTTCCTTTCATTTTGGTTCCTCTGGGACTGTATCTGAGTGGGAGACACCAAGTCTGTTTGTAGTTTGGAGGTGCTTGTGTTTCAGAAGTGGGAGGGTCCATTCAGGTAGCCATTCCTTCCTCATCTCCCTGAGTTGCAACCAGGGGGACAGGCTTGGGTTGCTACTACTAACATTTCCTCTCTGACTTCTGGTGATGACCATGACCTTTATCTCCCAGAGAGGCATGATGGTGGAGTGGAAAGAATTCTGACCTGAAAGTCAGGGGATTTATACTCTTGACCCTGGTTTTGCTACTAGCTGGCTGTATGAGAAGGACCAAATCAGTTCCCCTCTTTAGGCCCTCATTTTCCACTTCTGTAAAAGGAGAGGGCTGCCATTATCTGTAACGGTATTTTCAACTCTGAATTCTATGATGGGACTTAGGATAGTCCAATTCAACAAACATTTATTAATTGCCTACTATTTGAAAGGATATTTAAAGCCCCATCCAGCTTTAAATGCTGACTTTATGATTCAGGCACTCACAGCAGCAGGACTTCAGAGGCTGAGCTACATTTCTCTGTTGCTCTGCCCATAAATACACCTCCTGAATCCTATGAGTAACATGGCTAACAGTCCGATAGGATGAAGTGGCTTTCTTCTTCCCTTTGAGCCCTTAGTATCTTTGCCTCTATGATAATAGGCCAAGACCCCAGCTCAAGTGTATTTGTTTAGGCTAATGAGATGAGAACTGGGAGAGCTAAGGTGCTCAGGGAACTTTGGGAAAGATGAACAGGGTCAGTACCAAGCGGCAACTTACTCATGGTAGGCACAACTGGTCAAGTCTTTAATAGCTCACGTGTCCCTTGTCTAGATGGACTGGGACCTAAAAACCTTTTTTTGATAGAAGGATTGTATGGGATAATTTTTCCTTTCTCTATCCTAACCTAACACAAGGATGAACATGACTTGAGAGGGTCTTTGAAAATTTATGTGCATTATACAGTTAGATCAAGTTTCTACCTGACTTGATAAAGATTTGAGGTTTTAGTGGCAAGCCCACCAGTCTTCATTTGCCTTGCCTTTATTTGGTCTATCAGAATTGTGCCTAAGAAAACTGTGGTGATGGACCTAGGGTTTGGTGATCTCCAAGCAACTTTGGGGACTTGGTCACTGGAACTCTTGTCAGGCCTAGGACGAAGAGACACCAAAAGCTAGTGTTAGTCATCATGTCATAATGATTAGAATGAATTCCTACTTATGTAGTACCTTACAAAGTATTTCATTTACAATAGCCCTTTGACATAAGTAGTATAAAGATTACACTTATTTTTTAGAAGTTGAGAGTCTGGTTGCACAAATGAAGAAGCTAATGCTTAGAGCAGTGAATTTGGTTTTCCTAAAGTCACACACCTATTTTGGTAGAGCCAGGACTTCGGTCCAACACCCCCCTACCCCTCCAAGCCCAGGGTTCTTTCTACTACACTGGGTGTGCCTTCCTGGTAAACCTCCCTGACCCCTTTCCTTATCCATCCCTCAAGTCTGCATGATGCCCTTTCATGGCTATTCTCTTTATTCCTCTTCCAAGCTGCCCTCTGTTCGTTTTGAGCAGATTTCACACAAATAGAAGTTTTGGGGTTAGGAAGGCACATATTATTATTTGTTTTGGATCCCTTGGGGGGTAGCCCTGTTGCACAATTGTATTTTGTGTTTAACACAAACAGGATGGATGTCATAATACAAACAACTATGGGTCCTTCTTGGATTCCCGAAGCCTAACTCTTCCTCCTTAACCCAGACTGAGCAGCCTCTGTGCTAAATTGAAGGGAGGGGGAGTGGTTGCAATAGAGGAAAACTGTGTTTTCTGCCTGGGCTTCCCATCTAGGCAGTGTTTGTGAGAACACTGCAATAACAAAGTCCTCCGTGCTCAAGAATGCAGCCAGAACAAAAGCGACATCAATAGCGCAGGGGCTAGGGAATACTAAATAGTTGACAGGAATTTTAATATAAAAACTCTCTCTTCCTTGTCATTCAGAGGTTTCAGGAAGCTCTCTGGCTTATCGTAAAGAGGCATACAGCTCAGACAGAGGTTGGGGAGGTGAAAGGTGATTTCCTGCCATTCTTCTGTGGAGCTGGGTTCCCATGGGCGGTTATGCCAGTTAACTGTGGCTTACTCCAAGCTGTTGTGCTCCAGGGTGACTAGGACTCCTACTGCTTTGGGGAATTGAGTTTTCATGGGGCAACAGCTGAGTTGGGACCTGTAGCTATGAATCGCTTCAATGGGCTCTGCAAAGTGTGCTCCGAGAGGCGTTATCGACAGGTGGGTGGAAACCCAATTTCTGGAAATGTAAGAGCGTGGGGGTGGGGTGGTCGTGGTTGTTTGTTTGGAACTCCGTTTTACTGTTACCCCTTCTCTCACTCTGTGTCCTGACTTCATCTTCTACACCTGTTTGGGCAGTAGAGGGAGAAGGGAGAACTTGGAGTGTAGGTTTGGGATCCTTCTAAGGAATCCAAGGGATTCAAAGAATCTCATGTCTTCTATTCTCTTCTCCCCACTGTTATCTCTTATTTTGAAAATCCACATCTGATCCTCACCATTGAGTAGGTTTTCCTTTTCAAAAACTACAATTATATTTCCTCCCCTTTTACTTAACCCTGTAAAGTTATTTTAAAACAATTTTTCATGAAGAGCAGCTCCAGGTCTGAGATTGATGCAGGGCCGTGTAGTGGGAAGAACACTGGGCTCGGAGTGAGGACTGACCGCGTCTCAAATCCTGTCTCTGGCATTCCTGGCTTGGTGACTATGGACTTAACCATTGTAAGCCTCAGTTTCCTCATCTGACAAGATGAAGAAGATACTAACGATAGCTATAGTTCTTACCTCACTGAGTTGTTGTGAAGCTTTGTTGAAATAATGCTTTGCAAACTTTAAAGGCCTCTGTAAATGTTATTATTAAGAAGAATGGAGGGAGTTTAGTATAATAGGCTTTAGTATTAGAGGGGATTTTAGTGCTGGCTTTTCCCATTTCCCTCATTTTGCAGATGAGAAAGCTGAGGCCTGGAGAATAAAGTGACTTAATGCTTGCCCAAGGTAGTAAAAAGGAAAGGCATCCTTTTCCTTCCCACAACAGAGTTGTTTTGGGATGGACCAAGATATGACAAGATATTGCTAGGCCTTGGAGCTTTTCTAAATGGGAGCCAGTTCCTTAAACTAGAAGGCAGATATGACCCAGATAGACTCCTGAAGTTAAGAGGATAGATATTTGGGTCTGGGGGGCAGATGGGGGTGGGAATGAAGGTTCGTTTTTTGTTTTTTGTAAAAAGAAGGCAGTGACGGTGTGAAAGCAAGGGGCATCTCTCTGAACCTCGATAAAGCAACTTCTTTCTCTCTGAGGCAACCTTGATTTGCTCCTCCTGTTCTTTGAATCCTCTGTGGCTTCTTTTGTAGGGGACAAAATGGGTGACAGCCCTTCCAGCTGTTTCATACTGCCTCTGGGCTGGAAGGTGTCCATGGTCTTTAATGAAGTTGTGCTTTTGGCATCTGAGCATAAATTTAAAGTGTAGTGTTCCCACCTTTTCTGCATCACCACTTTGATCAATAGTTTTTGGCTTTTTGCTCTACTCCCCATTCTCTCATTCACCCCTTCTTCTGGCCCCCACCCACTCTTGGAGCTTCTTGGACATTTAGCATGGCTAGAACTGTCTGTATGTACTGTTGGGTGGCTGAAGAGTATGGTGGACATAATATTAGATCAGGAGTTGGTTAATTGTTTGGGGATTGGGGGCAGGAGTGAATCATAGAGATAGGAGTGAGGTGCTGGAATCAGGAAAACTTGGGCAAAGGTGAGGCTGGGCATGGGCATACTTGGTGGGTACTCAAAAGCTGAGATCAGATCCTGCCTTTAGAAGCCAAGTGAGCACATTGACCTGGGAAGCCAAAGCAAGGAAACTAACTGGTAACAAACAAAACAGGAAACAGTCAGCTTGAGGCATCATCGAGAAGAAGACCTTGAATTCAGTCATGAAGATGTTCACATGTTTTCTGCTGGGGGTAGAAGCTTTACCCAAGTCATGCTGTCCTGAAGCCAGTTCTGTCATGACTTTTCTGTGGTCTTAGGCCAGGCCACTTACCTCTTTGGGCCTTAGTTTGCTCAGCTATTTAATGAGGGGTTTGGATTCCGTGATCTTAAATATTCTTTCTAGCTCTGGATATAGTGTCTGTTGGTGGGAGTAGCTAAATCCCATTGGGGAGATGTTAAGTACATTAAGGTGGTTGGAATGTGGTATGAGAGATAAGGATTGATTCTGACATCTAGAAATGTGAGCACAAGACTCTTATCTCTCTGTGCCTCACTTTGCCTATCTGCAAAATATGAACTAATTAATAGGTATAAATGTGCTTAGAAACTAAAGTGCTATATAAGCATAGAAACAAATATGTTATTATTATTTTCTGCTTGGGAATTTTTAATGCGCAGTATTCCCTAGACACTGAAAATAATTCTTTTGTATTTTAACATTGTCAGGATACAAGAGAAACATGGTAAGACCTAATGATTTCTGCTTTTACCTTTATAACTTGAGGTATGATAGAACAGAGTACTACTGTTATAAGACTCTGCTTCTGGTGTGCAGATCCTAGTGAAAACCAGTTGACTCCCATCTTTATTTCCTCCATTTCCCTCATCCCCATCAACATCAGGATGTGTTTGTCTTCTGGTATCTATTGGAATCTATTGGGGCTAGCCTTTGGAGCTTGGACATAGCAGTATCTCTGTGTGTGTGTATGTGTGTGTATATGTTGTGCGTGTTCTTTGTTGAAGTTTATTTTTCTTTTCTTTTCTTTTTTCCTGCCTTGGCTATATATTTTCCCAGAATTCTTATGGGACTAGGGTTCCCCATCATTCCACCCCTCCCTTCTTGTCTGTCAGATTTCCTGTTTTATAAACTTGCTTTGAATTGAGTTCCAGGGATGATAGGAAACAGAACCTCCTGAACTGCTGCAGCAAGGCCAACCAGTGAAACTCCCTACAGGTCTTGGAAACTCAGGGCAACTAGTTTCTTTCATGTGCCCTGATCCAGTCTGGCCCCTGGGGTATTCTTTGTGCAAATGAAAAACTTTCACCCAAGATGAAGATCAAGTTTTTCTTTATGTGACTCTGCCTCATATTTAAGGCCCTCTACAATTGGCTCCTAGCCATCTTTACCTCTAACATACATCTTATGCTCCAGGGAGGCTGGTTTTCTGTACTTGTCTAGAATGCCTTACCAGTTCTTCTGTGTCTGTCTGGAACCTACTCATTCTGTAGGGCTCATTTTCCTTCTTACCACCTTTTGGAGCCTTTCCTAACCTCCAGTCTGTGCTGGTCTTTCCTTTTGGTTAATTTCAGTAGGTTGTGTTGGTATTGTTCACTTGGCACTTAATTCTATATGGCCTTAAAAATTGCTATTTAACCATTTGTGTGATAGTCAATAAACATTTGTTGAGGGACTGCTAGGTGCCCAACACTGTGCTAAAGTGCTGGGGATACTAACATGAAGAAGAAAAATAGACCCTGCTCTCAAGGAGCTTATAGTCTATTGGGGGGAGATAGCACTCAGTTCAAAGGAGGAACCCCCTGAGAAGAATAGAAATGGCTGACACTAGCCAGGGCCACCCTCTCCCTTCCACTTACTACCTCCAGCAGAGGAGCAGAGGGTCTTGAGCCGTGTGTGCTGAGACTGGGGAATTCCTGATGATGAGATTGTGAAGGGCTCTAAGGGAAAAATGCAGAGTACAGCTGGGTGGGAAGTGAAGGAGTGTGTGTGTGTGTTATTTCCACAGCTAGGTTTGAAGCTTTCTGAGACCAGGAACTGTATCTGTATCTTCTTTTATATCTCCTAGAGTACTTAGCATAGAGGTGGGCACGTAAAGATTTTTTGTATTGGCTCTCTTTGTGTATTGACACACACTTTCTTGTTGGTGAGGCCTCCCAGTAAGGGATGCCATTTGAGCCTTCATTAGCTCTTAGTCCATGCCTGGGGTTTCTGGTGGGGGAGGCAGAGTTAAGGAACTCCATCACTCTGTCGAGGAACCTGGGTTATGGAAAGGGGATTGAAGGGGTGGGATATATTGCTACATGTAGAGAGGGATAATTCATGTCCTAGCTTGTGTCCTGCCAACCAGATTGTGGTTCTCTTGGCCTATAAACCATGTTCAGAAATGTTAGCCATGTTAGCCTGGAGAATTTACTCATTGTTTTGTACAACTTGTTGGAATACTGGGAGATCACACTGGTTGAGACCTGGTTGGCAAGTTGAGTTCTCCCTGACATTGTGCTTAAGTGACTTGCTTTGAATGCCTGGCATTCAGGACCCTCCCTTTATAAAGTTGGAGCTGCTTTGATACCCCTTCCCCAGGGAGTGGAAATTAAGGGAGCCATGAAGTAAAGGCTTCTGGGAATAACTGGCTGTGGGCATATGTCGTAGATCACCATCCCAAGAGGAAGGGACGGCTTTGGTTTCACCATCTGCTGTGACTCTCCTGTTCGAGTTCAAGCTGTGGATTCTGGTAAGTAAATGATTGATTCTGATGCAGCTTTTTGGTTTTAAGCTTTTAGGTCCAAGCTTTATGCTCCATGAATTTGTTGCCTCGTATAGATTGCAGATGGACTCTAATTGTGAAACAAAAACTAGAATATTGTACTGATTTTTAAAACCTTGAACCAAACATTAATTTAAAAGAATGGACTACACACAAAACTGAAAACTTTTTTCTTGGAAAAAAAAATCAGGAAACAGTAGGAACCCAGACTAAACCTTTTTATTTAGTTTATTAAAAATATTCTAAGAATTTTATATCATCAAAATTCAATTTGTTTATAACCTCTAATGAACACAGAGATGAGTGAATGAATCACAGAATTTTAGAGCTTGAAGGTACTTCATCTAGCTTAGCATCTTCATTCTGTAACAGAGGAAAACAAGGCCCTGAGAGGTTAAATAATTTGCCTGAGATCCCACAGCAGGTTGTTGGCAAAGCTAGACCCATTCTCTTCCCCCTGTGCAATAGGTGGGGAAACAGGCACCAAGGTAGAGATGGCAGGGCATCTGTGGGGAGGGAGTTAGAGAGAGGGGGGAGGTAGCAGGGAAATGAGGGTGCCTAGAGAGGTGGGGATGGTTGGTGAGCAAGGAAGTCCAAGATAGTGTTGAGTGACATTGGTGGTAGACACTTGTCTTTATCTGACGGTCCCAGAGAAGGCCTGAGAAGGGAGAGGGAAACTTGGGTCATACCCTGAGTTTGGGTGAGGTAATAGGATAACTCAGGGATCTAGAGTGGGAAGGAATCCTAGAGGGCTTCTAGACCAGCTCCTCATTTTACATGCAGGAAGCTGAGGCTCAGGGTGCTCAAGTGCCTTAAGCAGGCCATCCATGTGTCTGTCAGACCTAGCATGGTCCTGTGCCTGGAGACTGGAGTGAGGTGGGGCTTTTGATGATTTCCTGGATGTAACTGAGTGGTGGTGGTCTCTCCTGGCAGGGGGCCCTGCAGAGCGGGCAGGGCTGCAGCAGCTAGACACAGTGCTACAGTTGAATGAACAGCCTGTGGAACACTGGAAATGTGTGGAGCTGGCACATGAGATCAGGTGACTGGGAGAGAGGGCAAGGGGACAGGCCCCAAGCACTTGAAGACTGTCTAAGCCTTCCCAGGTTCACAGAGCCTGTCCTTTGCTGAACCCTTTATACTCTCCCAAGTTGCTATATCTGTCCAACCCCACTGCCTACTACTGTGCCCTCAAATGCTTCTGTACCTCCCTTTGGGTTATCAGTGAATTTCCCCAAAGCTAATTGGTATCCCTTCTCTGTCCTTTGTCTCCTTAACTACTCTTTTAGGAACTGCCCTGGTGAGATCATCTTGCTAGTGTGGCGCATTATCCCTCAGATCAAACCTGGGCCTGATGGTGGTGTCCTACGTAGGGCCTCCTGCAAGTCAGCTCATGACCTCCAGTCACCCCCAAATAAACGGGAGAAGAATAGTATCCTGAGTACTAGGCCTGAGCAGCGCCGAAGTTGTCACCTGGTGTGTGACAGCTCTGATGGGCTACTTGTCAGTGGCTGGGAGCGCTATAGTGAAGTGGGGAAACGGACCCAGCACACGTTACCACCATTGTCCCGGGCTTCAGCTCCCACTGACCCCAACTACATCATCTTGGCCCCGTTGAACCCTGGGAGCCAGGTAAGAATGTGTACTCTGCTACTGTGATTATGAGGATGGGAAGAACTGTCTGAAGACGTGTCTTTTACCTGATAGGGATGTTATGTCCCAGAGAATAGCTCAGCTGCAGAGTTTCTACAAGGCTATAGGATAGATCATCGATCTAGAGCTAGAAGGGACCCCAGAGAGCATCTAGACTAATTCCCCATTTGACATGCAGGAAATTGAGACTCAGGATGTCTAAGTGACTTGCCTCAAACTACATGGGTGCCCAGAGGCAGGATTTGAGCTCTGGTCCTCTGTTCTGGGGTCATTGTTCTTTCCCTGTCCTGTGGTTATGTAATAAGGTATTGCCTTCACATCCTGGGATCCCAGCTCATGATTATTTGACCCATCTCACCTTTCTTCCCTTGACCAAGTCATATTACATGATAAGCGAGTTAGACAAGTGCAATGCAAAGTATTATTTAGGGTCTATGGAGGAAGGTCTTTACTGACTGAGGCATCTGGGAAGTCCACCTACATGTAGTGGCATCTGGTTTGTGCTTAAAAGGATGGGTAAGAATTCAAGAGGTGACAAGCGCAAGAGGGAAAGTGTGGACAGGCATGGAAGCTGGAGGGCCTGGAGAATTTTAAAGGGGCCGTAGTATCTGGCCCTTACTTATAGTATTTGGAAGGGAATAATATGAGAGAATGCTGGAAAGGCTGGTGAGTAACAGATGGTATAGGGTCTTGGATGTCTGGCTGAAAAGTTTGAATATTACTAAGCTAACAATAATGCCTGAAGCCTTTTCCTTTTTTAAAGCTGAAAAGTGCCATGATCCTATGCATAAGAAAGATTTCCTGGTAGTGTTATGAAGAATAGAAGGGGGTGCTCAGGGTTGGGGTGGGTGGAAAGAAAAATGGGAGCTCAGAACACCTGTGAAAGGTAATTGCAGTAGGCCAGAGAAGGTGATGTTGAGGGCTGTGGGAAGAGAGGAGGGAAGGAATGGAAAAGATGTTAGAATAAAGGGTTAGAGGTAGAGCCAAAAGGACTTGCTTCAGTAGTTGATCTGGTGGTTCTGTGCTTTGTTTTTTCCCTATAGCTTCTGAGACCCTTGTATCAAGAGGACAGCATCCCAGAGGGTAAGTGTTTTTTGCCAATTTCTACTACCTTAGAGGTCCTGGGGTTAGTCATTCCCTGTCTATGATTCTTATGATCCAGATCATTATGGTGTGGAGAGCAAAATTGTTTGGGACCTTCCCTTCTCTTACACCAACCTGTAATAGACCAAGCAACTCCAATAGAGTCTGGGTGAATGAAGGTAACCAAAACATTTAGAATAACTTAATCTTCACACCTCGTCCAATCACAGTAACTAGATTTCTGTTGTTTCTTTGTAAATTCTTCCAATCATATCGAAACAGACATCTTCAAAGACACATGGTTCTTTCTACTCAACCCTTTCCTGGAGCAGTAGTTATGACAGCAAGGGGAGCCTCCCATCTTCAAGGTTTCAAATATTGCAGACTGAACGCATTTACTGTCTTTCATGTAAGATAGCTCTTTCACTATCTTTGGGTGCTGTTGCATCTTTGAGAGAACCAGGACAATGCTGGAATGATTGACGTTTTGGATTTGGCTCTGGTTTGTTGAACCAGCGTCTCCTGGAAACCTGGAGTCACTCCCAGTTAGTATCTTGAAGTCCAGTCTCTGGAATTGTTGATTTCTCAAGTGTCATTTACCTGGCCATTGTTGGATGTGCAGTGTTGGGGGAAGTGTTGGGGTCTTTCTAGTTCCATGTGAGCAAGCACAGGACAGGAACAAATAGTGTCAGGTTGATCCCAGGTCTAGAGATGGCTTCAGGAAACTGGTCAAATTAGTATCTTCCATTGGAGCTCCCATGACTGTGCAGGTTATGACATGGCGAAGTACTGGAGTACGAGGGAGAGACCTGAGCTCTAGTTCTGACTCTGTTGTTAAGAAGCAATATGGCCTTCTAGAAACTACTATAATCTCTCTGGTCTTCAGTTTTCCTATTTACACACTGAAGAGGTTGGGCTAGGTGATCGATAAGGTCCCTTCCAGCTCTGACTTTATGAGTTTCTTTGATGAAAACAGTGCCCACAGCTTGACTTCAAATTTCCCTGCCTAGATTCTGAGAAGCAACGCTTGATGAGGTTTACTTTTGTCTAGGGGATATTAAAGGACCCTGATGGATACTTAGCTCTTTTTACTGCTTACTCAGCAGACTTCATTCCCAACTCAAGAAAATATGGGTCCTTTCTATACCAGTGAGGAGTATATTGGTTCTTCTTGAGGTTATTCTGATCTCCTGAAACTGTGATGAACTATGTGAGAGTAAAACCTGGAGCCCTTTGAGCCAGAGCATGACACTAGGCTGAGATTCTCTATTGTGTTTAATGTAGCAGGAATATGAGCAGAGGGCTGTGTGTGTGTTTGTGTGTGTGTGTGTGTGTGTGTGTGTGTGTGTATATGTATGTATGTGTGTATGTCTGTATATGCTGACAGGAATTTGACAGAGAAGGGAAGCATGTGGTCTCTTATCCAGGCCTCCAGTTGGGTAGGCATTATAGTGACTATAAGGCTCCTTCTGGCCAACTTGAAGAAGTCAGGAAGCAGAGTAGAAATCTCTCTGCTTGCTTGCCAGATAGACTTTCTGACTTCCAGTCTTGCATTCTCTGTTACACCATGCTGTCTCTTCAAGTATGAAGTCCTGTGATATATCGTGCTGAGAAATCACATCATCTCTGCAAAGAAATCATTTGGCAAGCACTTTTAAGAAATGATTATCTTTTGCTTTTCCTGGGTGTTTGGCTGCTAGCTGAGGATCTTTTAAAATTGAGCTATCTCTTCCCCACCATGGAAATAGAACTAGGACCTTCTGGCGTCATGTTACTTGCTGAGCTGGAGCCAAAGGGACAAATTTGGACTTGTTTGCTGTGTTCTGAAAACAATTGCTTTTTCCAGGAAGCCTCAGATATCAGTTCTTATATGGTGGAGATTTTGGCTAAGCTCAGGTCCAGGGATTCCGCAGGGATCATTGACATATAGCCTCTTGTGTCCTTGGGAGAGAGGGTTGGTTGGTCTTTCTTTATATTGCTTTATTAAGGGAGTCCTCAGATACACTAGAGAGTACCTGGAATTTGGAGACAAACCCTATAGAATAAGCAAAGAGCATAACTTCTGGGTTTGAAATGTTGAGAGCTTCTCAGAACGACCTTTGTCCTTCTTCAGAGATGCCTTTGTCTTGTCTGTCACTGTTACTTATTTTCTTCTCTCCCACATGTAAAACAAGGACAATGCTTCTTTCTAGATAACAGTTGGAAAATCTTTTCTAACTTATGGGTGAAAGGTGCTAGGTCAATACAGAGTTGATCTCTAGTCTGCTATCAGCTGTTCTATTCTTTTTCTTCTCCTCCTGTCACTATCTACAGTGAGGGCAGGAACCAACTTCTGAACTCAAATCCCATAGGAGACCAAATGGGAAGGGTCCCAATTTGATTTGGCTCAGTTTGATTTGGTTCAGTTCAGCAAGCAACAACTCCCTTGACTCACAGGGCATGAAAATTGTTAATAGTAGCCATTGTCTGCCCTTGGGCTGAGGGAAAATGCCATTTCCTTCCAAGATGGTGCTACTGTGGACCTGAGTCTAATAGAAATGAATTTGTTAGATACAGGAGGAGTTAGATGTATATTTTGAAATGAGGAGATTAAAAAGTTTTGAGTAGCAAATTCAATTCATCAGAAACTTATATGTAGCCTAATATGTAGGAGACTGACAACATTCAGCTCACCATGATTTGATTCCTTACTGAAAATAAGGCACCTAATTAGCTGCAAAATAATAAATATGACTGAAGTGTTGGGGAAGACTCTAGCTCTATGTTAAATTGCATCTGAGATGAGAACTCCTGGGTTCTAGTCCTGGTTTGGCCACTAGCGGAGAACTTGGTGACCATAGCTAGGTTACTTCCTCTCCTTGACTTGCCTGGAAAATGAAACACAATCCTTGCCTTGGGAGTAATGCTTAGTATTATAGAAGAATGCAAATAATTTATTGATGATGTTGCTGGTGATGGTAGCAAAAGCCCCTGGATCTTAATTGCTATTGCTAGGAGCAGACTGTGTGGTGGAGATTTTGGTGATGGTTCATTCACATTCACTCTGGAGCTGGGGGTTGGAGTGGGACAGGAACCCCAAATCTGGACAGATCAACTCATGGTTAAGGGAGTAGTATAATGGACAATCCAGGACACTGGGCTAGGGAATGCCAAATCTGCCACCAAATTGTTTATGATCTTACACAAGTTGATTTCTATCCTTTGGCCTCAGTTTCTTCTGAAAAGTGAGAGGACTGAACTAGATGATCTTTAATGTCCTTTTTAGCTTTTGTCAGAGTCTGTCATGCTGGGAAGGTTTCAGGTACAGAATGAATCTGAATATTCGAGGACTAATTTGACTCTTCATGCACAGAGTCTTGTCACTAGAAGGCTGCTCACAAAGTGATGACTTTTTTGAATCTGGCAGTACATCAAACAAAATAAGAAATCAACCTCAGTCATGTGTGGCTTCCTTGTGCTTCTGCAGGAAAAGGGTGGAATGGTGGAAAAGAAAGCAGAGAGTGCTGAGAATCACATAGGTTTTAGACTGCTTGTAAATGTCTTAACTGGAGATACCTTAAATGTGATATTTTTGTGTATGACATCTGTTGCAAAGGGTGAAGGTGAAGAGAAATCTATGAGAAACTTGATAAGATCTTGGAAAATTGAGCCAATATATGCTTTGATACTCAGAGACCTTAAGAAGGTGGGCACAGGGGAGGATGGTGAAAGGTATGTTGGAAAATATGGTAGAGGTCTGAAAAAAAAAAGAGGCTGAAGGCTTATAGACTACTTAGAGGCTCCATAACTTTATATCATTAATTCTTTCTTCTAGAAGAGACTTGGGAGGGGCTGGACCTGATGAACCCCAAGCAATATGGCAAAGGTGAAACTGACTCCATCTTAACAGTTAGGAATGATGAGTTACTGATATGCAAGCTGTATAAAAAATTAGCCCTCAGCATGCAGTCATAACAACTAATTAGAGCAAAGGGCAAAATCAATATGAGATTTCACAGACTTCTTGTAAAACACTATAGAAGAAGGTAGAAGATTATAAGCAGTATCCTCTTATGAGCAGCAAAAAGCAATGGAAGCAAAAAGTTCTGTAAACTTCAGAAAAGTTGGCGTGAAACCCAACTGAAGCCACATCATTGGAAGAGAGTTCATAGATGAAACTGGCAGGAGAACAAGAGTAGAGCAGATTTGTTAGTGTTTCTATAACAATCTGTTTTCATCAGCAGTGACAGTGGAACCGTCAGAACACCTTAGTTCCTAAGGTAGCTTACAAGAAAATGGAAATGCCACTTAAGTAGATGAAGCTGGGAAGAGCAGTGAGCAGTGGGACCAGACTAAGTACACACTAAAGAAATCTGGGCCAGAGATGATATGGTCTTAAAAGCATTGAGAGGTCATTTTGTGAAATGTCTTGGGAGAGGGGAAGATTTCAAAGGAATGGAAAAAAAAAATCACAGACACAACTGCCAACCTCTATGCCTACTTTTCTCATCATATTCTTTTTATGAGAATGACTTGATTGAAAACAGGAGAAGACAGGCTTTTGCAATCAATTCTCTATAGTTGATCACATTTCTATACTTGTGCAATTGTTTGAAAGGTTCAGAGAATACAAGACCCTGTTAGATTTTTTTGCTTGTTGCTTGCCAAAAGGTATTTAACTCAGAGCAAAATGGAACTTTAAAGCCTGCATTGCAACAAGGAGTCTGTCATGCGCATGTTAGGAACACTGATGATTCCTTGAAAAATACAACCAATTCTGTTCATCGACCTTTTGAGTATTGTCAGGTGAGGCAAGTTATCTGGGACATGTGTGCTCAGCACTGTTATGGAGGGTGTTCTGTGCAGGATCCAAATGGAAGAGGAATTCCCTGTCAGAGCAAGTCTTCCGGATAATACTGTTTGCAGATGATATTGTTCTGATTGCATCAAGTCCCAGAACATTGCAGGGTTCCCCTCAATGAGATCCATTATTGTTAAGAGGTGATTGGCCTATCATTCTGTATAAGAAAAACTAAATGGATAAAAATTGTCTATTGTTCAGATTGGGATGAATAGTTGGACGGCTGCTCCATTGAGTTGGTACACCAGCACAAATATCTGGGAGGGGCACTGCAGATGGATAAAGGAGTTGAGTCCAGAATTGAACAGAAGAGAATAGAGGAGGGTTGCATTTTGGAAACTTCACATATGAATCTTGGAGTAGCACATTCCTTTAGGCGAGTCTTTTCTCCTCTCTGGGCCTTAGTTTTCTTGTCTGTAAAATGAGGAGGCTGTGTCCCTTCTTCTAAATCTATGTTTAAATGATCCCAATGAATCAAAGTTGCTGGTGACCCAAAAGGATATGGAGAGATTCATGGTGGTCACAAACTGGATGTAGCATGTATATTCAGTGATGGTGTAAGTACAAGCGGTGGTGTAAAGGCTATCGGGAAAATGTTAGGGGAAAGAAAATGGGGCATGATACGTCCAGCCTGAAACTCAGAGAGGCCAGAAGAAGGCTTCCAGCATCTTGGTAATCTTTTATGAGAGCTCTGCGGGAGAACACGGAAAATAATCACAGAGGTGAGAGCTCCGGGATCTGCCCCTGAGGGAGTCCCTGCAGCAAGGTCACAAATCTTTTGAGGTTTGTAAGGGTGCTTGCTGAATCCGTAGTCAGAGGACTCTGGAGTGAATCCTAAGCAGTGCTTACCATCTGCTTGATTCAAGGCGAGTCACATCATCTCTCTGGGCCTGTGTCTTATCTGAGATGAGATTGTTGGGCCAGATGATCTCTGGGCCCATCTCAACTCTAAATCTGTAATTAGTTCATTTAAGGGGACCTTTGTAGCCAGGAAACCAGTCTCTTCCCAGTCTATTTACCTGTTACTTATATGAGCATCTTCAAGGCATTTGACAGACTTGATCTTGCAAGTCAATACAGAATCCCTAGGAGGGACAGTTTTGCCCTTGACCTGTTTTATAGATTATGGAAGCTGAGGCACGGAATTTGAAAGTGGGCCCAAGTATTCCATTGTGAGGCTTGAACTGATAAATAGGCTCCTAAAAACTAGACCCACAGTCTTCCAACTGGGTCACACCCCATTCTTATGAATACTAATTTAGGATACAGTGTTGAGAGATTCTTTGGGATGAACAGTTCCAAATTGTTCCATGGCACATGGACAACATACTGTTTGGCCACGTTTCCTGAGCAGGGGAGGGAGAAGGGCAGCAGCTCACCCTTAGCATTGTCTATTGACCTGAAAATGCCTGGTTTTAGGCTCCCAACAATTGATTTAAGTATTGCTGCCAGGGTCAGACTCAGAAGCAGCAGGAGAGAAGTGTAATTACCGTGTTTGGCCAGTGGAGCAGGTGGTGGGAAAGAAAGCCTTTTTGTAATCTGGGCTTTAAGGGGAAGAGGAAGAGATTTCTACAGTGAAAAGAGAACAAGCAGGAGCTGAATGAGCAAAAGCAGAATAACTGTAGTTGAAAAGTGCTACTGTTGAAAAACATACACGCACAGACATAGACAAAATTGAACTTCAAAGCAACAATTTTAGAGCTTTGTATGCATGTGGCTTTTGGTTTAGGTGTATGCCAAACTTTATAAAGTGCTAAATAAGTGCTTTATAAAACCACTTTACAAAAGTGGTGCTCTCCTTCAGAATAAATGGATACCATCCTTCTTTCTTCTCTCCACAACTTGGACTCTTTATTCACTGGGTGACCTTGATCAAATTAATCAGCTTCTTTGAACTTCAGGTACTTCATCTGCAAAATGGAAATCCTTTCTGAAGGTGAGGAATTGACTTAGATGATTTCTTAAGGCTTTTTCTAGCCAGGTGGCAGAGAAAAGGAATGTTTTTCCTTGGAACCAGGGAATTGAAAGCACTGAGGCTAACCTTTTTTATTCACTCAGCCATAATTCAGTAAGCACTTATTAAGCACCTACTATATGCCAAGTACTAGGATAGGGGCTAGGAATACAGAGACAAAAATGAAACAGGCCCTGATCCCAAGAAGGTTCTATTCTATAGAGGGAGACAACACACATAGATCATTTAAAATGTATACTAAGTCGTTTTGGGGAGGGGGAGGACACTAGCAGCTAAAGAGAACAGGATGGGCTTCTTATAGTAGGTAGTACTTGATCTGAGCTTTGGAGGATGCAAGGCATTCTTTGAGATGGCAGTGAGGAGGAAGGAGCGCATCGCAGACATGGGGGAATGACTTTCATGAAGGCGCAGGGATGGAAGGTAGAATGTGGTATATGGGCAATGGAAAGCAGGTCTCTTTGACAAGATCTTAGGGGGTATGCAGTGAATCTGAAATGGTAGGTTGAAGTAAGATTTAAAGCAGCAGTTCTCAGCCTGTGGGTTGCAACCCCTTTGGGGGTCACCTAAGACCATTGGAAAACACATATTTCTGATGGTCTTAGGAACGGAGACACCGCTCCTCTATCATCTCCAGGTGGGTCCGCCCACATACATGTATTAAAGGGTTGCAGCATTAGGAAGCTTGAGAACCACTGATTTAGAGGATTTTAGTAGCCAGGTGGAGGTGTTTGCATTTGTCCTAGCATCAAGAGAGAGCTCCTGGAGTTACATGGTCACACTTGTACACACCTTAGTAGCTGTATGGAGGGTGGATTAGAGAGAGGAGAGAAGGGAGGGAGACCAATTAGGGGGCTATTGCAATAGAACCGAGTGAGGAATGATGAAGTCTAGAACCTAGGGCAATGGTCACATGAATGAGAGGAAGACATGGATTTCAGACATACTGTGTTGGTAGAATTGGCAAAATTTGACCACTGATTGGAAATGAGGAGTAAAGGTAATAGTAAAAGTTGGCATTTATTTAGCATTTGATAAAGTTTGCAAAGTATTTTACAAGTATTTCATTTTATCCTCACAATAATGCTGTGAGGTAGGTGCTATTACTATCCCCCTTTTACAGATGAGGAAACTGAGACAGGCAGAGACTAAACCCAGGGTCACACAATAAATATCTTAGGCCAAATTTGAACTCACAGGTCTTTCTGACTCCAGGTCCAGTGCTCTCTACCCACAATCCCACTTAGCTGCCTATAGAGTTGACAGTGACTTTGAAGTTGGGGACCTGGGTAGCTGGAAAGATGGTGGGACCCTTAACAGAAAGAGGGAAGTTAGAAGGATGGTTTTGAGCAAAAAGTAATGAATTAAATTTTGGAAATGATGAGTTCCAGATACCTCTGGGACATACATTTGTAGACTGTTAAATATATGTATGTGTGTAGAGAGGTGATAGTTAAACCAACAAAGGAAGTTGATAAGATAACAGAGAGTAGACATAGGGAGGAGAGAGTACTAGGGGTACTAGGGGATGTTCAACAGAGCCACTGAGGCAGAGAAGTCTGTTTTTGAGATCATTGGTAGCTTTTTGGAGGGTTGGTAAGTAGAGTTGCCCTTTTTTCTTTCCAACATCGGGTCTCTTTTTGGATCATAGTTAGTGATTTTGGATTCTCTAGAATATATATTCGCCCAGTTTAGAACAGACTCTTTCTTCTAGGATCCGACTCTCTGAAGAGATAAGGTAGGTACAGTGTGATGGCCGAGATGCCCAAGGACTGACTGCTTCCAAATACTTTCCCTTTATCCTTTTCTTGTCATGTAGATTAATGTCATATAAGGAGCATTAAAATGGGAATCAGAAGACCCTGGTTCTAGTTCTGTTTCTTCCATCGTCTGTTTGTGACTGGCCAAGTCATTCCTTTCGAGTCTTTGGTTTCTTCCTCTTCAAAATGGGGAAATTGACATAGATGATTTCAATGGTTTTTTCAAGTGCAATGTTAGGAGCCATGATTCTAGCTATTTAGGTCCTCAGTAGGTAAAAATAAATCTGCACAGGGGCATTTCATTTAGGGGTGGAGAAAAATGATAGAAACACTGAGTTGCCAACTATCTCTCTGGAAGCCTGAGGTAACATTCTAGGGGAGGGCAAGCCCTAGGGGAATGGTATATCCAAGAATGGGCTTTGCTGGGGGAGAAGGGCAGAAAAGAGACTCCTAATTGACAATTATCCTTCACTCTTCCTCTCATTGATAGCATTTTCTTCAGGATGTGTTTTTTTAAAAATTGATTTTTATTAATGGTTTTAATATTGTGTTCAGTCACACCTATCATAATTGCTGGTCAGTTTTGGAGGGAAGCCAACTGTGTTTCTTAGCTAAACAATTTTCCCTCTTCTTGAGATGTGGCAGGGTGGGTAAAGGAAGTAACCTCAGAACCTTGTGTTTTATAGTCAGGTTTTTTTCTCCTGGGTGACAGGTGACAATTTGTGTAGAGACCCACATTGTGAGGCCTTAAAGTCTGTATTTCTTAGTCAATCAGCAGGTCGTGTGGGACTTCTGGCACTGCTTAGGGGATCAGAGGCCAAGAGAAGCAGTAACATGAGGCCGGGTTCCTAGCCTGAGACACCTTGCATGGGTTTCAAGTCTCATGTTGTTAAATGACTGACTAGCAGCCACTAAAGGGTCTGTAGAAGTGGCCACAGAGAAAGCTTTTTTGTAACACCTTGCCATATATGTGTGACCTATTCTTTTGAATTACATTACTGCCTGTTAAAGACAGTGCTTCACTTTGCCACAGTGATCTACTTATTTAGTGGTCTCCACTGATATCTGAACAGATGAAGGCAACAATACACAGTCAGGATTTCACCCCATGAGAATTCACTTTAGTTGTGGTATCCAGGAGCTGAGTCTAAAAGTGGGATTACCTGTATGTCCATATAGAACTCAGAGATCATAGGACAGCCTGTGGAGTAAGGGAACATTCCTATCTCGTAGTCACAAATAGTCAATGAGATCCAGCATTTATTAAGTACCTACTATGTACAAAGCACTGTGTCCTCAGGATACAGATAGAAAAGGAATGCACATTCTCTAGGAATTCACATCTAATGGAGGAGAGACACATATGGAAGGTTTCACCTGTAAGTCATTTAGAAAGCTCTCCTGGGCCTTAGGGTACAGCCACAAAATAGACAGCAGTGCCTCTTGTTTAATGTCATTATTTAGTGTCACTTTTCCCAGAGCTTTTGGGTTCAGGGTCTGTCTCCATCTCAAGATGGTAGTTATGGTTTGACTTGTCTGGTGCACGCTGCCTCCTGTCTCTCCCTCAGGCTGCCTTGTTGCTCCATTTAGGTTGTCTTCCCTTCCCTGTGGGTGGCAGTTGGTTGGCAGCTGGTGGGGATGGCTGACTCTTTCTTTGCTTTCATGAATGATGGCCATGAAGGGCTAGCCAGAAGTGATAATGGTGGTTAGAGGTGGCGGGGCTATTGCCGCTCCCAGTACCCTTGGGTCCATCTACTTGTTGGTGACAGTTGGTCAGTAGTTTGTAGTACTACAGACTTGAGGTTTCTTCCTAAGGGATTTCTGGCTTGGTTTATCTGCTTTATATTGCTTTTTTCTTACTTGATAATATGGGAAGTTTACTCTTAGGATTACAGAATTTTTAAATCTTGAAGGGACCTCAGAGGTCATCTAGTTAATCCCTTCATTTTATAGATGAAGAAGCTGAGGCCAAGAGAGGTGAAATTACTGGGTCAAAGTCATTTAGACAGAGGCAGAGACAGGATTCAAACCTAGTTGTATTCAGATTCCAAAATTCATTGTTCTTTTGGCAGAATTGGAACAAGCAGTAACTATTACTTCATTCTGGACAGTAATTCAAGTGAATTCTACCATACTACTGGGAGGTTATTCCAATCTGTTTTTTTTTTTGTGTGTGTGTGACATATTTAGATATCTCTATCACTCTTTTTAGAGAGAATGCCATTGAAAGGTGATAGTTTTGAGGAAGAGAGCACAGAGTTTTAAATTAAAGGAATTTTAGACACCAAATAGTGTGACCCGTATCTGAACAGAAATCCCATTCATCATGTCCTCAAGTCATCATTTAGCTTTTGCTTAAATATCTCCAGTGAAGAGACTTCTCCAGCACTTAAGCCCATTACATGTTTAGATGGTCCCGATGGTTAGGAAGTTTTTCCTTACATCAAATCTAATTTTACCTCTTTGATCCAAATTCTGCTCTCTGAGGGCCAAGCAGAATGAGTCTAATCCCTCTTCTATCATGTTCCTCCCACCCTCTACCCCTAAGGCATTAAAAAAAAATAGATCAATAATCCAGTTCAATTCCATAAACATTTATTAAACACCTACTGGGGTCAGGAGTACAAAGAAAAATAGTTTTAGCTGTCAAGGAGTTTATTATGTTGAAGCATGGAATAGGTGGGTGGGATATAGCATGTACCCAGATAAGTAAGTACAAAGTGATTTGAGGAGGAAGAGAATATTAACAACTGGGAAGGATAAGAAAAGTCTTGGAATAGGAGGTAGCATTGGAGCTGAGCCTCAAAGGGAGCTAAGGATTCCAAGAGGTGGAGGTAAGAAAGGAGGACATTGTGGGCATGAGGAACTGTCTGTGCTAAACCCTGGAGGTGAGAATGGCACTGTCCTCCACCAGTTCTCCTATGAGTTCCAAATTCTCTCCCTCCCTTTCTTCCTCCAGACCATTGAGAAGGCAAGCAATTAGATATAGGTTATCCATGTGTAGTCATGCAAAACATTTCCATATTAGTTATGTTGTAAAAGAAATAGACAAAAAGCACCTTAAGAAAAATAAAGTAAAAAAAGTATGCTTCAATCTGTATTTGGACACCATCAGTTCTTTTTCTGGGGATAGACAGCATTTTTCATCATAAAATCCTTCAGAATTGTCCTGACACTATTCTTACAGATATACACCACATTTTGATATTTATTTTGTTACCTGTCCTTGTTTTCATTTTCCGTTCATGTCTTTCTAAATTGCAAGTTATTTGGTGGGTTTCCCCTGTACCCACACTTAAGACAATCCTTCCTTTTCTTCCTCATTGGAATTAGTTCTCTTTGTGTCTTCAGAATTTCATTCTTAAGAGCTTCTAATCCCCCCTGGGCTTGCTTCCCCAAGAGGATTTTTGTCTATTTCATCCATCCTCTCTTTGAACCCTTTGAAATATACTCTCTCCGAATTTAGGGTGTATGTGCTATTTGCCTGGATTTCTATCACAAATTTTAAGAAGGAGTAGTTAATTTCCTCCAAGTTTTTCATTATTCCTACCTTAGCAACCAGCTTATACTTGTTAATGGAAACTACATTCAAAACAGATATTCCTTCTGTCTTTTGAAAGATGAAATTATCACTTGTTTTAGCAAGTCAAGAAATTATTTGCTTTTGGCAGAGATATCTGGATAATTGAAGTTCAGCAGATATCTGGGTAATTGAAGTTTCCTTTCACTCCTAGATCAAACTTCAGTGCCAAGCTTGTGATCTTTTTCTCAGACTCCTCATTTATGTCCTCTTTCTGTCTAGATGGTCTGTCGTAAACTCAGATGACGATGTCACTTTTGTTTATGCCTCTGATTTCCATTCAAATGATCTTTGATCTTTATTATCCTTCCTTCGCTGGTTCCTAGATTTTCTCACAAGTCTATCATCTTTTTAAATAATTTCCCTCCAGTTACATGTAAAGACAATTTTTAACATGTAAAAAAATTTTGAGCTCCAAATATTTTCTCTCCCTACCTTACCTCTCCCCTCTCTGAGATGGTAAGCAATTTGATATAGATTATACATGTTCAGTTATGCAAAATATATTACCATACTAATCATGTTGTAAGACACAGATCCAAGGAAAAAAATACAAAAAACATGAAAAAATACAGAAAGAGAAAAATAGTATGCTTTGATCTGCATTCACACTCCATCAGTTCTTTCTCTGGAGGTGAATAACATTTTTCATCATGAGTCCTTTGAAATTGTCTTGGATCATTGTATTGCTGAGAATAACTAAGTCATTCACAGTTGAATGACTCCTGGGTCTCCTGGTTCTGTTCAATTCACTTTGCATCAGTTCATGTAAGTCTTTCTAGATTTTTCTGAAATCCACCTGTTCATCATTTCTTATAGCACAGCAATATTCCATTACAATTGTATACTACAACTTCTCACAAGTCTTTCTTCTTAACAAACAAAGCTAATTCACTTCCCCTACCTTTATCTGTCTCTTTCCTTTTGAATAAGATATACCTCTTTTCTGGAGCCATATTCCTGTCATGGTTCTCATGCTACCAGGTCTTAACAAGACTTGTGGAATTAAATTTTCCTTGTGTTATGATCTCTAGTTTGCTTTGTTTGTTATCCACACTTTTTGAATTTGTGTATAGAGTCTTAGGTTTCAGGTCCTTTTCATTCCTTCCTTCCCTCTTTATTCCTGCAGATATGGAGAACACTAGTAAGGGGAAAGCACACACAGGCCTGGGGAAGAAATCCAGACTGATGAAGACAGTGCAGACTGTGAAAGGCTGTGGTAACTACCAGAACTGTACCATCATGAAGCCCCACAGCCCACACTCAAGCTATGGCACCTATGTGACACTGGCTCCCAAAGTCTTGGTGTTTCCTGTCTTTGTGCAGGTGAGATGGTGGCTCTGGGTGGAATGGTGTGGTCATCCTGGGGGCTTGATTTGGACTGTCCCTGAGAATTCTATTTTGGAAAGGATGAAATAATTGTTTAAGGCTATCGTCACTAACGAGTGAGGATTCTGCTCTAGACTGAGCACCTCCCTCTAAATATGTGAAATGTAATTTCAGATTTCAAGTAACTTACGGGAGTTAAACTAGGTTTTCTTTATTGAAGTACTCATATTATTGGTGTGGGGAGAGTCAGGCAAGAGTTATCAGTTGGGAAAAGTGGGACCTTGAATGGCTAAAGGGAGACTAAGGGAGGGTACTTCCTACTTTTATCTGTTTCTTTTTTTTTAGGCTAGATATCCCTATCTCTTATTTTTTCATTTCTATGTGTCTGCTTCAGCATTAACTGTTTTAGACTGGAAGATATAAATGTGGCTTTCTTTAAGAATATCACTCAGTGCTAAGCACCTATCAATAAACCTCGATAAATATTGCTCTAGGGGTATGAGTACACGTGTTGCCTCTGTCTCGTACAGCTTCATTTGGGCTGAATAGAGGAGAGAACTTCAGAGGGGATATGGTGGGGGAAGCTGGCATGGGCCCAGAGCGCTGGGGACTAAGGAGACTCTGGGAACTCCTGTGAGAATCATTCAGTTTAATCAAGAAAGGGCTTGTTGGAAGGCTTTGAAAATGTCTTTGATCAAAGCCAGTAGCTAGTGGAGTGTGACTCGGTTGGTTTTGTGATTCGGGGATTTGAGAATACAAGAATTAACAGCGATTACATACTGCTAGTAGCCTGTGGAGGCAGCTAATGTGACTCCCAGAGAAATCCTCATTTTGACTCTTGCTGTATGGGGTATAAAAGGTAAGTATATGTGTGATCTTAGACCATTGATGGTATGGGTAAGGTAACTCTGGAAAAGAAGCAGGCGGGGGGGTGGGGTGGGGAGGGGTGCCCAGAAAGGGGCTAAAGTGTGGTTTTGCTTCCTGCCCAGAGAAAACAACCTCATCACGGTTGGCTCTTGGCTCTCTGTTAGGTTGAAGTGGTGTCAACTGCCACAGCTTTACACAAGAACAGTGGTTGTACTTTTCCCTTTTTTTTGAGGCTGTGGGGCTGTGTAGGTGTTGAACACAAGTGGGTGTTTTCTCCCCTCTTCCGTTCTAGCCAACCAGTCAGCAACCTCTCCTCTACTGAGAGCTGTGTTCCCAGCTGGTTCAGCTAGCTCATATCTTCCCCAGGCTCCAGTGGGGTCAACCCTACCCTGGGCTTCTCTTCTCCCCCTCCTCCCTATCAGGATTCTTCATCCTTAACCTTTGAGTTCAAGCTGTGCTTTGTTTTCAGCCCCTAGATCTCTGTAACACAGCTCGGACTCTGTTGCTGGCTGAGGAGCTTATGCTTTATGAGGGGAGAAACAAAACTTCCAAGGTAAGATACTTAAGTGAGCTCTCAATCACTTTTGTAAATTATCCAGGCACCTGACTTTTCTCCTGATTGCTGGACTTGGAGACATATTATTGCTCTTTTATACCTCCAGAGACAGAGAAAAGAGGATGAACTGAGGCCAGTTCTGTTGAGAGGTTTGGGAAGAGGGAGAAATTGAAGTTATTGATTGATTGAAATGAAATTTTTACTTATTGGGAGATTTTAGTTATCCTGTCACCTCCTGTACACATTAGTACAAATGTAAAATCTGTTCTATATTTATAGGCTTTGACTTCTGTTGGCCTCTGGTTCTGCTAAGTTAAGATTCACAACACTCTGTTTTGTGACTATGTCCATCGCATCCTCCATAACCTAGCAGTTATTTCTACTTATTTTATACAATTTTCAGGATTTCTTCCAGTTACCACAATTAGTGATAGCCCTCTAAAAGGGAAATTCCTAAAATTGTATAGAGCAAGTGCCTCAGTGACATTCATCCCCAGTCCCATTTTCAGGGCCTTGGCTTGTTCCGTTTCAGCCTTAATTATCTGGATTGATCTTGGCTACTAGAACAGAGTCTTTCTAGGAGCTATAGATTTTGTGTCTGCTTACTAGTGTACTTGGGAATCATCTACCTTTGAGCCACTGTGGACCTATCATATCATGCATTAAATCCTGAGCTTGACTTTGCTGCTGGACTAACTGGATTTTTGCCCCTGGAATTAGAGATGAACTTTAACCATACTTTCTTTTGTGGAGAGAACCTGTTGTCCTGTGTATTTCCTTTGGTGCCATTCAGGTAGAAATGGATTAAGAAGAAAAACAATAGTAGCAATGACAACAAGCCTATTCATCCGAATGAGTTCTGTTCAGCTCAAACTAGCCACTTTGGAAGGATAACCACTTGTCCCAATAATGAATTTCATCAAAACATTTTGGCCACTCCTTTTTAGGAATTGCCTTTATGGTCTGTAGAACACGGTTTTGAATACCTTTAGTGAAAGGAAATCTTTGACCATGGACTTGATTTTTCAAAATGGCCTTGAGCCAAGGCACTTAGTCTGTAGGCTTCAATTTCCTCATTTTTAAAATGATGAAACTGGACTAGATAAAACTGGGCACTTAGACTAGATAATCTCTAAGGTATTCACCACATCTAATATCCTAAGATTTTATTATTCATTTGGAGCTAACTTTAGTGAATAATATAGGATCAGACTGGGTTGTATTATCTTAGTTTTTTTTAATAGTATTTTATTTTTTCCAATTACACGTGTAGACAATTTTCAACACTCATTTTTATAAGATTTTGAGTTCCACAATTTTTTCCCTCCCTCCTCTCTCTCTTCCCCAAGATGGCAAGCAGTTTCTATTATCTTAGTTTTTAAAATGAGGTATGACAGGCTTATAGTATCCAAAGCTAGAGTACAGAACTATTTGGAAAAAATGTCAGCATCATTATAATAAGCGTATCTTCTGTTCAACCCCCAGTGTGACTGCTTTGAAGGACAGCATAGTGGATAAAGAGCTGGGCTTGAAGCTGAGAAGATCTGAGTTTAGTCTCATCCCTGACACATAACTGACTGGCTGTGTGACGCTGAGCAACTTCTCAGTGCTCTAGGCCAGTGATGTCACACTCAAACAGAAACCAGAGCTACTAAGCCATTCATGAGGATCCCAGCTTGCTTACTTTATTAAGTATCTCCCAATTACATGTTAGTCTGGTTTGGGGGCACTTGTGCTCTAGGCAATTAAGATTATGAGTTACAAAGAAGGTGCTGACTTGCATTTGTAAAAGGAGTCTGTTTCACCTGGTAGTTCCTTATGCCAATAAAATCACAGGCCTAGTCAGTTATTTAGTCTATCACCAAACATTTATTAAGTTCTTACCACATTCCAGGCACTGGGCTATGCTCAGAGGATACAAAGGGAGGCAAAAAGTCTCTGCTCTCAAGGAGCTCACCTGCTGGGGCAGACAACACATAAATAAATAGGTACCTACCAGGGGTATACAGAGTGGATAGAAAGCAGCCTCAGAGGGAAAGGCACGAGCAGCTTGGCAGAGCAGGAAGGGCCTCTTGCAGAAGGCCAAGGGGACTAAGAGACTGAGGCAAGGAAAGAGAGCCTTCTGGTCCTGGGGGACAGGCAGTACAGCGGTGTGGAGATGGGCAGATGAGATGCAGTTATCCTGTGGAAAGAGGAAAGCAAAGCCAAAGAAGACTGAGGAATAAGAAAGTGTTTTAAATGCTAAACAGAAGAGTTTATCTTTGCTCCTGGAAGTGACAGGATGCTACTGGAACTCCCTGAGGAGGGAAGTGACGTGGTCATCCATGTGCTTTAGGAAGGTCACCTGGGCAGCTGAGTGAGGATGGCCTGGAGAGGGGAGAGACTAGAGACAGACAGACCCACCAGCAGGCTGTTTGCAGTAGTCCAGGCTTGAGGTGATGGGGGCCTGCACCAGAGTGATGAGAGTGTCAGAAGACAGAAGGGTATTTATGTAAAAGATGTTCTGTAAGTAGAAACAACAAGATTTGGCAATGAATTGAATATGTAGGGGTGAGAGTCAAGGATGACACTTAAGTTGGGAGCTTGGGGGACTGGAAAGATGGTGGCACCCTGGACAGTCATACATCCCCATCTTTGTCCCTGTCTCTGTTGAATCAGAGCTTTTTATTGTTGGAAGGTATGTTAAAAATCAAGTCTAACTTTCTCATTTTACAGATGAGGAAATTGAGACCCTGAGAAGGGAAATGAATTACCCACAGTCATATAGTAAACTAATGTCAGAAATGAGAACCTAGGTATTCTGGTTTTCATGTCAATAGTTTTTCAAACACACTACCAATATCATTACTTTATGGTAATTTCTTTGATATGGTAACTCCTGTCAACTTGGTGTACTCTCAAAGACTGTGGATGTACCCAGAACTTCTCTCTACATTGCCAGCCTCATTATTTTATAGTTGTTATTTAAAAAAATAAACACACAGAATAACTAATCATCAGACTTGTTGAATTAGTAAGTCCCCTGTAAAGCTGAAATGAGATATAAAGGAAAAACGTATATGTTTAAAATTAGAGAATAGGAAATACATGGCACTTATTACTTGGAGAGGTTACAAAAGCCCAAAATAAAAACAGCTTCAGGATGACAAGATACATTTCTAGATGATAGATTTGGAGCAGGATGTCAAGGAGAAAGTTGGGACATTCTGGGTGTATCCTTAGGTTTTGAGGGGATTTCTTTACAAAATTGTAGTTGTTTAACTCAGTAGATATTTTCTTGCTGCAAGGGTAGTAGAGGAAAACCAGATATTCTGGCTCATTGGGATCCTTGGGAAAGGAGGCCATGTTAAGACTTATTTAAAGGTTGGGGCCTTGCATTGTTGTGTTCCTTATTCTTCCTTAGAGGTGGGTGCTAGGGGTTTGTTTTATCTCTTCCTGGATCTTTTCTCAGAGGCCTCTTGGTGGGGCTCCAATTAAGACCAGCCAGATGAAAGTGAGATTAAGAGTCTGTCTGGACTCTACTTCTACCGTTTCACCCTCTTTTACCATCTCTATACTTTTGCCAGCTCCATCCTTTTCCCTGACCTGACCTTTGGGGAAATTCTTTATTCAGTTCTTAATTACTTCCTGTCTAGACTATACTGTGATTCCTGTTTTAACAGTTTTCTTAAAACCATGCTTTTCCAATTTTGAGACTCTGGAGAGTTAACACACCAACTTTGAGCTCTCTTCATCTCCCTGCTGTCTTTCTCCCATTTATTGTCCACTTCTGCACCTCTATGACTTATTTGGCTTACAGACTTTGTTTTAATTCTATCTGCCACCTCTGTGCTGCCAATTTGTGCCTTGGGTTGAGAGAAGGAAAGACTGAAGTGATTTGGGGTGTGTGTGTGTGTGTGTGTGTGTGTGTGTGTGTGGGTGTGTGTGTATGTGTGTGTGTGTAGGTTTTTCCTTTTTCCCCCATTACTCGTGCCTAAAGTAATTTTCCCTTGCCTTCACCTCACTTCTGACCCTAAATCCTTTTTTTATATTCGTCTGGTTTGTCTTGTCTTTTCATACTCCTCCTTCACTAATAGTGTTCTTCTTTTTTCTCCCCTTTTTCACTTTCTTTGACCCCATATTGCCACCCTCATAGCATTACAGATTCCTTAGAAGGCTGTAATCATATATTTCTTTTGCTGCTAGGTCATACAGAGATAGAGTGGTACAGGTGTAAACACACTGGACTAGGAAACCTGGGTTTGAGTCCTAGCTCTAACATTCATTAGTCAAGAGAGCTATAGATTAGGAGCTTTTAACCTCAAGTCCAAGGTCCAGAGGCGCTTGTGAATAGATTCATAGTGGGTCTGTGAACTTGGATGGGGAAAAAATGACGTTTTTACTTTCACTAGCCTCTACTAACTGAAACTTAGCATTTCCTCTAATTATGAACATAGGCAATGAACATTATTCTGAGAAGGGGCCCCATAGACATCATTAGTCAGCCCAAGGGGACTGTGACTCAAAAAAGATTAAGAACTAGATGTTAGAGAACTAGGATGTTAGAGAAAATAGTCAGGACAAACAGAAGGACCCGCATACCACCCAATAGCTAAGAGTCAAAAGCCCTGTGGTATAGGCCTAGATCTGCTATTGACTCTCTGTGTGACCCAAGGCAGCCACTTACCCTCCTCAAGACTCAGTTTCCCCATCTTTAAACTAGGGATGATAACTCTGACCACAGGATAACTGCAGAAGATCGAATATTATAAACTATAAAACATTATAAAATATTATATACATGTTCAAGGTATTAATACCATTAGCTCATGTGTCTCTTAAGTGCTTACAAGGAGAGTAAGTTCTACAATTTTAAAGAATCCCACTCTAGAAGGGCCAGTGCTAGAGGAGCAGAGTGTCAGTGAAAACGTATCCACACAGTGATGTGTAATGCTTTCATTTGAGGATCTTAGGTTAGTTATATTTTGTTGCTTTTGGCCTGTGGCTTCCATGAGATTTCCATAGAAAAGATCGTGTGTAGTCTAATCTTGAATGTGGCAGGTTAGAATGACTTTCAGAATGTAGAAATAGGAAATTAACCATTTCAAGAATAATGAATAAGAAAGAACCACCAGATAAACATATTGCTGAATCAGTTTAATTGTGATATAATGTGAATGCTGATTTTTGAAGTGAACAATATGAAAAGAGACTATATAAGTAACATACATGTTTTTGTCAACAAATAATTGAAATGGCAATTGGAGACCTGGTGGAGTGGGAAGCAACACTGCGCTGGTTCTGGGCTCTGTGGGATCATAACTGTATGACCTCTCTGAGCTTCAGTTTGGTTGTTTGTAAAAACAGAGCTAATATCATCTCTTATGCTTCCTCCCACAGAGTTATTGGAAAATCAAATGAGATGATGTATATGAAAGTGTGTTGTAGATTGAAAAGTGCCACACATGTAACAGATGGATATCATTGCTTTTCTAGAAGTATTCTTGAATGAGTGCTAGTTAAAGTTGTCACTGAGAGGCTTCTGGCCTACCTCTAGATGCATAGGTCAGAATAAAAGGTAATAGGAGAGATCCTCTAGTTCAGGGGCTCTTTTGATACTCTGTCACTGAACTAGAGGAGTTGGATGGTAACCTCCTTGATCATGGCTATGGGCATGGTTATCAGAGGCAAAGAAAGGACCTGGTAAGCACTGTCTGGCTTTAGGGGAGTTTTCTCTGTTTTATGCTTTGAGGAATTAGAGGAACCAGAGACCTGTAGTTTGCCCTTGGTTTCATAATGAGTGGGCTTTGAGGAATTAAGAGGGGGACAGTGAACTTCTAGTGTTATTATTAGCCTGAGCCACGTTAGTAGCTTGTAACTGCTTTGGACAACAGTGCTGAAGATGTTGTACCAGACCTACTTGTACAATCAGATGGATTAAGTCTGGTAAGTCAGATTATGACTCCATGCATTCAGCAAGTTAACAATTCATTCAGCCCACCTTAAGCACCTACTGTGCTCAGAGTACTGTATGAAGTGCTGAGAATATACAAAGTTTAGATAAGACTCAGTCCCTGTCTTCTTGCCTGATAGGCCTTCTGAGATTTTGCTTATTGTGTAGTGCTGTCCACTGTTCTGAGGAGAAAAAGCTGGTTGCATTTTATGTGTGGTTCTTTCCTTCCCCAGGTGACGTTGTTTGTGTACTCTGACCTTTTGCTCTTCACCAAGGAGGATGAGCCAGGACGATGCAATGTCTTGAGGAACCCACTCTATCTCCAGAGTGTAAAACTACAGGAAGGTAAGTGTTGGAGAAGTCCTTCTCTGCTGTCCACTTCATTCTCAGTTGTGTTGCCCCTTCTTCTCCCAGGGAGCAGAGTTGCACCTATGAATAATACAAAGTTTAGTTTGGGTCACTTAAGTCTGTGTGTTCCTCCTGCACACTGGTAACCATCAATGGTGCAGTTTACAATTCTCCAACTAGAGGGTTCAACATTTTATTTTGTTCTAGGCAAGCTTCGTTCCATACCTACCCAGGTACCCCACCACCCTCACTCCTTTCCCTGAGCTTTGTTGAGTGACTTCTAATGACAGAGGTGTTGATGTAGGGGAAAAGAGGAGGGGAAAAAAGAAGTTGTGGCTTGTTCTCCCATAGGTGTGTCCCAAGATCTATAGGAGAAAGGGGGAAGGGAAGAGGATCAGGAAGAAGAGGAGCAGACAGATACATGGGGAGGTGGAGAGAAAAAGAGAGAGGGGGAGATGGGAGGATGTGGGAGTGTGAAATGGGTTTCAAGTCCAAACTTTCCATCAAATCCTCCTATACTCCAGGAACTTGGATCCAGCTGGGAATATCTGTTCTGAGTTTAGTTTGGCGCCTGAGGTCTCTGCTGTAAAGAGGCTTGATTTCCTCTTTCAGATTATGTAAAGGGGAAAAAACACCCAAAAACAACAAACTTGTTTGAGTAAGAGTGGCAAGAGATGGGAGGAAAATATTACCAAGTTGAAAAATTCTGTTTTGATGGCTGTTGCTACAGGAAAACTTCCTGGCTATTTGTTAGCCCATCCTGTGTAGTTAGTTCATTGGTTGTTTTTGCTCCTTTGACGTGCAGTCAATGTGTGAAACTCTGCTCATACTTCTTTGAAGGAAAATAGTCTTTCTCCCTCCTTGGACTTTCTTCTGCCTATTGGCCCAGGCGTCTAGGCAGCATCTGTCACTGCTTTTGTAGTTCCCTGAAGGATATAATGTAGTTCTCTGTTAATCTCCAAGATTTAACTGAGGGTAAAGTTGCATTGTATTTGGAACATACACTTCTCTCTTTGTTGGCCACAATTCCCATCACTTCACTCAATTCCTCAAATTCTTAATAATCAAACACAGGTATTGTCTTGTCCAGGGAACTTTAGTTTTGTTGATTTCTGGGACATAGGTGCACCTTGGCATGCAGCTTGGGGAGAACAGAGACTTTTTCCTTACTAATATTTGAATACTTTGTAAAGTACCATGATACCATGGAGATATTCAGTAAATATTTGTTCACTGATTGTAAGAACCTTTCATAGCATCCTTTCAGTTATTCAGGAACTAATTATGTAAGGCAAGAGTTTTTTAAACCTGTGGTCCATGGGCCCCTGAAAGGTATGTGGATTGATTTCGGGGGGGGTGGGGGTGGGGGGTGGGTCACTGAAATCTTTAGTGAACTAAACCTTTAACTGAAATTTACCATTTCCTTCAATTATGAATGAAGACAACAACTCATGGTAGTATTTGCCTTCATCAGACTGCAAAGGGGGCGGGAATCTATAACACAAAAAAGGTTAAGAACTCTATCTTCATAAATAGAAGTCTGGGGAAATCATTCAGAGTAATCATTCTCCTTTGCTGGAAGACAGGGAAAGGAAGTGAAATCCAAACTGGTTAATTGCATGCCTGCACAACATGCAGTCCAGCACTTGGGGTCTGCCAAAGGATTTCAGGCAGCCCTTGAAAAATGTAGGGTTGCACTATACATGCTCTCTTGTTCGTCATGTGACCCAGGGCAACCAACCATCATCAGTCTGTCCCTAGCCTAACCTGTCTGCTCCCCAAGTTTGCAAGTTGTGCAGGTCTTTTAATTGGAAGGTCAGTGTAATGTAATAGAGGCCAGAAGTAGAAGCCAAGAGACCTGTATTCTCACCTTAACTCTGCCATTAATGAACCATGTAACCTTAAACAGGTCACTTAAACCTCTCTGGGCCTCAGTTTTTTCATTTATAAAATGAAGAAGCTAGGCTAAATGATCCTATGATCCTCTCCTATTCTAATGTTCATAGATAATTGAGAGTCTCTTCTCTTGGCAAAGAACTTTCTACACATTTTCTTGTATCCTTCCCTTTTCCCATCCCATTCCCTTCTTGGGGAAATCAGTTTCTTTTCTGGTCTCTACATTAAGAAGAAGGCAACTTTGGTACAAATAATTTCCCAAGTGAAGGTAGGACTAGGAATGAGTCTCTGGCTTCCCATTTAGGATTGTCATTCAATTAAGACACAATTTATTTTATTTTTATATTTTGTTACATTTTGAATTCCTTCCAACTCCACATTAGAGAAGACCAGTATTTCATATAGATATATATGTGTGAAATATATATGTATGAGATATATATGTGTGAAACCATGAAATATGTACTTCCATATATCAGCTCTTTCTTTGGAGGTGGATAACATTTTCCCTCATAAGTCCTTCATAATTGATATGAATAACCATATTGTCATACTCAAATTATGATAAAAATGATCACACTCAAAATAGCTTAGTCATTCACAGTTACTCTTTGAACAATATTGCTGTTACTGTATACAGCATTCTCTTGGTTCTGCTCATTTCACTTTGCATTATTTCATGTAAGTTTTCCCATGTTTTTCTAAAACCAACCTGTTCATCATTTCTTACAGTATAGTAGTACTCCATCACAATCATATACTACAGTTTATTCAGCCATTTCCCAGTTGATGGGGATCCCCTCAGTTCCAGTTCTTTGTGACCACAAAGAGAGCTACTATAAATATTTTAAAATATGTAGGTTCTTTTTTTTTTTCCTCATCACCTTTGGCATAATTCCAAATTGCTCTCCAAAGTGATTGGATCAGTTCACAATTCTACCAACATAGCATTAGTATCCCAATTTTTCCATATCCCCTCCAGCATTTGTCATTTTAGCCAACCTTGTAGGTGAGATGGTACCTCAGACTTGTTTTATTTTTTCAAATTTGCATTTCTTTAATCAATAATGATTTAGAACATTTAAAGTTATAACTATATATAGCTTCTGTTTCTTCTTCTAAAAACTGCTTATTCATATCCATTGACTATCAGTTGGGAAATGATTCTTATTCTTATAAATTTGACAAAGTTCTCTATATATTTGAAATATGAGACCTTTATCTAAGAAAATGGCTATAAATTTCTTCCCAATTTTTTGCTTTCCTTATAATCTTGGCTACATTGGTTTTAACTTTTTAACGTAATGTAATCAAAATGATCCATTTTATATCCCACAATGTTCTCTATCTTCTGTTCATAGATTTTTCTCTTATCCATAAATTTGATAGGTAATAGATTCCATGTTTTTCTAATTTACTTAAGATATATCCCTTTATGTTTAACTCACGTATCCATTTTGACCTTATTTTGGTAAACAGCATAAAATATTTGTCCATACGTAATTTCTACCAGATTACTTTCCAGTTTTCTTAGCAATTTTTACCAAGTAGTGCATTCTTATCCCAAAACTTAGATCTTTGCATTTATCAAACATGAGGTTACTATAATTATTTTCTATTGTATATCTACTCTGTTCCACCATTCCACCATTCTGGTTCTTAGCCAGTACCAGATAGTTTTGATAATTACTGCTTTAAATACAGTTTAAGACCTCCTTCCTTTACATTTTTCATTAATTTCTTTGATATTCTTGACCTTTTGTTCTTCCAATTGAATTTTGTTATTTTTTTTTCTAGTTCAATAAAATATTTTTTGATAGTTTTATTGGGGATGGCACTGAATAAGTAGATTAGTTTAAGTAGAATTGTTATTTTTATTATATTTACTTGTTTTATTCATGAGCAATTAATATTTATCCAATTATTTAAATCTATACTTGTATAAAAATATTTTATGATTATGTTCATATAGTTCCTGGGTTTGTTTTGGCAGATATACTCCCAAGTATTCTTTATTGTCTATGGTTATTTTAAATGAAATATCTCTTACTATCTCTTCTGACAGAGCTTTGTGATTTATAGAAATGCTGATGATTTTTATGTGGGTTTAATTTCTGTCCTGCTATTTTTCTCAAATTAATTGTTTCAGCTAATTTTTTAGTTTAATCTCTAGTGTTCTCCAAGTATTACCATCATATAGCCTGCAAAAAGAAATGATTTTATTACCTCATTGCTTATTCTGATTCCTTCAATTTCTTTTTCTTCTCTTAATGCTATTGCTAGCATTTCTAGTACAATATTGAATAATATTGGTGATAATAGGGCATCCTTATTTCACTTCTGTTCTTATTGGGAAGACTTCCAACTTTATTCCTATTACAGATAATGTTTGCTGATGGTTTTAGGTAGAGGCTTCTTATCATTTTAAGGAAAAATCCACTTATATCTATGCTTTCAAGTGTTTTTAATAAGAATGAGTGCTGCATTTTGTCAAAAGCTTTTTCCGTAAATACTGGTATAATCATATTATTTTTGTTGATTTTATTATTAATATAACAAATTATGTTAGTAGTTTTCCTTATGTTGAACCAGTCCTGCATTTCTGGTTTAAATCCCACGAGGTTACAATGTATAATCTTTGTGATATATTGATGTAGACTCCTTGCTAGTATTTTATTTAGGATTTTTGCCATCAATATACATTGGTAAAATCGGTCTGTAACTTTCTTTCTTTGTTTTTGCTTTTCCTGGTTTGGGTATCGGCATCATATTTGTTTCATAAAAGGAGTTTGGTAGGATTTCTTCTTTGCCTGTTATTCCAAATAATTTATTTAATAATGGAATGTGTCGATCTTTAAATGTTTGGTAGAATTCTCTTGTAAATCCATCTGGTCCTTAAGGTTTTTCTTAGGAATCTCATTTATGACCTATTCAATTTCTTTTTCTAAAATAGGTTTATTTAGTTATTCTAATTTTTTCCTGTTAATCTGGGCAGTTTATATTTTTGTAAATATTCTTCTATTTCACTTAAATTTATTGTCATATAATTGGACAAAATAGCTCTAATAATTGCTTTAATTTCATTTTTGTTAGTGGTGTATTCACCCTTTCTGTTTTTGATATGGTATAATAATTGTTTATCAAGTAGATATTGAATTGGAATTGTGAAAGAAACTACTTGCAAAATAGGGCAATCATCAGTTGTCTTAGTAGTTTCTACATGGTTGTTGATCCTCGACAGCAGATCCTTGACTTTGGATATCATAAGACAGAATAGCAATCTGTTGTTGATCTGCCATGGAGACCCCAGAGCTGATGAGGGGCTCAATTAACTGCTGCAAAGATGCAGAGAACCCTTCAATCCTAGCCCCTTTAACTCTTTCCTTTGGAATGTAGTAGTCCTAAGAGGAGAAGAGAAGAAGGGAATTGGAGTTTCTATTATTAAGACTTTTGTACTGGTGACTGAATTGGCGAGGCAGATTGGGCAAGTGATGATCACTCTGGGAGCTGGTGAGTATAAGTGTAACAGCTGTTAATCTTAGGAAACTCAGTCTGACAATTGGGGCCCTCCTCTTGTAGACTCCAAGAGTGTGTCATAGTGGGATAGATTTTGTTTTGTGGGTTACATAGCTGAACCTGTTTGGCATATTTAATCTCTCAGCCTTATTCTCTTCCTTTTAGCTTGATAGCATCTAGGAATGGAATTATTTAGAAACTGGTCACATCTGCCACTAGGACAGTGGTAGAAGTTGTAGATAGGAGTTATAGCTTGGTTCAACTCTATGACCAATCTGTCTTAAAAATAGATTTTTTTTTAACCCTGAATGAGTTAACGTAGGTCCAGAGATAGCTGTTTAAGGTTTTTTTTAGTTGTTAGGACTAAAATTGGGTTCAGACTGGGTATGGAGGGTGGTAGATTATAAATACTATCAATGGAATATCTGATAATCATGTAAGACCATAAGTGTTGGGGGGAGGAGGGTTGTGAGAGGGAAGAGGGTTTCACACATTCATGATGGAAGAAACACCTTCTGAAGGAGGAGAGCTTCTGTTTCCTTCAATACATTCTAAATAAATTCAAGTGACCTTTGGGTATGAAACCTCTTTCTTTGGTTAGAGACCACTTCCTTTTCCGATAGACGGGAGTAGGCAGAGGTAGGATTTGGGGGGCTGCTTCAGAGACCAGTTTGTTAATCTGTAGTGTGGGGCTAGAGGAAATAACATTATTGTTCTGCTGTGGCCAGCACACACACACACAGGATTTGGTCTTAACATGGTTTTGTGTGGACAAAAAGCCCTGCCCCACTTTAGTGATTTCATTTAGCCAACACTAGAAAAGTGCCTCTTAGAGGGGATAGGGAGTAGTTGAAAGCTGAGGAAATGACTTGATGATACTAAACATTTATGCAGCACTCTATATTTATATTTCTCATATTGCTGTTCAGTCATTGGTCAGTATCATTGCCTCCCCCCTCCTCTATTTCTCCTGAGATTAAGGCACTAGGAAGTTTACTTGCCTCATCTCCTGAAAATCAAGTAGAAGAATCATGAACCAGGACCTTGAGTTCTAATATCTTCCTCCCTCTTGCTCCATTTCACTCCCAAGAGCTGCCATTCTACCTTGCAGAGACTTTTAGGAGATAGATTTCCCAACACAGAGCTGTTGGGGAGTTGGGCAGGCAAAACATCAATTGACAGAATCTTCCCTAGATTTAATATTGCTCAAAACTAGATTTTTCCTTTGTTTCTTTTTTTTTAGTTCAGTTTGGTTTTTTTTTTTTTGCTTTTTGGAGGGCATTTGGGGTTAAGTGACTTGCCCAAGGTCACACGGCTAGTTTTTTGTGTTAAGTGTCTGAGGCCAGATTTGGACTCAGGTCCTCCTGACTCCAGGACTGGTGCTCTGTTCACTGTGCCATCTAGCCTCCCCTACTTCAGTTCATTTTAAAAAAATATATTTTATTTTGCACTTAATAAATACCAAATAAAATGGAACATATGGCATATACACCATAGAACAGAAAGAATAGAATTATACTTGAAACTGCAGATACTTATTTCACACCCCTTGTTTTTCTTTGTGCTTTCTCCATTCTCTGCATTTTTTAAAAGATGCCTCAAAAACCTTCTTTTCTTTTTTTGCTGCTCCTTCCCCATTCCTTTTTACCTCCCTGGCCCCTCTCCTCCCTTAAAAAAGAAGAAGAAAGCCAGTGTAACAAACATGCACAGTTGAACAAAGCATTTCCCCTCTGCCTGTCTTATTTGGCATCTTGAGTCTATTGAGTTAGCAGACTTAATCATCTGTCTTTGGGAATTGTGGTTGATCATTGCATTGATCAGAGCTCTTAAGTCTTCCAAAGCTGCTTTAAATCTTTAAAGTGTTGTTACCCTATAAATTGTTCTTCTGCTTCTTCACTTTGACTTGCTTCATTTTAAATTCAATTCACCAAATGTTCATTAAGCCCCTATTATGTGCCAGACACCGAGTGCAGAGCTTGGGATACAAACATAAAAGGAAATGTTCTTGCCCTCCCGGTCATTTCCCAATATATTTCCCTCCATAGAATCTTCTTTTGTAACAAAGAAAAACAGTTAAGCAAAACAACTGCCGTGGGTAGCAAACGCAAGCTTGTTTCCGTAGTTCCGGAGCCTCTTTCCCGAGACGGGAGAAGTGTGTTCCAGTCTCCATACTTTGGGTTTCAGGACTGGTCTTTGAAACAAATCTGACTTTGACTATCTTGTATCGTTTACATTTCATTGTGTATATTCTTCTGGTTCTACTTATTTTGTTCTCCATCACTTCATACATACAAGGCTTTTCCACGTTTCTTTTGACTCTCTCATGTTTGTGATTTCTTCTTGTGCAATAGCATTCTACCACATTCATATGCCACAGTTTGTTCAGCCATTCCCGTCAGTGGACAGCACAGTGATGCTCTTACCTTGGTTTATATGGGGGCCTTTCTTTTTTTATCTTCTTGGAGTATTAGGCCAGCAGTGGGATTACAAGGTCAAATTGTTCACCTCTTTTAAAAACATTTATTTGAAAGCTCTGTTCTATGCAGTGAAGATGATAAATGAGTAACCACACCCAGGCCAGTCTCCTTGCTGGTAAGACGGAGCTGTTCTTTCTCCTGGAGGGGAGGGGTGAGAAGGAAAGGAAATCCAGTGACCTAGGGTTTTAGTGAAGATATTTGTCTAATTGTTTTTCTCCTGAGTACACTGAGCCCCTCCTGGCTCTCTGCAGGCTTTTGCTCTTTCAGATCATCTACCTAAAGGGGGAATCTGGAGGAGCATTGAAAGCACCTGGAGCTCTGTTGACCTTTTAACCATTTGTTACTTTAGTCTTCACAGAGTTGGGCAGTAGCTTTAGTCCCATCTGTCCATCTCACATGGCAAGCACTTTCTCTTGGACTTCTAAGTGACTGAGCAGTACTGTAATGGGAACAGGCGGAGGACTGGCTTTAACAATTGAGACATCTCCGGTTCTCAGAGAGCCATTGTGACGTTTCCTGTCTCTGCAGGGCTCTACACCAGTTGCTGAAGCAAATCTGTCTCACAATGCACTGTGTTCCTGTCTCTAAGGCCTGACTGAACTGATCCATGTTTCCCTGCCCCCAATTTTTCTGTTTCCCTTCCCCCAGTGCTTCTTCCTTGAATGGGCCTCTATTCTCTTAGGAGAGGGCTGGGAAATTTCCAGCTGTTTCTTTGGGGCTCCACCCATCCCAAGGGGGAGTATGTGTGTTTGAGAGGGAGAAGGGGCTCAAGCCTGGGAACTTGGCTCAAGTTTCAGCCTCTGGGAATCTTTGAGGTAGTACCTGTTATTTGTCCATCTCTCTCTTTCTCTCTCCTTCCAAGGTCAGGATTTCCAAAGGATGGTTGAGGATCACCTTCTCTTGAGTCCCATCCTGGGTTGAGGGTAGCAGACAGCAAGTCATCCTCCTCAATAAGCTTTTAAAAATCATTTTGTCCAACTGTTGTATAATATTAATATACAACTTGCATTTATACAGCACTTTTAAGATAAAAAAGTTTCCTTTACAGCCATTTGCAAGTATTATTGTCTTTGTTTTACAGAAGAAGAGAATAAAGTCCTGAGAGGTTGTGAATTGCATATGGTCACATAGTAAGTGTCTGAGGTGGTTTGGACACAGATCCCCTGATTCAAAGTTAATGCCCTTTCCATTATACCATACTTTGTCTCCCTGTTATAGATTCTAGCGGTAAAAAGAAGGACAAGACGCAGTCCTGCCCTCAAGCTGACTATATCTGGTTGTGTCCAGTTGGAGGCATAAGGCAAATGTGTATTAAAATAGCTGTAATACAGGGTAGTTTATGTATCAGATGAAAGGATCTGGATAGTAACTGCCGTGGTATTTTATAAGAGAGAACATATGGTGGGCAAGGTGATTAGAGAAGGCTTCACAGAGGAAGTGAAATTTGAGTCGGGGAGTGATTAGATTTTGATGGAGAAGAGACACAGCATGCAAAGAAAGGGTGAATCAAAGGCAGGAAGGTCATGCCAGGGATAGAGAGGAGAGCAGTCCTATAAGGAAGTGATAGGAGAGGAAAGGCAGCTTGGGAACAGATATGAAGGGCCTTGAATGCCAGGTTAGGGAATTTGGATCCAATATATTCTGTGCTCAGTAGAGACTTATTAAAGGTCTTTGAATCATTCTTCCATGAGATTGAATAGGGTCAGAACGCTAACTCACTAATTTACGGTTGGATATACCTCTATAGATTGTGACTAATGTTCTGCATAAGACACGTGCTCCTCAGTGGGCCAGCACATTCAGAAAATCTAAATGGCAGTTCAAAAAGTTGTTTAGTGAAAACTGAATCAGAATGAAAGGAATTGGATTTTCTTAAATGATATTTTAATCCTGCTCTGATAATTTATGCACCTCCATTCTCTAGAGTTATTTTTGTCAAGAGAAGAGGACTTTTTTTTTTTGGTTCAGAACACCCTCTGTCCCTTGACGAGGCCTGCTGCCACCTTGACGTGCTCCGATGTGCCAGCTCTCCTTTTCTTGGATTGCATTGTAGCCCTGTACTCCTAAGGGCTAGTCGCAGGTGTGGTAGGTGGGATTCTGTTGCCTCCAGAGAGTCCCTTTGTGATCTTCAGTTTACCTTGCCTCTTATTTAATTTTTAAGTCAGACCCTTACACTTGCATATTTTAATAGCCATTTCCGGCTCTCTACAGTTGCCTGTTTTGTTTTTATTTTTTCTTTTGCTACCTGTCATATCTTTGTCTTCCTTTTGGTCTCTTCTTTGGCCCAATTATGTCATTTTAGCTTTTGTGAACGTGTGTTATGCATGTTGATGTATAGTGTTGTATTTGGCACATATCATGCTGTTCCTCCAGAGATCTAGGAAGCTGGAAGTTGTATACTCCATAGGCAAATAGGGAACACACTACACTGCCTGTTGTAGGTTTTAGGAAGTTGTTGCCTTAAGGAAAAATAGTGGCATCCTTGGGTGGCATCTAATGGTAGTATTTTTCTTTTTCCTCTGAAGGTTTGTCAGAAGACTTGAAATTCTGTGTACTCTATTTGGCAGAGGTGAGTACTGTGTCTTTGGAGTCATCCTCTTGGGCAGGAGGGCATGGCAGTGGTGCCCTTTGTTCTTCAGTAAGGGGTGGGCTGAACCTTTGGCTTTCAGGGCCTATAGTCCAGGCCCATCAGTTCTGCCACCATAGCACATTTATGAAGCAATATGGTTCAGTGGAAAGGGGGCTGAACGTGGAATCCAGAGATATGAATTTGAATTTTGGCTGTGCTAGCTTTGTAGCAGTCCCAGACAAGTCTCTTCACTTCTTGGAGCCTTCAGTTTTTTTACTTGTAAAGTTGGGATCATAAAGCTTGCGTTAACTCACAGGTGTGTGAAGAGCACTTTGGAAACCTAAAAAGAGCTGTAGGTGTGTGAGCTCAAGTAAGATATTTAATCTCTGTGGGCCTCGGTTTTTGTATTTTTTAAGAGAGGCATAATAATAATCTTTGTCCTAATCTCCCTAACAGAAATGATACAAGGATTAGAATGATAATAGATGTGAAATTGCTTCAGAAGCGTAATGCCGTTCAATAGAAGGTCAGCAGAGTGCCAAGTACATAGTAGGCACTTAATACTTATTTGGGGTTTGATTTATGTTTTTAATTTTCAACGAACTGAATAGTTCTGGCTTCTGTCAAACATGTGACTGAGCAAATAACTTCTCTTGCCTTCAGTTTCTGCATCTCTAAAAGAAAGGGGCTTCAGTTAGGTGACCTCCCAGGCCCCTTTAATGATGATGATGACTATTATTATTATTATGTGTAGTGCCTTGCAGAACACTTTACATGTGCCATTTCATTTGATTCTGACAACATCCCCAGGAGACAGGTGCTGTTATCATCCTCCTTTTATAGAGGAAACTGAGACTGAGAGAGGTTAAGTGACTTGCCCAGGGTCACATAGCTAGTATCTGAGGCAGGATTTCAGCTCAGGTCTTCCTGATTTCCAGCCCAGTGGTACTCTCTGCACTATACTTCTTAGTTCTAATTGCACCTTTGAACTTTCACATTCTGAGAAGAAATGGTCCCAAGTTTAAGGAGGAGAGATTTGGCTTATACATAAAGAGGAACTTCTGTAGTGGCTAGATAATAGTGTTAGAGTAGAATGGTGAGGGGGACTGTGGAATCTCTTTCCCTAGAGAGCTTCAAGACAGTTCTTCTTTCTGGCTGGTTTAGAGAATCACTTCCTTTGGAGTCAGTAGATTTGACTAGATGACCTCTCAAGGTCCCTTCCAGCTCTGCGATTCTGTGATTCTAACTCCCCTGGGTAGCATCTGCACAGAGACCCTTAATTTCTTTAATTCCATTTTGCTGGGCTCAATTTGTTTTTCACAAAGAAAAACACTTTTGTTTGGGTCATTGATCTCTAGGGGCCTGTAGCCTGCTGCTCTGCTAATGATTGATGAGTACATATTGGTTTTGGGCCTTTCCATTCACTGATATACAGAGAACATCTCTGCTAATCTGATGCAGAGGGATGTAGGGATGGAAATTTTGTAGTGATCGAAGAATAATTTCTTTCTCTTAATGAAATAGTAATTATAATTTAGGGAAGGGTAGAATGATGGAAAGGAAAAGAGGGAAAGAGAAGGGAAAGAAAGGAGAGGAAAGAGGATAGAGTAGGGGAGGGAAAGGAAAGGGGGGGAAGAGAGAGAGAATGAGAATGAATATATTTTCTTTTATATAAGTGGCTCAGGATTTTCCAAGAAGAGTTTCTATATGAATTACATTGAGACTCCAGAAACCCACAGTTTAGCCTATATAATAATTTCAAGTGGTCACACATATCAGAATGGCTATCAAGGAATTTCCCTTCTTTTTTCTACCCTCTGGTAGAAAATAGGCTACCAGTACTTTCCCCTCTAAGTCACCTTGTATCTACTTTGTATGTATTTTCTGGGTGTATATACATTTATGCAAATTATACTATATATTATTAATATAATATTCCATATAGTATTAACACAATTGATATTGTTAATTATATTAATACATATTATGTATACATTGTCTTCCCTAGTAGAATACAAGGTTCTTGAGGGTAGGAATTTTTTCTTTGAATCCCCATTATTTAGTATAGCGCCTGGTACATAGTAGGCACTTAATAAATGCTTGTTGATTGACTGGTTATATATAGGAGAAGCTAGAGATTTTATCTGTAAGACAGATAAAATTTTGTGCTTTACATTATATAGAATGAAACATTAGATGCTACCTTTGTTGGTATGAGGCAAAGATGTGGTTATTATCCAGTAATGAAATTGTGTGTTGAAGTCCCCTGAGTATGCCTTTGGTACCTATATCTTGACCTATTGGGGAAGTATTGTTTAGCCATCATAGGCCCAGGAGATAGGCAAGATTCTATGCCCAATTTTGGCATGCCCAACATATACATTCATTGAATTTGGCCAGGAAAGCTGTGTTTGGATTTTGGATTCCAACTCAGGGTAAAGTTAGTGCTTTCTTTTACTATACTACCACCTGGTGACCTGCAGGACCATGACAACAAGATAGTAAAAGGGAAAAAGAAAGAAATAACAATCTACCTCCACTCACAACAAACAAAACCAAAAAAAATGAAACTTGGCAGTGCATTAGACTTCAGGAAGGTTGAAAGAGGATTTCAGTCTCTGACAAGCACCAGTCATGCAAGACCAGTCCCATGGGATAGTGTGCTATGATCAGCATTGTTGTTCTGGTTTAAAACATATGAGAGCATTGTCTCATTTGCATGGTATTACAAATGGGTCACTCTTAAGCAGTTATGGAAAGAAATGATGATGTTTAAGATACGCTAGAAAGACTGTGAAAAGCAAGGGCTAGGAAGCAGTATTTCTGCTTTCCTTTATATTAAAATGCTATGTCCTGTTCTGGTCACCACAAAGACATTCAGAAAATAGATAAAGTTCAGAGAAAGAAGAAAACCAAAAAAGATCAGAATAATGAAAGGCATGCTTTCTTCGAGGAGAGATTGCAGGAATGGGGGGCTTCCTTATCTGAGAGAATAAAAAGCTTAGGGGTCACTTGATGAGTGGCTTGTAGTAGACTTGTGATTTCAGTGAGGGGAGGGAGGGATAGTATAGAAGGAAAAATAAAGCACATTGAACACTGGATTCAGAAGATTCGAGCTGGAGTCCTGACTCAACCACTTAATATCAGTATGACCTGGGTGTTACTTCCCCTCTGTGGGTCTCAGTTTCTTCACTGGTAAAATGAGAGCATTAGACTGGATGCTCTCTAAGGTCCCTTCTGTCTGAAGTTATTTGATTGTGTAGAATGCTAAAGAGCTATTCTCTCTCAGTCTTAATTGTTCCTTTTCCATGGAAGACAGAACAAGAGAGAATTAGCCTAAATTAAAGGGCAGTGTATAGAGTACTGGGCATGAAGTCAGAAATTCTCATCTTTATGAGTTTAAATCTGGCCTCAGACATTTACTGGCTATGTGACCCTGGGCAAGTCACTTAACCCTGTTTGCCTCCATTTCATCATCTGTAAAATGAACTGGAGAAGAAGATGGCAAACCACTCCTCAGAAGGGGTGATAAAGAGTCTGAAATGACTTAGCAACAACAATCATAATATAAACTCCTTTAGAGCAGAGACTATCTTTGTGGCAGTTAGGTGGCACAGTGGATATATCACTAGACTTGGAGTCAACATAACCTGAATTCAGATCTGACTGTAGTCACTTACTAGCTGTGTAACTCTGAGCAACTCACTTATTTGATAGGGAAAAAATGGCCTTACTCTAGGAGGGAAACCATGCATTTAAAAAAATATATATTTATTTCATTAAATATTTCCCATTTGCTTAAAATTTTTTTTGAACATTCTGTGTGTGTGTGTGTGTGTGTGTGTGTGTGTGTGTGTGTGTGTGTGTGGCAATCAAGGTTAAGTTACTTGTCCGGGGTCAAATAGCTAGTAAGTGTCAAGTGTCTGAGGTCAGTTTTGAACTCAGGACTGGTGCTCTATTCAACATTTGTTTTTTAAAATTTTGAGTTCCAAATTTTCTCCCTCCCCCGCCCTTTGAGAAGGGAAGCAATATTATATTATTTATACATGTAAAGTCATGTAAAAGTCATTTCCATATTAGCCATGTTGCAAAAGAAAGCACTTAAAAAAACTAAGGCAAAGAAAGTGAAAAAAATATGCTTCAATCTGCACTCAGAGTTCATTAGTTCTCTCTCTGGAAGTGGATAATATTTTTTTATCACGGATCCTTTTGAATTATGTTGGATCATTGTCTTGATCAGAGTAGATAAGTCTATCACAGTTGATCATCATTTCAGTGTTGCTGTTACTGTGTATAATATTCTCCTGGTTGTTCTTCTCACTTCACTTTGTATCAGTTTATATCAGACTTCCCAGATTTTCCTGAAACCATCTTACTAAAGTTGTTAATTGTTTCAACTAGATTTTTAATTGATTCTCTAGGGTTCTCTAAGTATACCATCATATATACATCATAGGCTTATTGCTATAGCAAGCATTTCTAATATAATGTTAAATAATAGTGGTGATAATGGACTTCTTGTTTTACCTCTGATCTTATTGGGAAGGCTTCTAGGAAAACATGTTTTTTGAAGAAGTGTAAATAGTCCATGTATAGAGCACCTGGCAGAAATTCTTGTGACTGACCATTTAATCTGATGGTAAATGACTGATGGTTTCCTTAGCACAGTAGTTCTCAACCTTCCTAATGCCGCAATCTTTCATTTTATTTTATTTTTTTAAATTTTAACTTTTATTTGTTTTACTTTACATCATTCATTTCCACGAGATTTTGAGTTACAAATTTTCTCCCCATCTTTCCCCTACCCACCACCCCAAAACAGCCATCCCATTCTATAACCCCTCTCCCAATCTATTCTCTCCTATGTCCTCCCCCATCACCCCTCTGACTTT
>CM053585.1:217061710-217119502 GCA_028646515.1 Pseudochirops corinnae
ACCAATAGCTTAGTAAAGTAATAAAAATTTTCAGAAATATAAAATGCACAAATTAACAGTACATGAAATGGAAAATTAAACCCAATTTTAGAGGAAGAAAATGAACTAGTTACAAATGAAATTCCGAAGAAAAGAGCTCTAAGACCAGATGAATTCACAAGTGAACTATATTAAACATTCAAGGAACAATTTCAATATTACTTACACTGTCTGCAAAAAAAGAGATATTGTCAAATTCCTTTATGACAGGGAGAGTCAAAACTGGAAAAAAAAAACCCTACCAATATCCCTAAATGAACATATGTGTGACAATTTAAAATAAAATATTAGCAAAGAGGCTAAAACAACATACTACAGGAATTATATACCATGACCAGATTGCCTTGAGAGTCAGGTATGCAGAGATGATTTAATATTAGGAAAACTATAAATTTAGCCATATTAATAATAAAAATAAATGAGTCATATGATTATATCGATAGATAAAGAAAAAGTTTTTGATAAAATTCAGCTTCAGTGTTTTTAAGTTAGTCCTGCTGGACTTTGGAACAGGCAGAGGCTTTTCCATTTTTACTATTCCTTCCAATTCCAGATTTTGAATGATGTGTTTTGGGTTACTAGAAGGAGCTGAATGAAGCTTCTGAATGCATTTAGGTTTGAGAAAGCCACCTGAGTGTGTTAAACTGGCCACTTCCATTTTGTTCACTTTCTTGGAAGCCCTCTGTTGTGCCTTTCTTATTCCACTTGATACTGTTATTTGTTTCTTTGCCAAATACCAGGCCTGCCAGACCAAATAACAAATGTGATTGGGAGTAACCTCATGGCCATTTATACTAATTTGAAGATGTTATGTCTAGCCATTTGTTCCCCAGATTCACCCAGCAAAAGAAAGAGTTTGAGAAATAGAGGCATATAGGCTGGGATGGGAGACAAAGACTTTCCTACTTTACAACAAAGAAATGACCTCCCTAATTTATTCCTGCTTAGGAAAACTGATTTTGAATTATCTTTAAAGTTAAATACATGCCAATCTAACACATTTGAACCAAAGGTGGGTAGGTGGGAAGGGGGAGGAGATGTCACAGGATCCTAATCAAAGGGAGGCAGTGAGGTTCATGGAAAGAGCAGTGTGGTCAATCTCTTGAGTTCTGGGTTCTGGTCACAACTTTCCATATTGTGAGTATCTGTAAAAAGAACATATTGAACTAGATGGTCTCAGAGGGCCTTTCTAGATCTGTGATTCTGGCAACAACTCTAAATTAGGCTAACAGGGTCTCCATAAAGATTTAGAGTCAACTGCTTCAGAGTTTTAACAAATGGTAATAAAATACATTGCCCTTAGAAATGCTTAAAAATGATTGATTTGATGATATGGCCAAGCATGTTATTTAGGGAGGTTGCAGGAGAGGAAGATCAGAGGAGAGCTCTGTGCAAGGTTATTGTGCTGTGCTCATTTCCTGTTGGTTATAGGGTATTATTCCTGGGATAAGTTTTTGGCTGCTGTGATATGAGGGCCCCAGTTATGGCAACAGAGGTTCCTGGTTGTGGTGGAGAGACTGTTGGGAGGACTAGGTAGCTCTGGGATGTTTCCCTCAGCAGGCTTAATTCCCTTTCTACTTAGTACTTTGTTAAGGAGTTGTGTCTGCTTAATACTTTGGGATAAATTTTTTTCTTCTGTTCCTTAGTCCCTTCTCTTCATAGCTTTCTTTTATACCTCTATATAGTTAGAGGTATAGGGAAATGACTTTTTTTCCTCTTCCTAGCATAACTTTTATAAAATTCCTCTATGTTCATGATGCTTTGGTCAATATTCCCTACAACAGAAATGTCTAACATAGCCTGCCACGCTTCTGAATGTGGCCTGAATCATACTGAAGTGTAGTTGTTTTGAGATTTTAATGTTTTTAATGAAAAATGGACTATATAAACATGTATGGTTTTCTAAGTCAATATGTGGCCTGGGAGCTTCCTTATATATGGTTAGTGGCCCCTGTTTCTATTTGACTTTGATATCACTGCTATGGAATGCCTTGCATAAAAAGTTTTCTCTCCATCAATTTAACATCTAAGGTAACATGAGTGTAGGAAAAAAAAATTGTTGTTTTGGACAATCACCAGGTGTTTATTGTGTTTACACTATGTAAGGTACTATTCCAGATATCCTATTGTGGGAATTACAGAAGAAATGTAACTTGGATTCTGCATTTAAGAACTTTACAGTCTAGGGAGGTGACATGTTAACATGAAAAGATAACTAATGAGATAAAGTAGTGTATAATAAGCATCAGATAAATTGGGAAAGGATAATGAATGCTTCATAGAGGAAGCAGAATATGAGCTGAACCTGGAAGGATAGGCCAGGATTTAGACAGACAGAAAGAAGGGGAAAATGACCTGGATAACAGGAGGCAGTGACTAGGCAAAATCCAATTTAGCTGAAATACAAAATGTGTACATAGAAGTACTAGGAAATAGATATTACTGGAAAGGTGGGTTGTGACTAGATTATTGAGCCTAGAATGACAAGCAAAAGAATTTGGGCTTGCTCTTAGATACAGCAGGGGGTCTTTGAAAATTTTTAAGCATGTTGAAAGTGGCGTTATGGGAAGATTAATTTGGGGGATGACATTTGTCGTGAAGCCTGAATCATATTAAGCAGGAATAAAAGGACAGCTCCATGTTTTCCCTGTTGCACTGTCTTTGAACATCCAAAAGTGGGGAAACTGGGGGTGCATGATGTCAAAACAGGACACTGAGCTACACAGAATACTAGAACTTGATTTCATTTTTCTCTGAGTTAGTCTGACCATGAGATAGTTACTATCTTGACATTCCCCTTTAGCAGTTAGGGAAGGAAAAATAGAGAATGGTAACTAATATCTAACTACCCAGATGCTTCTGCTGCTGTCTAGTTGTCTGACTAGTTATAAATATGTAGATAATAGAGTTCAGCAACAAAGGCAAATTCAGATGGATTGAAGTGAACTCACTGAAGTAGACAGAAAGCTAATTCCAGTTCTGTCTGGTTCCACAGAAACTCCACCCTCACAGCTCTTTCCAGCAGGAGGCAGCGCCAGCCAACTCAGCCTGTGAAACTCAGCCTAGAAGCTTTACATCATCAGGACAGACTCTCATTGGATGATCAAACCCAAGGGCAGGACTCTGCTTCTAACAACTTGACCTTTTCTTGGGTATCCTCCTCTTGAGTATCCTCCATTTCACAGTAACTTCACCTCAGTGTGGAGGACTAAGATGGTGGCCTCGATGGCATGCAGGGCTGTCCCAAGAGAGGGCCAGCCTCCAAGGGAGTATGCGGATTGGTACCTGCTTGTTCCCAACAGAGGAGGCTTAGAGGAGACTTGATGGAGTTCTTCCTGATGAGGAAGAAATGAATAAAATCTCAACTGTCCTTCCTCGTTCCCTATAATACCTCCTTCTCCCTTGGAAGGGCAGGAAATGGCTAGAGGGGCTTTATAATCCAGAGTAGCATTAGCTTCTAGGAAGCCTCCCATTTTCACAAGGCCTGGACTTAGGTTTATGGAAAAAAATAATGTTGCAACCATTGAAGATTGTAGGCTCAAGAATAGGGGATCTAGGTTTCTCCCTTCAGTACAATCAGCAGATGGGCGAAGAGGGTTTTTGGATTTTTACTTGAACCTTCCATACTTTGCCAAAGAATATGGTCAGTGCTGTTGGGAGGTTGGAAATATTCTGAGTTATGTAGTTCAAGCACATTTAGGTTCTCTGAATTGAGTCAACAGGTTTAATATGTTCATATCCAAGAGAGTGTGATATATCCTCAGGCCTTAGCAGAAAGTTATTTTTTTTCCCACTGCCTTAAAGGTGTTTTTCTAAGCAATAAACTCCAAGTTATCCCATGGTGCTTAAAGTGATTTTTAGAGAGGAAAACAAATGGTAGCATTTGTAGAGTAGTTGAGGTCAGGAGTTACATTAGGAGAACTCTTTGTTTGCTTCCTGTTGGATCAAGAGGTGGGCCTATCTTTAGCACTCTGCATATTGTAGATGCCCTGCTATAGACCTTAGTTTTTAACTTTGAGTTTGGAGGATGACTTACCATATAGGCGTGTTTTAAGAAGAATATTCTTCCAAAATTGCCCCTGCCACCTTGCCTGCTGCTGTCATTTATCTTATTCAAAATGGTAATGAAAGCTGGGGGAGCTGTTTATTGTTTGCATCTCAGCAGAATTATCTGGCCAGATCTCAGGGAAGCCAGAGAGAAAATCTTTGAGTCTCACTTACTCAAGCACATAAACCATCTGATTAGAGCCTTTAGATCAAATAAAGTGATTTGTCCACGTCATTTTGTCATCCCATTACATTATCCCTGGTCTACTCTGTATGATGCAGCACAACAGTGGTACTATGTTGTCCATTCTTTTTGCCTGATTTATTTTTAAACTCTGGGCTGCTTTGTCCACATGAATTTGTATAGCAGGTATATCCATTGGAACCCCAGTCATGGTGGAGAGAAGATTGACCCCCGGGAAAGAACAAAGTGAATTGTGCTAAGGATCTTGCTCTGTCCTTGCATGGAGGGCTGGGGCCAGAGGCAAGGTGGATTGATGGGCTCAGGAAAGAAATTAAGGCCAATTCAGCCAGTGACCAGCCATTCAGGGTTAATGCTGAGCTGCCCCAGGTGAATGACAGGTTGAACAGCTGGAACCTCTAAAGATGTATTGCCAGAATCTGCACAGACAGCAAGATGCCCTTTGATTTCATTTGATTCTGCTCAGAAATGACATTAAAGTGAGTGAGTGAGACTCAGGAGAATTACATTTCTGGGAAAGCAGCTAGCAGGCTGCCTCACCGTGACTCCTCCTAGCTTCTCAGTGGAGGTGTCCTGGGGATTCTTCATGAGCATCAAGCATGGGGCTTGGGGAGCAATAAGGGAGAATATTCTAGGTCCCCTAAATTTGGTGTCCTCATTACCTGCCAGTTGGATCAGAGCATCACAGATTAGGAGTGGGAAGGTGTCTTGGAGGCCAGTGTAATCCTAGTGTGACTTCATCATTTGTCAGATGAGGGTTATGGGACCCAGTGAGTATAAGTGACTGCCCAGAAGTCAAATGGGGAAGAAGTAGCAGAGATAAGATTTGAACTTGAGTCTTCTCCAAATCCATTGCTTATTCCACTGTCCCATGCTGGGTGATCAGAGGGAACATGAGAGGCTTCCTAACAAAGTAGGGGTTTAGCTGGTAAGGCCAAGCATTCATTTCTCTCAGAGCCTTAGCTTATTTGCTGTTGACTATGGTGAGCTACCGGGACCATCCCTGTACTCTCTGAAAAAATCAATGAACCAATTAATCTTGCTTCATTTGCTGTGGAGGAGGAAATATGACCTGGTATCCTTTGCTGTTCATCATCTCAGTCTATCCCAAGTGTCCAGACATGATATGTAATCTATCGAAATGGATTGCATTTAAAATTCATAATCATAACAAAGAGTTAACCCCCTCTCTTCTGCATCCGTCACTTTGAAGGCTTTGTATTGGCCTCTTTACTAGTTAGCCAGTTATAAGTTTGGTGTCTTAAATCCCAAGGGAACACAGCCATTTGTTGCTGAGAAGGTTATTTGTGCTGTTTGAATACAAAGTTATTATTTTAGTCCCTGACACTCTGATAAGCACTTTATCTTTATAAAGTTCTCATGGGTGACCAGTTCCCAGGCCTTTCACAGTGTCCCGTCCTGTAGACAGCACTGACTGGGCTATTTGTTGTTCTGTTTGCTCTGATCTAGGTACGGGGAGAACATTTAACTTGTATTTTATGACATCCTATATTTGTTTGTCTTTGTGGGTGTTTTTTTTATAAGAAAGTCCTGCCATCCCAGGCTCCATGGCACAGAGATAGAGAGGCACAGTGCCTGGGTTCCTGTTCTGCCTCAGACAGCTCTCTAAGACTGAGAATTTCAAAGTGGGTGCTGATCTGCATTAGCAAAAGAAATTTGCTAACCTGGAAACCTGTACACTGATGAAATCACAAGCTCGGACCTTAAAAAAAAACAAAAATATTCTTCAGCAGGAACAAAGCATGTCATTTGTGGCAAATAAATCAGGACTCTTTATTCTGAAAGGACAATCACAAAGAACAGATTGATTCATTAATGGACAAGTATTTTATGAATCCATGAAGGAAATGGAGGGGAAACTTCTTCCAGACTTGTCAGATGCTGGGACATAAGAAGGGAAAAGACCCCCTTTGAAGCTTGAAATAAATGGGAAATAAGGAAAAAATAAAGCGAAGAGTAATCTAGAAATCCTAATTCCAAGAATTAATACAAGTTCAAAATAAAAATAACTTTTGAAAAAGTTGAAAGAAATTTGTGGATGATAGCTCCATAGTGGGATCTTAAAAAACACTGGAAGTTTGAGGTTGCTATTACTGAAGACAAACATGCCCTTCTCTGTTTCTCTATAGGAAAGAGAGTCCTGGACTAGATAGGCAAGATTCTGATATTCTGATGTTGGTTAGAAGTAGGAAAAAAATGGGTTCTTACTTTAGCGTGTGTATATAGCACTTAGCAGAAATCTCATAAAGAAGGCTTTTAAGTAGAGCCTCTCTCACTTCAATGGAAGGTCCTTTGCTCTGTCCATTCTTTGTGCTTAGATTTCTCGTCAGACATGGTTACCACTAGAATTCTCAGAAGTATTGTTAAATGACAAAGCAAATGTCAATTTAATCAAACTGAATTTCAGATTTCCATCTAAGGAAGCAGAAATGTTTTCCTAAAAAGCATTAAGTGCTGCTGGCATCCTCTTCTAGGGTTGCAGACAGAAAATAAGGAGCTGGAAGTATCTAAAGGCCTTTTGTTCTGCCAAACTTAGCTCTCTTCTAGACTGTTACAGCTTCACTCCTTTCCCATCTCAGTGCATAGAGAAGAATAAATTTGTGGAATCTAGGGTCAATTACAGCTTAATTCAGAAATATAATCATAGGTAGAGATTGTTGATTATGTCCTCAGTTGCAGATGTCTTGCTTTCTTTGAAGTTTTAGAAAGAGAAACCTCTTCTTTCCCTCAGCCCTGTCCTTAGTTTCTCTCCCATCACTTTTCCATGTTCAGTGGAAGTTCTAGCTCCTAAAACATTCCTGTAGATCTAGAACCCCTAAATTGGTGGAGTCTAGGGCAGGAGTCCTCAGATGACTCATCTCAAAATACACCTGGATAGTCTGAGGCAGTACCCACAGCTTTTCCATCTTCCTAATTCCCACCAGATATTCTGGTATTGAGGTTGGGGTATGGCCAAAAGCCACTTCTGCCATCCTTCTCTATGATTTTTTTGTAGTACCCCATTTGCTTATGGATTTTCGTAGGCATTTCCTTGCTATTCCCTACTAGTGACCTTATACTTACCTAGTGACCTTAATTGAGGCTTTGAGAAAATAAAAATTATCTCCTTTCCATAAAAATTTAGGAATCCTTCTTCTAGGATAGAATTTAATCCAGTTTCTTCATCAAGATCATCAGTAACAAATATTTGAGAATTTCTTAGTGCAGTTATATATGTGCTATAAAGACTCTTGGAGGATAGACTAAACTCAAGCCCTCTTACAATATTCTAAAAAAAAAAAACAACCCTCATCAAATAACATCTCAGTGTTGACACTGGTACAAGATTTGTCAGTGGGCAGGGACTAAGCTACACAAATAATTCTGTATCCAGAGTGTGTCCACAGAATGCTCTGCGTGACAGGTTACTCTGACCAGCAATATACAATTGACATTATTGATACCATATTACTAAATACCACTATATAATCACTAAACACGGCTGTAACATTATTTGACCTATCACTCCTTTAGAGCATTGTTCCTGTGGAACTACTTGTATTATTATTTCATTTACCGTGATATTTTTTCCCAGTTATGTTTTCTTTTGTGGTACTCAGGGAATAACTGAATAAAGTTCTCTTTTATTATTCTAAACTGAATAACCATCAACAGAAGCATTCAAATAAAATTGAACCCTGGATTGCAAACTTTAGAATTTATATACATTTCATATGTGTAAAAGATAGATTGCATACTACCTCTCCCTAATGACAACCTTTGGACAACAGTTGAGTAGTCCTAAACTGATGATATCACTGATAGGCAACTCAGAGCTTTTGATCCAAGGGCTCTGCTCTTTTTGTTTCCTTTCTTCCTTTTCAAGACATTATGTGCATGCTGTCCTTCCCTCCTCCCCCTAATCCTTTTCATCTTTCACTAATCACAGCTCAGTAATTCTTATGTTAATTTCTCTGTCATACATGCATATATATTATGTTTATATATATACATACATACGTATACATATACACGTATGTATGTATATGTATATATCTTCTCCCTCACCCTCATATCTTCTAACTCTTGCTGAGGAAAATTTTTCTTGCACAATCTTTCTCCTTTTTTGTTCCATTTGTGACCCTTCTGCCTGCAGACCACCCCAATTCTGACTGATATAAGTGAATGGTGTTAGATGTTTATGTCAAGGAGAAGCAAAGTCATTCGTTTTGTGGGTAAAATTAGTTGTTCATTTAATTTAGCAAACATTATATATGTTCAAGAGGTGTTCAATGTTAGGGGTGCAGAGATGAAACATTATATATAGACCTTGTCCTGAGGCAGCTTCCAGCTTAATAGATAAATAAAACATGGATGCAATCATGATAAAGGCAAATATATTGTGTGTTTTAGAAAATTATATTGTACACAGAGAAGTAAAAAATAAATTTGAGGAGGGAAGAGAACATGAACAATCACTAGGTTGGATCAGAGACACTTCAGGGAAGAGGGGGCACCTGAATGAATTCTCAAAGGAAAATAGATATTCCAAAAGATAGAGCTAAGGAAGAAGTACTTTGAAAACATGGGGCGTGACCTATGGGAAGTTTGACTGGAGTGAAAGGAAATAATAGGAAATGAAGGTGGAAAGGTAGTCTAGAGTTAGATTGGGAGTGAGGTGGCTTATATGCCATAGGAAGATTTGTTGTGTCCCAGAAGTGATAGAGACACTGAAGGTATGGGGGCACAGAAGAATAACATAGCCAGACCTGTGCCTGAGGAAGATTGTTTTAGCAACCATGAGAAGGCTGGATTGGAGAAAGAGAGAGTAGAAACAAGACCAATTAGGAGACTATTCTAGTAATTCAGTGAGAGGGGCAGAAGGTCTAAAGTATGGTGGTGGTCCTGTGAATGGAGAGTAAGGGGATAGATTTGAGAGATGTTGAGATAAAGCTGATTAGATTTGGTAGACCTGCTGGATCTGGAAAGTAAGGCTGAGGGAGTAGTCAAAGATCACACTCCCAGGTTACGAAATGTGGGTGATTGGGAGGATAGTGGTACCTTTAACAGAAACAAGGAAGTTTGGAGGAGTAGCAGATTAAGATAAAATAATCTGTTCTGTCACAGATAACATGATTGTGGGATGGTGACAAAGCATCTAGGTAGCCATTGCAAGTTGGTGATATGGAGCTTGATTTCAAGAAAGAGATTAGAACTGGAGATAAAGGTTTGGGAGATGGTAATTAAACTGCTCAGAAGCTGATGAGATCATCAAAGGAGAGAACATAGAGAAGAGCTCAGGGCAGATCCTTGGGGGATACCCATACTTGGGGGAATGAGAATGATGACTGAACAGCAAAAGTCTAAAAAGGAGTAGTTAAACAGGTAGGAGGCATGCCAGGAGAAAGCACAGTCTAGGAGATCAATAATATCCAAAAAATGAAGAGAAGTCAAGAAGGATAAAGACTAGGAAAAGGCCATCAGAGACCTCTGATAACCTTGGGAAGAATATTTCAATTATGTGATGGTGTTGGGACCCAGAATTGCCAGGGGTGAAGAAGTGGATGGTGAAGAAGTATGAACAGTAACTATACTTGGCTCTAGGTGTTTGGTATTGGAAGAAAAGATATTGGATGGAAGGACTTTTAAGGATGAGAAAGATCTGGGCATGTGTTTTTTGGTAGAAGGAAGAAGCTGGTAGTTAGGGAGAGATTAAAAATGAGAGAGAATGCAAATGAGCCAGCTTTCTGAGGAGAGGAGGGAGCTTGGGGGAAGATATGCTCAAAGATACAGTTGGATACATTGACCTTGACAAGGAGAAAGGTCATATTTTCTTCAGAGACTGGAGCAAAGGAGGACAGATAGATGAAGATGTAGAAGGGATTTGAATTGTAGGGTAGTGGGGTTATAAGGGAGCTTGATTTTCTGTGGGAAAATATGTTCCAAGTTTCTATAACTGACATAAGCTTTTGGAATATAATTCATTTCTAGGTTAGGGGCTGACTTGTATATATAGATGAATCGTGTGTGTGTGAGTGTGTACACTTAGGGCAATTGAGTACACAAGGGACAAATGTTTGGTCAAGGGAGACTTCACAGAGATGGTCAGGTTTTGAGATTATGTAGTCCACACAGGAAAAACTAAGTGATAAAGAATATCTGCTGTTTAGACTGTTATATGTAGTCGGTTGAACAACTTATAGAACTTGTCTGTCAGGATATATCCCTTGGACAATCACTGTAAAGGGACAATGAGTTAGGCCCAAAATTAGGTAAGAGGAGGAGAATGAGCTAGATTTCCTGTAAGAAATTGAAAAGTTCCTTTAATAATTTCTTCTTGAAAGGAAGGTCCGTCCTTTTAATGCTATTGTTTGACCATTATTGGGAAGAAGATGATCCAGGAAAGGATACTGATGTGGCATGGCCAGACAGGTAGGATATTATGAGAGAACAGTATCACAAAAAAAATCTAGAGAAGAGCGAGTATTCAGAAGAAGGTGATGAACAGTGTCACATCCTACAGAGGATGAAATGAGGAGGATGAGGACCAAGAAAAAGCCAGTGGATTTAGCAAGTGAGTGATCATTGGCAACTTTGGAGAACATTTCAATTGAGTGAGGAAGGCAAAAGCCAGATTGCAAAGGACTCAGAAGTGAATGAGAGGAAAAGAAGTGGTGGCAATGACTGTACATAGTTTTTCTAGGAATTTGCCTCTGAAAAGGAGTAGAGATATAGGATGTTAGCTTAAGGAAATGGTATGGTCAAGTGAGGGGGTTTTAAGGACAGAGGAGAACGGGGAATATTTATAAGCAGAAGGAAGGAACCAGTAGATAGGGAGAGATTGAAGCTAAGAGAGAGAGAGTAGAGATGTCATGGAAACAATCCACTGGAGAAGATGAGAGGGAATGGGATCAAGGATGTAAGCAGAAGGATTGATCTTGGTGATGAGAAGAGTTGCTTCTTCATCAGAGACTAGAGTAAAAGTGGAGAAAATAGTGATGATTTTAAGGAATTCTGAGGTGTACTAGAAGGGGAGAAGAAGGAGCTTATAATGAATGGTCTCTTTTTCAAGTAAGAAAAAATCCTCTTCTAAAAGGATGGGGGAGGATATTGCTATGGAAGAATGGAGGAATGAAGAGAAGACTTTGAACAGCTGCCAAGGAAAATATAACAGAGAATTAGGGAGGAGTAAAAGGATTGCTTTATATCAGTGAGGGCCCAGTTGAGAAAACATAAACTTATAGGAGACCCAGTCAGCCCAGCAGCATGACTTCTTTCAGTTCCATTCAGTAGCATATGAGTAGAAGTGAAGAAGTTGGAGGAAATGATCTAGAGATGAGATTTGGCAAGGTATGAGCGAGGATAGGAGGACAAAGGGGTAAGGGATGTGAAAGAAAAGGATAGCATGAAGTTGATCTGGTTAACTGTGGGGTCAAGATTGTGAAGAGAAGAAAGTAAAGCCAGAATAGGGAGAGTGTTAGGCTTGGGAGAGTCCTGAGGAGTGGAGAGATCAGAAATCATGGTGAGGACAAATAATCGGTTTTAGAGGAGTAAGTCATAGGAACCGATGGAATGCTGGAAGATTATGGTGGGAAGAATTTAAGAATTCTTGGTCATGGGAGTGAGACACTTATAGGTGATGGTGAGCTCAATATTGTGACAATTCCTATGTATGACTGAGGCGGAGTGAGAATATGTCATAAGAATTGAGATTAAAGGGGTTGGGAGCCCAGAGTGTTTAAGTGAACATTTTTATCTTTGTAGAAGTCCTCCAGGTTCAAAGCAGGGATAAGGATAGAGGGGAAATAACAAATTCCTTGAGAAAGAATGTCCAGTGACTTAGAGGGCCATTGGATAACTGCCATCAGGATTGGGATAGGGTGATGTATCTAGATAGGATAAATCTCAAAGGAGAAGAGGTTGTTGACTGGTGGTGGCAGAGGGAGAATGTGGAAGTGGCATGGGGGGTGGTGGCAACTTATCCTGCAAAAGGGGGAAGGGGCTTCTATTACTGGAAAGGACGAGCAGGGATTCAGTGTCTTCTGGGGAGAACCAGATCTCTATGACTACCAGAAGATGGTAGGAGCACAAGAGGAAGAGGTTTAAGATGAAGGGAAGTTTGTTAATGATAGAATATTGTTGGGGGCATAATGAAGAAGGAAAATCAAACTGGATGGGATTTGGGATAGGTAGGGCTGAGATGAATGGGAGGTAGTAATGGGAGAGGGGGTGGTTTTTATCATCATTGCACAGAACTTTGCATGTAATTGGTGCTTAATCAATGCTTCTTTCATTCATTCCCCACTACCTTGTGGGGAGGTGGTGGAGAGATGGGGGAGTGCAATGTATATTTATAGGATTTTAGAACTGGAAGGAACCTTACAGAATGTTTAGTCTGATGCCCTGATTGGACAGTTGCTGAAGACCTGGGTCAGGGAATGACCTACTCGAGGTCATACAACTGGATATACAGCAGAGCTGCAGCTATATAATTAATGTTTTCTGACTCTTGTACCATTCTAGTGCTCTTTCTGTTATACCTCATTGCGTCTCTGTGCCTGATAATTTTTGAAAACTTTGCCAGGGAGGATGGAAGGGACAAATAGTGTCAGATATGTTTTTTACTTTTCCATCTCAGCAGTCCACTGTGTTGTCCTTGGGAAATTTTAAGTTACCACTTCAGGCTGTAATGGAAATAGCAAGAAATCAGCTAACAAATTTGCAAGAACTGGACTAGCTGACTGGTTTGCCTATAAATTCCTGGCTGCTTTTGCTGCAGCAGAATGAATGGGGCCCTGATGAATCACCTGGACCTTAAAAAACATGGGACTAGTGAAGAAGCACCCTGTGAAGTCTGCCCTAAAAATAGCTTTCAGGCATAGAACAATTCTAAGGAGGAGGTGGGTCCCTGCCTGGGCAGAGCAGTGGCTTCTCAAACCCTTCCTGCTACTTTTGCTTAGGTCATGGTTAGGGTACACAGAAGATTGGCTGGAGGATCACTTTGTTTGAACTGTAACCTATCCCTTCTATACCTCAACACTGTCCAGAAAGGGCCTAGTAGGATGAAGGGAAGAATTAGTTTTGTTTTTTTTTCCCAGAACATAGGTCTATTTTTTTTTCTGTCATTTTATTAGGGTGAGTACAGGCTCCTCTGTGGGTTTCTTATTGACCCTGGACAAAAACAGAGCCTGGGAATTCCAGGGGTCCGGATGGGAAGACACTTCCTTTGAGTCGCCTTTCAGACTCCTAGTCCTCTGGCTAGTGTCCTTTTGGCCTTGACTTCTGCTCAAGTCCTCCTTCCAGCTCTGCTCACTTCCTTTTGGAAACATTGATCCTCCCTAGATGAACCTTGGTTCATGTCTCTAGGCTTTAGGGTCGGGGGGCGGGAAGGAGATTATAGTCTTTGATGGGACTAGTGTCTGATGGAAACTCAGGGAGAAATCTGGTGGCCTTTCCTAGGCTTAAGAACTTCCTTTTCAGCTCTTTGTCACATGTTGGCCTTTAGTAGGAACAAGGTCATCTGGGGAAGGGGAAGAAAAAAACTTTTCTCTCTTTCCTTCTGCTGCTTAAATAGGAAAAGTAGCATCATACAACAAAGTTGAGATGAGGTTAGGATTTGGGAAAGAGGTCAGATCTTGAAATTTGTGGTGCTTGAGTCAACACTAGTATCTCTTTGGTATGTTCTAGTAGCATCTTTGAGAGGCTTTTTCTTCTAGAGCCCACAATATGAAATCTCAGGTTTGAGCTACCTGAAGAATGTAAAATTTTATGGTTGATAGAAAGAGGCTTCTGGAATCTAATAGCTTCCCTCTTCCATCCCTACTTTATTCTGTAGCCAGATCCATATAGTCCTTTTCCACTTTCTTCACCTTGCTGCTGAACTTATCAGTTCCCACTGAAAGAGGAGAATTATAATGTTGGTATCCGACAACTGTAAGCGCTAAAGTCCTAAATGTTCAAGTCATGAGAAAATCTGAACTGTTAAGGTGACAGTGAAACTATTAGAGCCTAAGAATTTTTCAGGACTTTTGTACTAGGGTCAGTCTGCTCAGAAGTAAGAATGACTGGATTTGTTGAGTGCCTTAAGACTTTGATGGGAATCAGCCCTTTGGGAACTGGAGTCAGCTTGGAGTCAGTCCATCCATCCATATCAGAACAATATGAAAAGTTAGTGATGAGCAGCTGAGGTGTTCTCACCCACAGATAGAATGTAAGCTCCTTCAGGACAATAATGGTACTTTTCTTCTTTGAATCTCCCATGGCCTAGTGTAGTGCTTCCTAGGACATCATAGATTGTTAGAGCAGGAAGAAACTTTGGTCATCTAATCAGACCCTCTTAAAGGAAATTGAGCCTAGGGAGACTGTGATTTACCTGAACTCATACTGTAAGTAGGCATTCCATGAATAATTGTTGATTGTTTGAGAGATATATAGCAAAAAAGACCTTTGGTAGCAGCTTGGAGGCACATGCACCATGAATTTAGTATGGTATAGGTTGGGACAGATAGGAGCCCTGGGACAGAATTAAAGGAAAACTCAAGCTGATTATCTGGCACATTTTCCTGGTGGTGATGAAGACAATTGGATTATGAAATGGGCTCCCCAGGGACCAGGGTGGAAATCTCATTAATTAGGAATTGAACACTAGCCCAGACTCTGCTGCAGAAGGTATTCTGTTGAAGCTGTGGAATTTTCTTCCCTGGAGCTACATCAGGGTCTGCCTTCCTAAGGACCTGCCTGCTCTTATTGGCTTAAAGTGACCATGAAGGGCTTTTACCTTCTTCATTCTTATCCCCAAACATTTGGGTATATGAATGTGGTTTTTACTTTGCTAGGTTGACATTCTTTCCTTTATCCTTTTGCCCCAGTGAAGTATGATCCACTTATTTATTAAGATAAGCTAAATCAAAGGAAACTTCCTTGATGGCATTTTGCAGGAAAATTTTAGTAGCATAGTGGAGGCAAGATGGTGGAATAACAGGAAGGACAGCTGAGCTTTTTCTACAATACAACTCCTTCACAAAGATCTAGAAAACAAGCCAAATCAAGTCCTGATAGAGAAATTGAAAGAAAAAAATGATTCACATTTCCAACCTAGGTCAGCATAAGGAGACAGAGAGTTCTGTGGACACTGAGGAAAGGATCTGTCTAGAATGTCCTTCACTGAGCATTCTAACAGAAACTAAAAGAAGACCACGGCTGTGCACTAGGTCAAAAAGAGGTTATAGACCTATGGGGCAGTGAGTATAGGGTGGGGGAATGAGGGCTCTGATCTTGTGCAGGATGTGGGAACGGGTCTTAGCTGGTAACTTTGTTACTTACTACCTCAGTCTGGGTCACACATTCAGCATAGACTGGGGAGACCTGTGCGCAGTAGATGGTGTTCCAGGGTGAGGTGTAGTCACTGTTTTTTTTTTATTTGGCTGTCAGTTATGTGCTGAGCAAGAAGCAAGTTCAGAAACAAACACAAGTTGTGTGGCTGTGACTCCAAGAGTGGAGCAAGGTCTCAGTTCCAGCTTCTAGCCCAGCCTAAAGCCTGCAGTGGAATAATCCAGGCAGGAATTCCGGACCAAAAAGGAACTTGAAGAGCTATCACTGTGAACCAGAAGAGCTTTGTAGCTGCTTTCTAGATAGGGGCTGAGCTAGCAGAAGTTTCCTGGAACTTCCAACCAGGGGGCAAGCTAACAAGTGTGTTGTGCAGGCCCAGTTCAAGAATTTGTAGAGCTCAGATCAGGAGGGCAGCAGTCAGATTTTGCTCTGGATCACACCACTTTGGGAGCATTGAAAGCTTTTAGGGGACCCACAAGGCTTGAGCTATTCCTGAGATCTTGGAGTAACACAACACTTGGTACCCTCAGAAAGCAGCAGAAGAACCCAAGGTGACAAAAGCTCAACCTAGACATTCTTCTCAGAAGTGTCTAGAGCAGTGGTTCTCAACCTTCCTAATGCCGCGACCCATTAATGCAGTTCCTCGTGTTGTGGTGACCCCCAACCATAAAGTTATTTTCGTAGCTACTTCATAACCATAATTTTGCTACCGCTATGAATCGTAATGTAAATATCTGATATGCAGGATGTGTTTTCATTGTTACAAATTGAACATAACCCACAGGTTGAGAACCACTGGTCTAGAGCTTGGATCTAACAAAAAGTCTCAAGCCAGGAAGCAGACTGGAAGAATGAATAAATAAAAATACAATTCCACCATAAATGGTTATTATAGTGACAGGGAAACTTAAGATACAAACTTAGAAGAAGAGAATGACTTCAAAGAAAAGTCTCAAAGAAAAACACAGCTTGGACACAAATCCAATCAGAATTCCTGGAAAAAAATAGAATTTTGAAAAATAATTTTTAAAAATTTAAAATTATTTAAAAACCAACTGAAAGAAAAAAAAACAACTGAAAGCACTAGAGAAAAATGGAAAAAGAAATGAGAGCTATGGAAGAATAATTTGGAACAAGAATTAACAGCCTGGAATAAGAATTAATAAGAGGCCTTACCTAAGGGGAAAAACTCCCTGAAAATTAGAATTGACCAAACAGAAGCTAATGATTCCATGAGACAAAAAAATAAAGAAAACTGACCATATCTCTTACAACCAGAATGCAAAATAGAAATGTGAAGGATTCATCAGTCACCCCTGAAGAAACTCCAAAATGAAAGCTCCCAGGAATATTATATCCAAAATCTAGATCCCCTAGAAGAAAAATTACTGCAAGCAGACAGAAAGGGATTCAAATACTGAGGAACTAGCCACAGTCAGAACCACACAAGATTTAAAAGGAACTACTATAAAGAAGCAAGAGAGCTAATACAATATTCCTGAAGGCAAAGAATATAGACTTACAGCTAAGAATAATTTATTGCCTTTTTTTTTTGGAGGGGGGAAGGCAGGGCAATTGGGGTTAAGTGACTTGCCCAAGGTCACATGGCTAGTAAATGTTAAGTGTCTGAAGCCGGATTTGAACTGAGGTCCTCCTGATTTCAGGGCTGGTGCTCTATTCACTTTGCTGCCTAGCCGCCCCAGCTAAGAATAATTTATCCAGAAAAACTAAGTATAAATATTATGGGAGGTGGGGGTGGGGGTGGAGGAGGGAAGAAGGGAGGGAATGGATCTTTAATGGAATAGTGTACTTTCAAGAATTCCTAATGAAAATACCAGAGCTGAGTAGAAACTTTGAAATACAATTGCAGGATTCAAGAGAGATATAAAAAGGAAAACATGAATGGGCAAATTATAAAAGACTAAATAAACACAATTTGTTTACATTCTGATATGAGATTGTATCCCTTCAGAACTCTATCATCATCATCATCATCATCATCATCATCATCATTGGATATCATAAATAGAATCAAATTAGACCCAAGGCCTAGGAGTGTTTCTGTTATGTTTTGATGGTCTTAAAAAGAAGAATTGAAAGGGAGGGGAAGAGGAATACACTGGAGAAGAGAGGAAAGGGGGAGGAAAAATAGGGGAAATGATTTCATATAATTTAGTTCAGGTAGAAGTCTATACAAACAAGGAGGAAGGGGTAGAAGGAATGGACAACACTTGAACCTCACTCATGTGAATTGGCTAAAGAAGGGAAGATATACAAGAGTTGTATACAGAAATGATTTTGCAGGAGACTCCAGAGAAATGAGAGAAAGGGAAATAGAAAGAGGTATGAGTAAGAAGTAGGGTAGATTAAAGTAGAGATTTGTCTAAGCCAGTGGTTCTCAACCTTCCTAATGCCTCGACCCTTTAATACAGTTCCTCATGTTGTAGTGACCCCCAACCACAAATTTATTTTCTTTGCTACTTCATAACTGTAATTTTGCTACTGTTATGAATTGTAATGTAAATATCTGATATGCAGGATGTATTTTCATTGTTCCAAATTGAACATAACCCACAGGTTGAGAACCACTGGTCTAAGCAAAACAAACTCTAAGGAGGTTGAAGTTCAGAGGGATTTAAAAGAAAATAATGGAAGGATAAGTACTAGTTATTGGGCTGTAGGTGAGAGACAAAGAAGAAGAGGGGCAGGGTCACAGAAGCAGATTACACTAAACCTAGAGCACTTGTGCTGAGTTTACCCCTTCTCTCTCAAAACCCTCTTATTTTTTATAAAGAGGGGGTGGTAAATAAAGAGAAGGAAAAGTATAAGAGAATAGGGTAGAGAAAAATACAAAATTAATAATCATAACTATGAATATGAATGGTATGAACTCACCCATAAAATGGCAGAGGATAGCAAAATTGATTAGATAGCATAATCTGACAATATATTGTTTACAAGAAACATACTTGAGATTGCTCAAGCTGGTTAAAATTACCAGTATCAAAATATAAGGAGAATTCACAACCAACAAAGAAGAAATAAAAGAAATTATGAGGAATTATTTTCCCTAATTATATGCCACTCTAAATGAAATAGATATTTATAAAAATATAAAATGCCCAGATTAATAGAAAATGAAGTAAAGGACTTATAACCCAGTCTCAGAAAAAGAAATTGAATGAGCCATAAAATAAACTCTTAAAGGGGAAATAAAAAATTCAGGATCAAATGAACTTACAAGTGAAACCTGTCAAACATCTAAAGAACAATTCTAATATTATATAAACTGAAAAAATTGGAAAATAAGATATCCTAAGGATTTTTTTCTATGATTACAAATGTAGTCTTGATACTGAAATCAAAGATAGTTAAAAGTGAGAAAAAAACAAAACTATAGACTCAATATCCCTAATGAATATTGATAGGAAATTTTTGATCAAAAGATTAGTAAAGAGATTATAAGCAGGATGGATTTATACCAGAGTGCAGGACTGGTTCAATATTAGGAAAACTGTAAGCATTTTTGGCCATGTTAATAGTAAGAACAACAAAAATTATTTGACTATATTAGTTGATTCAGAAAAAGCTTTTACTGATACATGACACCAATTCCTATTAAAAATACTTGAAAACATAGGAAAAATAAATCTTTCCTGAATACAATAAGTAGTATCTTTCTAAAACCAAGAACCAACTATTAACTGTAATGGGAATAAATTAGAGCCTTTTCCAAAAAAATGGGGAATAAAGCAAGGATGTCCGTTATAAATTTGATGCTAGTAATGCTAGCTAAAGCAATAAGACAAGGGAATAAGCATGGGAAAGAGGAAACAATTATTACTTTTTGCAGATGATAGGATAGTTTACTCAGAGAACCCTAGGGAATCAACTTAAAAACTCATTGAAACAATACCTTCAGCAAAGTTACAGGATATAAAATAAATTTACACAAATCAGCAATTCTGTATATGACCCCCTCCCCGCCAAATCCATCAAGGATAGAGAAATCCCATTTTAAAAAACTATAGAAAATATAAAATAGTTGGGAGTCTACTGCAAAGTCATACACATAGGAACTACAGGAAACAATTACAAAATGCTCTTTGTACAAATAAAGATCTATAACACTGGAGAAATATTATCTGTTCATAGGCAGGTGTAGCCAATGTAAAAAAAATGACAATACTATTTAAGTTAACTTATTCAAAATCATGCCAATCCAACTACCAAAAGTGATAGAGCTAAAAAAAACCCCAACCAAACAAAATTCATCTAGAGGAATGAAAGGTCAAGAATTTTAAGGGAATTAATGAAAAAAGCAGAAAGGAAAGGGACTAGCAATACTAGATCACAATACTAGAAAATAGAAATCATCTATATATGTGTGTGTGTGTATATATATATATATATATATACACACACATACATATATACACACATACATGTATACACATGTGTATATGTATACACACATATTTATATACTAGTTAAGAAATAGAGTGATTAATCAGTGGAATGGGTTAGGTACCCAATATATAGAAGCAGATGAGCACAGTAGCTTATTGTTTGACAAACCCAAAAATATTAGCTACTAAGGTAAAAGCTCACTATTCAACAAAAACTCAGGAAAATGTGAAAACAGTCAGCAGGAACTAGTATAGTAGGACATTGTCTCACACTCTATGCTAAGGTAAGCTCCAAATGGGTACGTGACTAACATAAAGGTTGACATAAACAAATCAGAAGAATAAGGAAGAAATTATCTGTCAAATGAATGAATAGAGGAATGAGATTGAGAAGGTCACAGAAAGTCAAATGAACAGTTTAGATACTATAAAATTTAAACATTTTTGGACAAGCAAAATTAATGCAGTTAAATTAAGAGAACCAGCTACATAGGAAAAGATCTTTGAATCAAGTTTCTCTGATTAGGGTCTCATTTCAGAGATCTATAAGGAACAAATTCAAATTTATAGAAATAAGAGCCATTCCCTAATTGATAAGTAGTCAAAGGATATGAATAGGGAGTTTTCAGAGGAAGAAAGTAAGCTATCAGCAGCCATATTTAATTTGAAATCACCAATAATTATATAAACACAAATTAAATTAACTTTGAGGTTCTTCCTCATACCCTGAAACTGGCAAAGTTGATAAAAAAAAATAAAATTACAAATACTGCAAGGGCAGTGGGAAAACAGGTACATTATTGCTTGCTGGTAGAGCTGTCAACTGATCTAGTCATTCTGGAGGGCAATTTGGAGCTATGCCCAAAAAGCTATCAAGTTATCTATGCTCTTTGACCTAGTGATGCCACTGCTAGGTTTTACTCCTAAAGAGATCACAGAAAGAGGAAAAGGACCCATGTATACAAAAATATAACAAACCTCTGGTAGCAAAGAATTGGAAACTAAGTTAGTATCTGTCAATTGGGAGATGGCTGAACAAGTTATGTTATAGGAATGTGATGAAATACTGTTGTGCTATTGGAACTGATGAAAGTGGGGGATTAGTTTCAGAGAAATTTGGGAAGATTTGTAGGAATCGATGCAGAGTAAGAATAATTTAGACAATGGCAACAATATTGTAAAGACAATCAGCTTTGAAAGTCTGGGGAGCTCTGATCAACATAATGACCAACCACAATTCCAGAGGACTCATGATGCTACCATCTCTCCCGACAGAGAGATGATGAACTCAGTTCATATTGAGAGAGATTTTTTGGACATGGCCAATGCAGGAATTTTTTTTCTTGATGATACATGTTTGTAACAGAGGAACTTTGCATTTCTTGCTTCCTTAATGGGGTATGGGAAGAGGGAGAAAAGGCAGATATTTGTTTGAAAAAAAATAAAATTTAATTAATTTTTAAAAAGTAAGTTGTAATAGCAGTTTGTCTAAGCAAAATACCAACATGGTTTCTAAAGAGTCTTAAATAAGGACATACATTTGTCCTAGACAGGCAGGCATCAGACATTGCTGCAATCTCACCTCAAAGTTCTTTCCAGAGAACTAGGGGAAAATCTGGCCAAGAGCTGTAAGTTTTCTAATCATCTACAGCGTGACAGAATTATAGTCAGCATATATATCGCCCCTATACTGAAGTTGTGCATTAAGTCCTTAGTCTTTCTGCTATTCATACCCTAGGTTTTTTCCAAGGAGCTTTTTGGCTCTCAAGCCTGGGATGGGAAGGCCATATCCCTCCATATCCCTGATACAGTTGTCTTTCTCCTTTTCCTTAGCCCGATAGTGGGTTACTGGCTCTTTAGTGGAGACTAGGCACTTAATGCCCCATCTGCCATTCCAACTCATTCTTTGGCAGCAGCATCAGCTTCAATATAAACAGACATGGATTGAACTCTTGGGTGTGATGGGAGGAGACTAAAATAAGTAGATGTGATTTCCTGCCCTTAGGGTGCTGACAGTAAAATGGGCTGTGCTGATGGACCCTGCAATAGTTCCATTTAGGGTTGGCTTTCTTACTCTTGGCAAGAAGACTGTTTACCCTGTCCTACAATCAACAAGGACTTTTTGAGTGTCTGGTACTAACTCTTCTATCTTCTATCACCTATCATTCTGACGGGTGATATTGTGAAGAATGTGTAGGTCTTTGTCCATGGAAATGGCCCCATTTATAATCATTATGGGGATGGATTTTATATCAGTCATCAAATATTTATTGAATACCTGTAATGGTAATTGGTACTGGAACCTGCACATTGTAATCTGTCCCCAATTTTTTGCTTACTAACCTTATGTGTCCATTAGCATCGCTGTACAAGACAGCCACTGGTGGTTAGTCTGTCTGTGAGAGAGTCATATGCTATGGAGGAAATCGAGCTGTCTGGTTGTTGTGTTTCTGGGCTAAACCACTTTAGGCTAAGCGAGTGACCTCAGTGCATTCCTTGTTTCCAAAGGGGGAAGCGTTGGTCATACTGTGGCCACAGCCTTGGCTTGAGTTTCTGAGGGGCCTACACCCAGAGCTTTTGAATTGGGATTTGTCATGAGCTCTTACCAATAATCTGAGTTGTCAGAATTATTATGCTCATTTGGAATCATGACAGTAATATTTGTTCAGTTATTTTCTCCAGTGACCCTAAAATCTCTCTGCAACTGCTTTCCAAGCTGAGCTGGGGCGCAGAAAGTGAGGCAGATTGTGACTTCTGCCCATTTTACATTGCCTTCACATATGTCCACTTTGAAATGACATTGAACAAACGTTCTGAGGTGATGGGGACATATATGATAGAGATTCACATAATCACAGAATCCCAGAGTTAGGATGCACCTCAGAGGCCATTTGGTTCTGAATAAGAATCATTTGTAATAGCATACATGCCACATAGTCATCAAGCTTTTCCTTGAAGACCTCTAGTGAAAAGAACCCACTCCCAGAACTTCTCAGCAGCCCATTTTGTAGAATTGTTGAAAGAATTTTCTTATCAAATATCTCTCCCTCTCCCTATCTCTCCCTCCTCCCTTTCCATCTCTCCTTCCTTTTCTTTTTCTCTTCCCCTTCCCTATCTCAGTCTCTTTCCCCTATCTCTCCCTCTCTTTTTTCTTCTCTCCTTTCCCTTTCCCCTTTACTTCTTCCACCACTCCCCTCCACCTCCCCCCTCCACCTCCTCCCCCAATCAATGCTCCTAGTTCTGTCTCCAGGACAAAGTGGTGTAAAACAGCTATTCTGGCTATACCCTAAATCACCCCAGAGAGTTCTATTTTATCTTTATATTCTTTGAGGTATAGGCTTAGTAGTGCTATGGATGGAGCAAAGGGCATGTTCAGTTTGGTAACTTTCTGGGCATGGTTCCAAATTGCTTTCTAGAATGCCTGGATCAGAACTTGATTCATAATTCCACCCACAATGATCTAGTTTACTTGTTTTTCTGTAGCTCCTACAACGTTTGTCATTTTCTTCATCATCTTTGCTGCCATATAGGTATGAGGTAGACTCTCACAACTGCTTTAGTTTGCATTTCTTTAATTATTAGTGAATTAGAACATTTTTATGTGATTGTTGATAGTTTATATTCCTTTCTTTGAAAACTTCCTGTTCATATCCTTTGACCATTTATCTTTCTATGGGGGAGAGGCTTTTTGACTAATAATTTTGAATCCGTTCCTTATATTTCTTGGAAATGAAGCCTTTATCAGAGAAACTTGTTGCAAAGATTTACCCCCAGTTACCTGTTTCCCTTCTGATTTTTACTACATTAGATTGGTTTGTGCAAAACCTTCAAAATTTTATATAATCAAAATTGTTTGTTTTATCTTGTATGATCCTCTCTATCCATAGATTTGAATGGTAATTTCTTCCTTACTCTTCTGATTTGTTATTTATTTATTTGATTTTTTTTTGGGGGGGGTGGGGAAACAGGGTTAAGTGACTTGCCCAGGGTCATGTAGCTAATAAGTGTCTGAAGCCGGATTTGAATTCAGGCCCTCCTGACTTCAGGGCTGGTGCTTATAATTTTTTTTATGATGTGACCTTTTACAGCCAGATTATGAATACATTTGGAGCTTATCTTGGTTTATAGTATTGAGTAAATTTAATTTCTATTATATTGCTGCCCAGTTTTCTAGAAGTTTTGTAAAATATAGTGAGATCTTCTAATAACTGAAGTCTTTGGGTTTATCAAACACGATGCTTTGGTATTTGTGCTAATACATTTTTACCAGGACACCCTCTGGACCCATTTGCCTTCCCTTTGCTCTATTCAAGGCCCCAGGTTGCCCAGAATCCATCTGGACTGATTTACTGCTCATACTGCCTGGATGGCTCAGGATTTCCCAACTCTATTCCTTCTAGGGAAATAGAGGACCACTAGGATTTGCCCTCCACCCTGATAATGAGTCTTAAGGTTCTGTGGGCCTTATCATCTGTCCTACTTCTATGCCTTTCAGCCTCCAGGGCACTGTCACCACTATATTGTTGTAGCCTGGGTCTTCCATTATTGTCTTCCCCATTAGAGTGTGAGTCCCTTGAGAGCTAGGGCTGTTTTGCTTTTTCTGATGCATAGTAAACACTTAATAAATGCTTTTTCATTCATTCATTCTGTTTGAAAGCTTAAAAAAAACCCAAACAACAAAAGCAAGTGCTTAATTAATGTTTCTTGTCCTACTCATTGTAGCTATAGCCAAGATGTGGGGCTGTGAGATAGAGGAAAAGGATTGGAGCAGTAGAACTGTGGCAACCAAAAGCCTTGTTTTGGGATCATTCCCCACGATTGACTTATCACCACTTGTGGCAAATGACCTCTAAATCCCAACTACAGAAATATCAAATACCTCTCTGTGTCTCTAGGAGAATATTCCCCACCCACCAGTTAATTGGAATGTGGGGTGTTTTGGGGAAATTCCCGCCTTCAGCATTAAAATAGAATACCTAAGAGGGAGGCAAAACTGGAATTCCCCTGAACGGGATTCCTTCCTTCTTATGTCCACTTTCTGAAATTAGATCCCAGCTTTCATATCAACAGTTTTTGATAGTCGACAACCTTGTCTTTCTTCCCTCAACTATTCCCTCTCTGTGTTTCTGTATGCTTTACAGTATTGAGCACTTGGCTGTAGGGGCCCCACAAATCAAATCAACCAGTCAACATTTATTAAGTGCCTGCTCTGTGCCAGGCACTGTGGTAAGTATTGGGGATACAAAAAGAGGCAAAAAACAGTTCTTACCCTCAAAGAATTTACAAGAGACAACATGTAGACAAGTATATATGCTGCAAGCTATACACAGCATAAATAAGAAATAGTGAACAGAGGGAAAGCTTTCCGTAGAATGGTGGGTTTTAGTTGGGACTAAAAATGGGGATTTAGTGGGGAAGCCAGGGAGGTTGGTAGTCAGATCAGAGGAAGGGGAGCATCTCAGGCATGGGAGACACCTAGAGAAAATGCCCAGAGCTGAGAGATGGAGTGTCTTGTTTGTGAAATAACCAGGAGGCTGGTATGTGTTGGGGAATGAGGTATAAAAAGACTGGAAAGGTAGGAGGGGACTATTTTATGCAGGGCTTTGAATGTCAAACAGAGCATTTTGTATTTGCTTCTGGAGACAATAGGAAGCCACTGGAGTTTATTAAGTGCAGGGTATGTGTGTGTGTGTGTATGACATGTGTTTTAGGAAAGTCATTTCAGTGGCTGAATGGAGTATAGACTGGAGTGGGGAGAACTCGAGGCAAGCAAACCTGCCGGCAGGATAGTTCAACAATCCAGGTATAAGGTGATGAGGGCAGTGTGAGAGAGAAGGGAGTGCATTTGAGAGGTGTTGCAAAGGTGAAACAATAAATTTGTTGAGTGATTTAATGGATGAATTTTAGATAATGAAGCATAGCCTTACATGAAGGTGTGGAACTGATTGAGCCAGAAGACCTCCCTGGGGTTAAGATTCTGTGTCAGGACACAACATCCCTACACAGAACTTGATCAGACCCCAGGATTCCATCAGTGGTAAAGAAGCACAAGGGGACAGAGCTAGGACCAGGCCAGAGCCTGTATTCAAAGGCTATTGCAGAGTCAGCAGGTTCCACCAGGTGTCACATTCTGTTCCCTTCTATATTTGTCAGCATGAGAGCAGAGCCATCAAAGTGGTCTGGGCAGTGTACTTGAGAGGCTACAGTGGAAAGAAGATGGGATTTGAAGCTTTCTGGGCCTCAGTTTCTTAGTGCTGCAAAATGAAGATGTTAGTTTAAATGATCTCTGAGGTGTCTTTACCCTCTTCATCTGTAATCCTGTGACTTCCCTGTTTCCACTACAGGTCTGAGTTGCCCTAAGGGATTTGATACTAATGAATTAAGAGGTAGGGGCTAGAGAGTACATAAGGATACTGTGGATCTTACCAGGACAGGGCCTGCTTTAACATTAACACCATGTAAGAAGATCCAAAGGGTGTCTGGTTAATGTTATCTGTTAAGTAGGGAGAAATTGGTACATAGAAGAGGCTAGAGTGGCATTTGGCAGATGCCACTCAGTTTTTTAAGGAGGCTTTGGGGAAGATTTCACTTTGCAATGCAACCAAGACTGAACAGAGATGGGGAGAGAGAACATTGCCTGCTCATTTTGCTGATTGATTGTCATCTGGAGCCATGAGCATCATTGGAGTTGGCTGGTTTCTGGCACAGACTTAACTCACTTAATTCACTGTTATTGAATAAAGACAATAGAATATTGCTTTAGTGCAGGCACTGGGCTTAAGGAATAGCCTCTTCTACCAGTGAGGGGTCCAGCAGGAGCCCGTAGATATGTTGCTTCATCTTCCTCCCATCTCCATTAGCCAGGTCCCTTCAGAGGACCTTCCCCCAAGAAAGCAGAGGCCCTCTTCCCCCACTACCCATGTGAGCAACTTTAATTTGCTGTGGTGTTGTGGAAAGAGCTTTGGTTCTGGACTCAGAGGACCTGAATTCAAATCCTACTTCAGACCTTTACTATACATATAAACTTGGGCAAGTCACTTTAATTCCCTTGGCTTCAGTTTCCTTGTCTATAAAATGCAGCTGTTGGACTAGATGAACTCTAAAGTCCCATTCAAGCTCTAGAATTATGATCCTAATGACCTTGGGTCATGTTATTTTATCAGAGATGCTGTTAAACTAATATCAGAAACACTTATTATGTCATATAACTGCCTCAATACCACCGGTCCATGTTTCAATAAGGAAACCTCGTGTGCTGGAGTTTTGGCAATAGTGGAGTAGGGTCAGGGACCTTCAGTCAATTGCTAAGCAGACTCAAGGAACTTTCCAGAGCAGAGGCCTAAGCATCATTCACTTAACTCTTCTGCTTCTTTGCTTCTGATTGTTTCCTTTTATCTTCTCAAACATTGAGAAGAAGACCATTCTGGGACCTCCTCCCAGAGGTCTCGCCCTCTCTACCTCCCAAGCCAAGGGCAGAGACCTCACTCCCTGGGTGGCTAACAGGCCAACTGCCCCCAAGTGCCGAGAGAGACCCAAGCACACCAGGGAAATTGGCAACTCTGGTCCCCTTCATCCTGGGCAGGGCGCCATAGCAGGCTGCCTTCTAGAATGCTAGGCCAATGCTAATTCACTTCTGGGCTTTGCAAATGACTTCTTTGTCTCTGCCTTCTAATGACAAGATAAGGGATTAGTTCGCATTTGTGAGTAGCTAATGTATTTGAGGAAGCCTCTTGGATAGTCCTGGCAAATGTCAGTGTTTAGCTAAGTCTTTTTCTGTGTGAGACTAACACTTGGTTTAACACTAGTCTCATTTTTTCCGTGCAGCTCTAAGTGAATCAATGACTGTAGATCCCAAGGTAAATGCTTCTATTTGTTTTCATTGCAGCCAACACTTAGCCAGACCCTGATCCTACAGCATGCTTTGTATGCCCAGTCTTAAGAGGTGCTTACTACATGTTTGCTAAGTGGAATCATGTCTGCAGTGTGGCAGATGAGGTCCAAGATGGTATAATCCTTTGGTCCAGCCCAGGATCTTGGGAAGATACCACTGGGAGTTATTATATCTCCCCTTTTCTCCCTTTCTTACCCCATGGGTTCCATTTACACAATATTTTCCTTTAGCACAGGAGTTCTAAACTGTGAAACTGTTGCATTGAGGATGTTGAAAGGGCTATTCTGTCACACCCTAGAGGTGGCAGCATTCTCAGTCTGGAATGAGCTCAGCACGTCCTGCCAGTAAAATTGCTCAGGGCTACGAGGGCGGGTGGGGTTCAGAGTAGTTGATAAGGAAGCTCAAGGAAGCTCGCTGGATTGGATCTTCCTCTGGTTCAGTGGTTTTATGCTGCACTTCCTTGTTCACCTTGTCCCAGAGCAGCAGAGCCCTGGCAGCATGCCCTGAAGTATCGGAGCCCTAGCAGTTCTGGTTGGGAAGAGTTAATCGTGTTCCAGGTTCCAGCACGCAGTAGTGTCGAATGTGAGAGATGGATGCATGCCTCTTTCTGTGGAGCAGTGAGGGTCCTGAGCTGCCTGACAGCCAGGTCAGTAGGGACTCTTAAGCCAGCCCTTAGAGAGGAATTGGCCAGGCTCTATCATGGGGTCCGAAGTTGGGCAAACAGAAGCTGAAACTGAGCCTGTGTTTGTGAGTTTGGTAATTTGGGGAGTTTAGTCCCTCCCAGGTATGGGAGGGAAAAATATGATTCCCCAGCCATCCTCTGTGGCCCTTGGGACTAGATTAGGTAGAAATAATGCAAAGCCTTGGTGAGCGTGTAGGCACAATAATTGCAAGGGAGAGAGAAGCCTTGGATTGAGAACTGACTTCCCAGAGACATCAGACACTCATTCTTCCAGACAACAGTGGTTTAGCAAATAGCAGAGTTTTCTATTTGGGGGAGCAGCTAAGTCTCTCTTAGCTCTCACCTTCTGTTGCCCAAGGGCAGGATGGGGTACATGTTTGGGGAGAAGAGAAGAGGAGGCAGAAAGCTGATTCAAGGATTCATAGACATGGATGAGTATAGCAGAAAGCTGGTCTTTTGGCTTTTCTTCTATCAGCAGGTAATGGTCCCCCCGGGGAAGTTGGGCAGTGCCATAAATAGCCCAGCTGACACAAAGGCACTCTGTCGGGGGAGAGTCTTTCACTTGTCTCAGGCAGCCACTTGACGCAGACCACTAATAAGTGCTGCCGCCCTACCCTGTTTGGAAGCTGCTTGCCTGCTGGAGGACCCTGGCTCAGGCTCCATCGGGCGCGGGTGCTCATGCCCTTAGTTCCTGGGGACTCTGCCGTTGGAGCGTTGTTACAGCTGTGGGTGGGCTGATTGAGCTCATTGTGCTTGGGACTCAGCTCACTCCTGTCCCAGAGTGCTGGGTAGGTGCCTTTGGAGAGCTACTTTCCATTCTATTCCAAGTGCCTTTTCTTTTTAAAAATCTCCTGTAAGGCAGCCATTGATGCAGATGCTTCAACCAGAGAGAATGGTGTGTATTGCTGTGAGATAGCTGGGTGTGGTGGGGGGGGGGGGGTGTGTGTGGTGGCAGGCGATGTGGAGAAAAAGAAGACTGGGAGAGAGAGAGGGAGGGAGAGAGAGAGAGAAAGAGAAGATGAAATTGAATTCATGAGATGGGGAGGAAGAAGAGGGGAAAGGGAGAAAAACTCTTGGGAATGTGGGATTCTGTTGCAGTCCCCGCTGCTTTCCAACCCCTGTCTCTGACTTATTGCCAGGCAAGTCATTTTGTTTGGGGAGGAAAGGAGTTGGAATGTGTAGAAAATCTGTCCTCTGGCCTGGGACTTGGTGACTGTATGAAGCAACCTAGCAAATGGGATTATTTAGTTAAAACAGCAGCTTTGAACGGAAAGTTGGGATCCAGCTGGCAGTATATAAGAGGATTTGTGGTTTCCTCAGTGATGCTGATGGGTGCCGATTTCAAACTGTTATAACTCTTTGTTTTGAGGGCATAAAGACTTCTGAGATTAGGCAATTTTAAGTATGTGAATATATGTGATAATTTGACTCAACTTTGGGCTTTGAACAGGAGGTTTTGCTTCTGTTGAAATGTGTAATGAGCAACTTATAAAGTGTTAAGGTTAAGGCAGCTTGTTCTGCACTCTGTACTCATGGCCACTTAGGAAATGTGCCAGATCTTCCCTAAACCTACTTCCAAGGCAGCCCTCCCCTCTGCTTTATCTCTTAGTGTCTGGCTTTTAGAAGGACCGATCCAGGCTGGATTGTGCAAGGGGTGGGGCCGTCTCACCTAAGTTAGAAGGACTCAGGGACCCTAGAAGGAAGAGGCCAAATAGCAAATCTCACCCGGCTGCTGCAAGAGCCAGCAGTGGCTTCAAGCTGATGGGGATGACTTGCTTTCTCCACGTTGTGTGGCTGTTCTTGTCAAGGAAAAAGAAAATGATTGCGGTCAAGCCCCAGCCACTCAAGTGTCTGAAAAGTCAGTCAGAAGCATTTGCCTCACTGAACCTGCTGCTAGTTAATTTTCCAGTCAACCTAATAGTTCACATTTGACTTGAGGTGTGGTAGGGCTTAGAGCAGCTTTCTTCCTTTTTTCTCATACATGTCAAACCCCTTGCCAAGTTACAGCAAAGAGAATCTCCCAAAAGTGGGGCAGCTTTTGAAAGACGGTTCTCTGGCTGTCTGGGGTGGCGCTGTTGACATTTGATGGATCTCCTCTTAGTAGGAGGCAGTTGTTGGCTTTAGACTATTAAGGAGAGCATGTTCCTGCAGGAAACTGAGAGATTTCAGCACCTAAGTATCTACTCTACATGATCCCACCCAGAGCAGACTTTGTATCATACCTATTTACAGAAGGAGGGGAGCTGTTTTTAGGCAGGATGGGGAGCCCAGAGCTGAGAAATTCTGGTTCATTATGGTGGGGGGAGGGAGACACGAGGATTTCTCTGATGGGCTCTAGCTGTGTTGCTCCCACTGGGAATAAGTATGTTAGTCTTGTGTCTGTGAGTTTTTTTTATTGCATTCAAGCGAGGCACCTGAAAATGTGCTGGTGTAGGTCTATATTTGTTGGTATCTCGAAGCCCAGCTGAAGTAGTGGGTGAAGTAAATTGAATGTTCTTTGTTAGTAGTTCATCATATTAACTACCTCGGGTGACCTGGACACTGATTGCGGGTCCTGCACGTATTTCCCGGGCCTCAGGGCAGTGGTGCTACTCCCAGCCTTAGAGAGAAGTGATATTAGTGCACCTAGGTTAGACTGCTCATGCCTTTCCCTCCCAGAATCTCATCTAAATAAACCTCATATGTACTCGGTTATTTACATGTTGTATCCCCCTTTAGAATGTAAACTTTTGGAGGGCAGCATTTTGTTTTTGCCTTTCTTTGTACCCCCAGCCCATACTAAGCCCTTAAAAAATGCTTGTTGGCTGACCGACTGAAGCCTTAGCCTCTGTCATAGCTCTCAAAGCAAGGGGCATTCAACGAGGCTAACGAGCGTTGATATTAAGTGGAAAACATCTACTCCGCTTAGTGTTTTATGAGGAGAGCAGCTGAGTGGCAGTTGTCAGTTAAAAGTTTTGGCTAGGGACATGAGGTGGAAAGGCAGGGGCACAGGAGGAAACTGGCTTCCTGGAGTGCCAGGTCGAAGATACTCTTCAGCTCTACCTCCTTAGTAGCTGAGAATTTTCCACCTTTTGCTTCTTCTTTTGAAAAACACCAGTAACAGTGCTACTTAAAATAGACTGTCCCAGTTGGAAGGGACTTTGGGGATTATTTATCTCCTTTGTTTTACTAATAAGGAAACTGAGTGCTAGAAAAAAGAAGCCCCAGCCTCAAATTAAAATTGTGCATTCTCCCTCCCCCCCTCCCCTAATCGTTCTGTAAGATTTAAGAAGTTGTTTCTTTACAATAATCCTGTGCAAATATTTTATGGTAACTGAGGTCTGGAGAGATGGAGCAGCATGCCCAGGGGTAAACAGGACTCCACGTACATTAGAACTGGCATTTAAATATAGTTTGTCTGACTCCAAACTCAGCCCTTTCCTTTATACAATGTTCTATTCCATTAATTCACCTAAGATTTTGGGACCTCCGTAATGTTATTTGTCTCCATGCCCTTCTCTCTGTTCTCATGGCCACCATCCTAGTTCAAGCCCTTAGCACCTCTCACTTGAACCATTGTAATAACTTCCTATTTGGTTTCCCTGCCTCGAATCTCTTCCTTCTCCCACCCATCCTCCATACTGCTGCTAAAGTGATACTCTAAGAGCACAAATCTGACTGCATCACTCTTCTGTAAATTCCAACGGCTTCCTATGACCTCTAGAATCAAATATAAATTCTTCTATTATTTAAGACCATTTATAATCTGTCTCTAGTCTACCATTCCAAGATGATTATGCATTACCTCCCTTCCTGTCCTAAGGGCTATTCCCCAGCCCATGACTCCTTTCTCCATGCCTTCGTACCCCATGTCCAGCATGCAGCTCCCTCCTTACCTCAGCCTCTTAGAATCCCTGCTCAAGCATGTCCTCTGTAGGGTGATGAGGGTAAGTGATGAGGAAGGGCTTGGTGGTTTTCTGGGAAAGAGAGCAGTGGCCTCTGAAGTGGGGTATGGTAGAAAAAGTCCTAGTCGGGAGTCTGGACACTTGGGTCTCAGCTATGAAACTAATCAGTTAATCGGTAAGCATTTATTAAGTGTCAGGCATGATATGAGGTGCTTAATACTGGAGATGGAACAATGGATTGAGGAAGAGCTGGTTTAACTGGACTGTGAAGAACAGAAAGGGCAGAAATGTGTAATAATCCTAAAGAGCGACATAGCCAGATGGTGCTTGGGGAATATTACTTTTGTAATTGTTTGGAGGATGACTCCGAAAAGGAAGAGACATGAGGCAGGGAAACCAAATAGGAAGTTATTGCAGTGTTCCAGGAGAGAGTTGTCGAGTGCTTGCATTAGGCTGGCAGTCATATGGATAGGGAAGTAAGGATGGGTGTGAGAGGTATCAAGGGAGAATCAACAAGACTTGGCAACGGGCTGGATATGGGGGGTGGAGGAAGGTGAGAAGCCAGAGCTGTAAAACCTGATGGGGAAGGGGATAAGCATTCACATAGCACCTACTATGTGCCAGGAACTGTGCTAAATATTTTTTTAAAAAATAAATATTACCTCATTTGATTCTCACAGTAACCTTATAAAGTAGGTACTGTTATTATACCCATTTTACAGTTGAGGCGATTGAGGCAAACAGAGATTAAGTAATTTGTCCAGAGTCATGCAGCTAGTAAATGTCTTAAGACTAGATTTGAACTGAGGTCTTCCTGACTCCAGATCCAGCACTGTTATCAGCTGTGATAGGAAGGATGCTTCCTGTCTCCACAGAAACAGGGATGTGAGGGAGAGGAGTTAAGAGTTGGTTTAGTGGGACAGATAATGAGTTCTCTTTTGGGCATGTTGAGTTTGAGAGTCTATGGGATTTTTAGTTGAAAATTTCTAATGGGTAGTTGGTGACATGGGTTGGAAGTTCAGGAGGGAGGCTAAGGCCGGACCTGTAGATCTGGGAGTCATCTGTATAGAGATGGTAATTGGGCCGTGGGAGCTGATAAGAAAGACCATCAAGTAAGAGAGTTTAGAGAGAGAAGAGGGTTCAAGACATTCACACTTGGGGATGATGATCCACTGAAGAGGATGGGAGTGGAGCAGTTAGAAGGGAGGAGAAGAACAAGGAGAAAGAATGACATCATGAAAACTGAGAGGAGAGTTTCCAGGAGGAAGTGATGAGCACTGTCAGTGGCTGCAGAGAAGTGAGGAAGGATGAGGGCTGAGATGAGGCAACTGGGCTTTACAACTCAAAGATTATGAGCAAATTAGAAAAGAACATGTTCATTTGGGCAAAGTAATTGGAAGGGGAAGGAGAGGGAATGAAGGCATTGAGGAGAGATGGGCTTTTCTAGGAATTGAGTGTGAAAGGTGGGAGGGATATAAGAGGAAGACAGCTACCATAGAGGAGGGCAAAGTGAGGGCTTTAAAAATTAGCAAGGTGACTTGATACTTGTTACTGTACCTCCCTTGGCCTCAGTTTCCTTTTCCATAAAGTAAGGGAGTTGGATGAGATGTTTTCTAAGGCCCCTTCTGGCTACAGCATTCCATGTTCTCAAATTCCTTTCAGTTTGAATAGTCTGTGAGCATCAGGGTACAATACAAATCTCTTCTGTTTCCCTCACCTTGGTTGATGTGGGTGGAGAATGTGGTACCCATTGCAGATAAAAGTCTTATCTGTACATCTCCAGGAACAGGCCCCTATTCCCTTCTTAGCTCTTTTGAGCCTGACAAATAGTTCTCATTGGAAATCCTTCTCCAGCTCTTATGAGAAAGCCCAAGTGGCTGGAGGTTTGTTGTTGTTTGTGAAGCTATGCTGTTTCCAAGATGTCATCGCTCCAGAGAAAGCTATTATTCCTCCCAGGAATAAACAAGCTTGTTTACAGCTCAGTTCCACTGAGTAGGGAGAGGCTGGCGCCTCTCTCTGGGGTTGGGTCTGGGTGAGCTAGGGCAGCTTGCCTTGTTCCTCAGATCCAACTTCTCCATAGAAAAGAGTTCTGCTTTGCCAGCAGGGTACAACTGCAGTGGGCCTAGATATAGGACTATCTCCTTTCAGGGAGTGGAAGAAGACTCGAGCCATGTATCTAGGGCCTTTGGGGACATAAGAGCTCCCTGACAGAGGTCATAGGAGCTTTACTGTAACAGCAGAGGGTGCTGGACCATTTGGAGTGTGTGCATGGGAGGGGAGCACAATTTATCTTGTCCAGATGTGGTTAAAATTCTTCCCACGGCATTCTTCCCTTCTCCCTGAGACTGACTTTGCATGTTGCCTGGCACACAACTTCAGAGTTTGCCCTTTTCTCACATTCAGTTTGAATATAAGGTTATATTCCAAAAGTTCATTTGCAAGTGAGTCATTTGAATTTCAGAGCATTTTCCTTTAGAAACAATGGCACAAGGTGGTTAGGTTCCTGGGCCAGCCCACAAAAACCCATTTGACCCAAAATGTCATTAAAACAGTACTGATCATGGCCCTGAGCCATGTGGAGTCCAACTTGTGAACCCCACAGGGTTTTGAGAGAAGAGCAGATGGAGAATCCTGAACCAAGGCAGCTTTGCAGCAGTGTTGAGGGGAAGGCTATGGCCAAAGTTTTCCAACTTTTCTTGTCTTGTGGACCTTTCTGGCTTTCTGCTGGAGTCCCTATGGATCCCTTTTCAGATAGTGTTTTTAAATGCATAAAATAAAACACATAGGATCACAAAGGAAACCAAAGGTTAGTGAAAATAAAGGTGTAATTTTCCCTCCCACCTAAATTCATGGTCCCTTTGGACCTCAGGTTAAGAATCCCTGACTTATGCAAGAGTGGTTTGGTGGTAGAAACCATTCATGAATCAAGTCTTAAACCCAAGAAGAATGTATGTTCAACAAAGCCTTTATTTTTGGGACCACAACTAGCCAACTTAGCAGACAGCCTGGAGTGGAGAGAGGGCTCACCTTAGAGCCAGGAAGACCCAGGTTCAAGTTCTGCCTCAGACACCTTCTGGCTGTGAGATTCTGGGCAAGTCACATAACCTCTTAGTGCCCTGGGCAACTGTCTAGCCCTCTTAGTTGTAGCTGAGTGGTGGAATTGTTTCAGCTGAGTGAGGTAACCACACCAGGAGTTCCCTGTAGCAATTAAATTATCCTCCTTTGTACTAGAGTTACTTCTTTGCATGAGTCTAAGAAGAATCTCAGTAGAGGCTTCACCAGACTCAGAGGCAGAAGTTCCAAATTCTAGTGCAGGTTCTTTTACTTAATAGCTTTTTGACTTTGAATTGTTTCTCCTTCTGAGCCTCAATTTCTTAATCTGTAAAATGAACCAGATCTCTAAGGTTCCTACCTTTTCCAACATTTTGTGCTGTCATATTATTTATTCTGTGGGTCCTTCCATGACTGGGATGTGAGAAGCAGGCATGGAAGAGTGCTAAAAGGCAACTTTTGTTGTAACTTTGCCTGCTGCACACTTGCTTTGTGCTGGCGTTGGATTTGGTGGTACTGATGTAGCCAGGAGAGGGAGAGTCTAAAGCAGAATCTGGGGAAGGTGTAAGTGACCACTGAGGTTTCTAAGCAGTTAGTTGCTGCAGGTTGGGACTGTAGGACAGGGCTGTTTCCGGAGCCTGTGCTCCTCCTCCCTCCAGATGAAGGATGCAGAGATGCTTACGTAATTGGGAGGAAGAGATGTCAGAAGAGCTCTTCATTAAGCTGCCTTCGAATCCCTCTTCAGCCCCTCATGTCTCTGATGTGCCCTTGTCACATTCTACTGTGAATCACAGTGGCCTGTCTCTTTCTTGTTTCTTCTATTTGGCTATAAGCTTCTTTAAGGCAGGGACTGGCCTTATTTAATTTTTTCATTTCCCACAGCACCTGGGATCCCCAGATCACAGATTTGGAACTTGAAGGGAGCTAAAGTGATGTTAAATTCATCCCCCTTATTTTATAGGTGAGGAGACGGAGGCACAAAAGATGAATTGCCTTGTCTAAGATCACGCTGATAATAAGTGGTAGAGCCAGGGTCTGACCAATCCAGCCTGCTTTTCACTGCTCCACACTGCCTCTCCATGGCCCAGGCATTACGGGAAGCTTCTTTGGCTCCTGCTCTACAAGACTGAAGCACATTCTCTCAGTAGGCCTCCTTTCTGAGCCTCCTTCACATGACCGGTTCTGTGGAGCGATGGATGGAAGTCATGCCATTATAGGGCCCTTGGGCAGCTGCTTCCACTGCCATTGATGATCCCTCCTGATGCTGGTATTTGACCACACCTGGCGGGGGAGGAGGTTTCAGCTTTTACCCCGAAGGTGCGAAAGTTCACTGCTTCTGCTTTCCTGAGGCCACAGGGCCATTACTTGAACTTCTGCTTCCCGTTCCCCAGGGGTGCAGTGAAGCTTCCTGCTTCGTGACTGTGGTTACCAATAATGCTCTGATCCTAAAGCTGGGGCTGACAGTCTGTCAAGAGGCCATGAGTCAGGCACCAGTTCACAAGATCAGCCCCTTGGGAATCCTACTGAAGTGGGGGCTCTAAAGGCTAGCATTCTGCGGAAGCGCCTTAGTAAGTAATGTTCCCCCTATTCTAGTTTCAGTCAATGAGTTTCCTAAAGAAAGGGAAGAAAGGTGGAAGTAGATTTCACTTGTTTTTCCTCCTCAGAAAGGCTTCTTCCATTTGAGTTACTCTCTTTGGATCTTCCCCATTCTCCTGGCAGGGCTTTGTAAAGGTCCCTTCTCCCTTGCCCGGTGCCTCAGTTTTATGATAGCTCTGATTTTAGCTTCTTAAATACCTCCAGATAAGCAGAAGATAGTGGTGGGATTTTTTTCAAATATATTTGGCCTTTGGATTGTCATCTCTACATTCTACTGAGTCCTTCTTTGTTAGGGTTTTGCTTATAGGAAGGGTCTGAGTATAAGAAGATAAGTGAAGGAGAGAGTTGACACCTCATCTTAGATGGCCACAGTAATATTTGTATTGTTCTTATGACCTTTCTAACTCCCTCTCTCCTGTTCTGATGTTGACCATACCCTCCTTCCTGAATGGTCGGGGCCCTCATGATGGACCTCAGATCTTTAAGTGTAGACTGGTTCAGAGAGAGCTCTTGACCCAGTCCCTGCCCTGCTGCTTGCAGGGAATCTGGGAGGGGAACAAAGTTTACCTTTGCCAAAGGGTCAGTAAGAGTGAGGATTCTGGGCATTTGGTACTGGAAAATTCCCCTAAATTCAAGAGAAGTGTAGTTTTTCAATGCCCTTGTCATTCTATACTGGGGAATCCCAAGTAAGGGAGCAACAAGGAGTTAGGATCAAAAGGAATGATTTTTTTCCAGTGTGGTGGCCTAGGAATCAGGATTCTAGTCCTGGTGTGGCCAATAGTGCTCTCTGTGACTTTGGGTAAGTCAGTTAACTCCTGTGAGCCCTAACTTTCTCATTTCTAATTCAGGAATAATAATACTTAAGCTACCTGCCTGATGATGTTAATGTGAGGAAAGCACTTTGTAGACCCTTGAATGTTTTACAAAAGTGAACTGTTTTTACTTTTATTCTGAGAACAAGCCAAGTTGTTACTCTGTGGCCAGATTCTTTTGGAAAGTTGGTTATGACATAGCAGGAATGTCACGGCTTCCCCTAGGGGGTATTACTGGACTCTGGCATAGGGCAAGTGAATGCAGGTGAGTAATGCCCACCTCTAGGATCCTGGAAGTTCTCAACTTAGACTGAGAGGGTTAATCTGCTGCATAGTTCAGTGTCACATTGAGTTAGAGATTGGGGCTCAAGAATCAGATTGTGGCTAGGATGTGTGGGAGGCTCACAAGAACTTAGGAACCTGAAGCCAGTTGTCTGTGAGGACCAGGGAATCCATGGTTACGAGAAGTGATGGACAGACCCATATGTACAAAAATATTTATAGCAGCCCTTTTTGTGGTGGCAAAGAATTGGAAATCTAGGGGATGCCCATCAATTGTGAAATGGCTAAACAAGTTGTGGTTTATGAAGGAAATGGAATACTATTGTGCTATAAGAAATGAGGAGCAGACAGACTTCATAATAACCTGGAGAGACTTATATAAACTGATGCTGAGTGAGGAGAGCAGAACCAGGAGAACATTGTACACAATTACAGACACATCACATCTGTTATGACTAACCTTGATAGACTGGGCTCCTCTCAGCAATGCAAGGCTATAAGACAATTCCAAAAGACTCATGGTGGAAAGTGCTATCCACATCCAAAGAAAGATTTGCGGAGCCTGAATGTAGATGAAAGCAAACTACTTACTCTTTCTCTTTTAAATTTTGTTTTGTTTCTTCTTTCTATTGGTTATAATTCTTCTTTACAACTTGACTAATGTTTAATGTGAAGGTGTTTGTAGAACCTCTATCAGATTGCATGCCACCATGGGGGGGAGGGGGAGAAAATTTGAAACTCAAAACTTTGTGGCACTGAATGTTGTAAACTAAAAGTAAATAAATAAATAATAAAAGAAGTGATGGACAGGCCCAATATCATGGTAACAGAGGATTAGGATTCGCCAACCTTGGGAGGCACAGACAAGGTCAGAAGTTAGGGTGGGGATCCAGAAGCCAGCTAGACAAGGTAGGGTGGGTAAAGGGCACTACTGCTTCCATACAGGAGGGACCCAAATACTTAGGTGAAAGAAGTTTGACCTTGGGCGCGCTTCATAATACTTCCTTCCAGGGCAAGAAATAATTTATGTGGGTTGATGGCTAGCCCTACAGTTATGTGTATATGGAAAATAACTGCCTCTGGTTGATGAACTTTGCTTGAACTATGAGCAATCTGTGGGACAGGGACTATATTGGTTAGTCTCAGACACTCATCTCAGACTCTGAGATGGCCCTTATAAGTGGACCAATGTCCCCAGTGATGACCTTGGACCAGGCCTGATCAAATTCAGGACCTGCAGGACCAGGTCATCTGGCCTAATGTTCTCTCCACAACTTCCCACTCCATTTGTTTGGTCTGTTGCTTCCATCCAGGGGTGTGCTAGTAAATGTTTAACAACAGGCTTTCTTTAAAAAGTGCCAAATTTTAAAGTTTTACCTGTACTATTAACATTTTCTCCATCACTTTATTAAATCTGGACAATCGACAAAACAAGAAATCAATTTATGGTGTGGTGTAAATGCTCACAGTGAAAATTTAACAATTGGCTCTCCCTGGCTGTTGGGAGCTGGTTCTAGCACACCCCTGCTTCCATCCCTCCTCTAGGGATTTTCTCTATACAGAATCTTCCCTTACTCTGAAGAGCTAAAATGTTTTCGGGATATTCCTAGTAAATGGGAGATAATACCGAGCATTTTTCTGTGAAGAATCTTACCAACTCAAGGGAGACAACATTTTGTGTTTTAATACCATCTGCTTCCTGAAGGCAGGCACCTAAAGAGCATGTGAATAGAAAAGGGAATGTTTGCGTATTTCTTCCTAGGCAGACTGGTTTCCTTGGGCAGTGAGTTGTTCACTGTTTCTGCACCATATTTGAGCCTTTTCTCAAATTTGAAGCTATGGGAGCTTTTTGTTTTATGACACAAGGATAGGCAAACATCTGACACATGGTTGTAGGTAAACCTTCTGGAGGCACCAGGGCCTCCTTCTGAAAGGTCAGGGTTAAACATTCAAGAAACTACATTGTCTATTTGTGGAAAACTATAAAGATGGGTTTTGCAAAGCCATACAGCTGCTGAAATTCTATCTCGTTCACAGCAAACTTAGAATGTGTGAGCTAAGATCTTAGACTGTACTGTGGCTTTTGTCCAACATTCTCTTTTTGAGAAGGGAGGTAACGTCCTTCGTGCAGGGCCACTGAACAGAGGGATGAAAAAATGAACTTGATTCTACTCTTTCTGTGCTGTCAAAACAAATTTTTCAGCCTCACCACTAGTTTTCCTGGATGGATTGTTAAGTTTTAACTTAAAGGGCTGCCTTTCCAAATCCTCAACTACTCATTCACCTGTTTAGTACTTACAGATCACCTACTACTAGTGTTCCTAGACTTGTGTTAGGTGTTGTGTGGGATGGAAAAGCAGATCTTTCCTTTGCCCTCAAGGAGTGTATAGTCTGGAAATGACTGTACCAGGTTCTCTAAGAATCCATCCTTTTATGGGTTTCCCCTGTCTCTGAAAGGGCTAATAATTCTGCCTAGCCTCAGCTTTTAGGACAAGAAGCCATCCTCCTGCTATTGTTTCTCCTTTCCCCATGCCTGTCTAACCCCCACCCCATTTCCACATATGCCAGTATCTCAACCAACTCTTCAAAAACCCAGGTCCTGCTACTACTCTTGTTCTGGATAAATCAGAAAGCAAATGACAGTTCTGAGAAGTTTTCGGCTTCCTATCCACTACCCCCTCTACAGCAGCCCTAAAACCTTGGACTGAATTTGGTAGGGGATTTAATGAAATACTAAACTGAGCCTCCTTTCAGTTCATTTCCTGCTCCTCTGTTATCTGATATGGGTACTAGGCAGAATTAAATAAAGCTATGGCTAGGCCAAATTAAAAGATGGAGTAGATCTAGAAATTCTCTTGAAAGGAGAGAAAAGTCAGGTCTCTGAAAATGTTAGGCTTAGAATGCACAGGAAGGCACAACCCAATTTCTTCAAATACCAATGTGATCAGTTAGGTCCTCAGACCCTCTGCCCAGGGACTGGGAGAGGAATGGTGTGTCCAACTGAGCCAAGGCCTGGGGAGGAGGTGCTTCCAGCCCAGCTTCTTCCCAGGCAGGAGCAGTTTACACTCTCTGGAGGCTTCTGAGGGGTGGATTACCTTTGAGGGGTGAATTGATGTGTCCCAGGACTCTCTCTAAGGGCAAGTAGGGAGTTATTTGTTATCCTTTTTGAAGGTGGCTAGAGCATGTATAAATGTTGTCTCAGCCTGTTCTACTTCCTCTAGGATTTCACCAAAGATCCACAAGTGCATATGTATAAGAAGTCAGTCTGATGCAGTAGAAAGAGCACTGGGCTGGGAATCTAGAAAGCTGGGCTTGCAGTATCTTTGTACAATGAAGGCCTGGCACTAACTGGCCTCTAAGTTCTCCTCTCAGCCGGCCTTGGCTTGTAGTCAGCAGTAGCCAGCTACAGGCTGGAGCAGTCAGAGAAGGAAAGCTCTGCCAGTAGCTCATACCACCCCTTCCTGGAACCTTGGAAGAGATCAGAGCTTTCCAGTTTGGGGCCAAGTGGCTGCCTTCTGAACTTCTGGTGAGGAGTCCTCCTGTTAGCATGAAACTTCCAGGCAGAAACCCCAGGGTTCCTATAGCTGAAAGGGTGGGCCAGCAATGGCACTTGGAGGAAGCTAGTGACCATGTGGTAGAGGGGAAGGAGCCTTGAACCAGTAGGGTCACCTTAAGCCAGTCATTTTCTCTCTCCTTGGGCCTCAGCTTCCCTTTCTAAAAAACCCAGGTGCTTGAACTTAGGTGACTTTTAATGCCTTTTTTTACTTCTAACTTCTAACATCCTATGATTCTTAAATAGGCCCTTTGGCTAGGAAATCTCTCATAGAAATCTCCTGTGGTGAAACCAAGAAGAACCTGCCCCTTGATGGAGGCCAAGGTGATTAGGAGGTACTTCCCCTTTTCAGCATTGTTTGTTTTTGCTCTAATCTACTGGTGGGAATGGTCTGAGCTGCCTAACTTGCATTTCTGGTTTTGGGTCTGTCACTGTATTCTTCAGCCCCCAACCCACCAGGCTGTTGGTAAAAGAGTCACCAGCAGGGCAGGCCAGGGCCACACCTACCCCTCCTCCTGAACCCCACCCCAGGCCACCCCAGGAAAGGGGGAACTCAGAGCTAGTCAGTTCCCTTGAGAAACATACCTGGGGGGTGTCCTGCCTCGGTGGTGGCGCTAGCTATGGATGAGAATCCACTGGCTGTTTACCATCCTTTTTTCTGCTGAGCACAAGGAAGCAGGTAGAGAATTGTCCGGGAAAGTAGGGATTCTGTTGATTTGTTGGGTGGCATAACAAGCCAGGATTTGAAACCTGGGAATGATGAGGTTGCTTCTCAGGAAGCAGTAGCCTCTCAGTCACATGTAAGGGAGAAGAGGAGCACCTCAGCTCTAAGGTGGCCTCAGATTCAGTGTGGACAGGGAGCTGCCTTGCAGAGTTAAGTCCAGCCCTCCACTTCTAAGAATGGGCACTGCTTAGTGTATGTGTGTGTGTGTGTGTGTGTGTGTGTGTGTGTGAGAGAGAGAGAGAGAGAGAGAGAGAGAGAGAGAGAGTGTGTGCCTGCGCGTGTGCGGGCACGTGCACCCGCGCTGGAGGGGTGAGGGGAGGAGGGAGAGCAGAGCAGGAGCTGGGCCAGAGGCTTCAGGTCTCAGCAATTAGGTGAGGCTTAGCTGTGGGGAAGAGATTCGATTTATTTTCCTGGCTCTGCATTTGGCCTCCAAAAGTTTTCTTCTGTTCAAAGTGCTTTCATGAGTATTATTTGAGTGTATCTCATAAGTTTGCACAAAATCCTGTGTAATCGGTATATTGGTTGAGCTGAGACTTAGAAGCCAGATTTCCTTACTCCTGCTGCAGTGCCTTTTCTGTTAAACTGCAGTGCTGAAACAGGGCCCAGTACAGAGCATGTCTGAGCAGAGGATGGAGAGAGATGGCCCAGATCTGTGTCCCTAACCCCCACCTCCTTCCATCCTTGTTGATTGCCGAGGCAGAATGGTCATTCTAGGCCTCAGGCAGGATATCCTGAGGTAAGAGCAAGGGGGTTACATCCACCAGGAGACGATGTTAGAGTGGGGGAAGGGGGAGGTGGACCTCTCTGTTTGCTGGGCTACCTGGCCTCATCCTGTAGCAGGAATCTCACTGGCAGTGTTTTCCAGAAGCCAGTTTGAATTTTTCTTGCTAATTGCTGTTTGGGTCATTGTTCATTTAGATGGGATTAGAACTTCTACAATTTATATCCTAGTCCTAGCTTCAAGCAAGGATTGAGCAGGAATGGCATAATTCTGGTGTCTTTTAGTGCTGTTGTAGATATGACCAGAGGACCCCAGTTGAGAAGCCCTGTCTCTCCGCGTACCCTCAGGGTTTAGGGAAGTAGAATTGGTCTCCGAACTTTGTTGCCCCTGGAACCTGGTGTGTAGAGGGCAAACATAAATTTAACATACTGAGCCCTCTTTGCTATCCTAGAGGTCTGCTGTAGTAATATCCACCCAAATGTTAGTGTTGGTCAAATATCCTCTTGACTTTTCACTTTCTCATCCTTTCTTTTCTATCTCTCACACAATGGCCCTACCTATGTCCTCTGCCAGACTCAGTCAGAACCTGCCATGTGTGATGGGTGGATACATTGTCGTAAGCCTTTGATCACCAAACCTTCGATTGGTTCAGTCCTAGGAAGGCAGTTATTGAACCTTGCTACACACATTGGGAAGGCTCTGAAGAGCCTCCTGGCGAAGGCCCTTGTCTCTGCATGCTTGGCCTTGGCTTCTTGTCTTGACCTCTGGCTTTTTGGCCCCTGGTTGGTCTTAGGAGTCTCTGGCAATTTGGAGCCCCCTCAAGGGAATCAGTCTTCAGGTTACAAGTTGTTATTTGGGATGTGGGCAGGTTGGAAGGACCAGGGGAATTTTTCATTTGGACTCCTAGAACATTTGAGTTCAAATCCCAGCCCTGCTGCTTAATACCTTTGTAACTAGAGGCAGATCACTTCTTCCTTCTGGATCTTGCTTCCTTATCTGCAAACTGAAGATCTGGATAATCTCTTTCAATTAAAAATCCTCTGGTCCTATTGCCATTAGCCCTGAGTATATGAGCCAAGGCTTCTGGGACCTTGGCACAACCTGATGTTTTCTGGCCTCATCTTGTGCTTGTTCTCTCTTTTGTTCTCCTCCAGATGCTCGAGACAGACGTGGATGAAAGAAGAGAGATGCCTTCTGAGGAGGAGATACCCCCTTCTACTGAGGTGGGGGCTAGTGGGGCATTTGAGGAACCAGGGCCCACTGAGAGCAACCATTCCCAAAAGGAAGTGCTTGCAAGGGAGGCCACAAGCCTGGAGGTACCCCAGCCTGCTGAGGGGGTGGCCAATGGGGCACCTGAGGGACTTAAGCCTCCAGAAAACAACCTATCCCAGGTGGAGCCACCTGCAGAGGAGGCCACAAGCCTGGAGGTGCCCCTGACTGCTGAGGGGGTGGCCAATGGGGCACCTGAAGAACCTGAGCCTCCTGCCAGTGACTGTCCTCAAGGGGAAGTGCCCACAGAGGAGGCTGCAGGCTCTAGGGCCCCTCCCTTAACTGAAAAGCAGCCCTTTGTGATCCCCGAGGTCCGCCTGGACCATACCTTCAGCCAGAGCTTAGGAGCAGAAGGGATAGAGCAGGATGGTGCCCTGGATGAAGAGGCTGAGGAAGAGGAGGAAGAGGTTGAGGGTGAGGAAGGGTATGAAGATGAGGACGACGAAAGTGATGACAACTACCTAGACCGGAATGAAGCAAAACGGTGCAGCATGATCGAGACATCGGGTGCTGAGGGGGCCTTCATGCTGACGGTGCAGAGCTCCCTGCGGCGCCGCACTCACAGCGAGGGCAGCCTCCTGCAGGAGCCCAAGAGCCACTGCTTCACTTCAGACACCACCCTCAACTGCTCTGATGGAGAGGCCAAGAAGAGTGGCTGGGCCCTGGCCTCGCCCAGGACCGTGAAGAAGGAGCTGGCCCGCAATGGGGGCTCCATGCACCACCTTTCCCTTTTCTTTACAGGACATAGAAAGGTAGGTGAGAGCGCCTCTGGGGGGACTGGGAGCACACCCTGGGCTGGAGCAAAGGCCCTGCTGAGTGTGACAGAGATGGATTCCACCAATGTCATACTAAACTCAGGGCCAAAGAACAGAGATTCCTCATCTTCTAGAGCAATGGTTCTCAACCTTCCAATGCTGCAACCCTTTAATACAGTTCCTCATGTTGTGGTGACCCCCAACCATAAAATTATTTTCGTTGCTACTTCATAACTATAATTTTGCTACGGTTATGAATCATAATGTAAATATTTGATATGCAGGATGTATTTTCATTGTTACAAATTGAACATAACCCCCAGGTTGAGAACCGCTGTTCTAGAGGAAGAGACTGAGGCAAAGAGAGAGCTTAAATGACTTGCCCAAATTCATGCAAGTAGTCAGTCATAGAGGCAGGATTGTTGTTGTTAAATTCTGGCTCTCTGTAACCCAATTTGGCATTTTCTTGGCAAAGATACTGGAGTACTTTGCCTTTTCCTTCTCTAGCTCATTTTACAGATGAGGAAACTGAGGCAAATAGAGTGAAAGGACATGCCCAGGGTCCCACAGCTAGTAAATATCTGAGGCTGGATTTGAATTCAGGTCCTCCTCACTCCAGGGTCAGAGAGAAGCAGGATTAGAAAGCTTGTCTAGGAACAAAGACCTCCTGAGAATAACCCATCCCTTGGAGAGCCCACCTGCAGGGGAGGCCACAAACCTGAAGGTGCCCCTGCCTGCTGAGGGGCTGGCCAAGGGGGCTCCTGAAGAACCTGGGCCTCCTGCCAGTCAATGTCCTTGAGAGGAAGTGCCCACAGAGGAGGCTGCAGGCTTTAGGGCCCCTCCCTTAACTGACAAGCAGCCCTTTGTGATCCCTGAGGTCCACCTGGACCGCACCTTCAGCCAGAGCTTAGGGGCAGAAGGAATAGAGTAGTATGGTGCCCTGGATGAAGAGGCTGAGGAAGAGGTTCTGTGCTAGAAACCAGGAGAGGTGGACCTTATAAGAAAGTATAAAACAATAGTCCTTGCTTTCATGCATGGACGTTATAACTTAGTTAAGGAAACAAAGCACTCTCATACAAAATTAATAAGCAAAACAATAATACTAGAGATGTAGGAGGGCATCAGATACTGAATTCCAAATGTATGGTACAGAGCACAGTAGGCATTCAGAGGGTGATGGCCCTTGAACTTCTGTGACCTGGAAAGGGCTGAGAAAGTTTCTTGAGGGAGGTGAAGCTGAACAGGGTCTTGAAGGATGGGTAGGACTTGGCTCTGTTAAGGCAGGAGAGAGAGAAATAATGTGAAGAAGGAACAAAGACGGGCATCTACAAGGTGGGTTAACTTATTTTGAGGAATGACTAGACTTTGGCTGAGGCTAGAGGGATAGGCTGGGACTTGATTAGCAGGCTGAGGAGACTGGACTTGGGGCTGGAGATGTCAGAAAAGAAGGCCCATTTTCCCTCTCTGGTCATCCTTGTCTCAAAGAATATTTTCTTTAGGAGAATTTGAGGCTCAGGGTCTAGACATCAGGGAGTGCAGAAACTCCATCCTCAGCATCCTGAACTTCAGACCTTACAGACATGTTTGTTTATTTATTTTTAAAATTAAATCTGTATTTTATTGACACTCTTTTTCTGTGTGGCTGTCACTTCCCAATGACACTCCCTTACCCCCTTTTCAAAACAAAGATGGGCAGCTAAGCAAAACAGAGTAATGCTTTGGCCCCAAAATAACGCATTGGTCCCGAAAGATTTACTCATATGTCTTTCTAGACTTGCCTGGGAGCAGAGAGAGGTCCCCCCCTTTCTGATGAGTCGGCCAATTGATGCCCAGAGAGGGGCAGGTGCTTGCCTTGAGTGACTAGCCAGAGTACCTTTCACATACCAGATTTTTAATACCTGCTTAGTGAATTGAATGGGGTTGGGGTTAGAACCTGGGCCCATTAAGGGGGGGCATGCTTAAATTAATCCTTAAAGCATGTGGGCCCAAGAATATGTTGGGTTTTGACTGAAATATTGGCATCAGAACATTGAAAGCTCATTAAGGGGAGCAGCGATGAGAGAAAAAGTTCCAGTGGACTGGATCAGAGCAGAGATTGAGAGCTGGCTTACCCCTGCCCTCTAGTGGAGAGACACCCCAACCACAGCTCCTGAGCCAGATTGAATCGTTTCCTTCCATCAGTGTCCAGAGATCATGGTCTTCAGGACCATAGTTTGCTGGCTTTCAGATCTGCTTTATTAGGGTAAGCCTCACTCAGAGGCTGTTTGCCAGTCTGAAGTGGCAAATAGTTTTGCCCTCCTTCAAAGTGTTGTTGTTCAGTTGTTTCCAGTTGTTGTTTCTGACCTCATTTGGTGTTTTGTTGGCAAATATACTGGAGTTGTTTGCCATTACTTCATTTTACAGATAAGGAAACTGAGGCAAACAGGGTGAAGTGACTAGTCCAGAGTTACACAGCTAGCAAGTATCTGAGGCCAGATTTGAACTCAGGAAGATGAGTTTTTCTTATACCCTATCTGCTGCACCGTGCCCACTTCTTCAAAATGCTCCATGCTTTAAAATCTTTTCTTCCTCCTTCCTTCCTTCTTTTTTTCTGTCCTCTCTTACCCAGAAAAGGAATCTTACTTCCTCAGTTTACATGACTTTAGCCAAGAAGAAAGCAACCTGATTATCTTAGAACCATAGAATGTTGGAGTTGGAAGGGTCCTTAGAAATCATCCAGTTCAGTCCTCTTCATGTTGAAGAGGAAGACACTGTGACCCAGAGAGGAGCAGGGTGTGATGGATTTGTTCAAGGAAATCCACACAAAGCAAGGTCATGAAAGAGCCAGCACTAAAACCCAGGTTTCCTGATTCCTAGGTCTGCCTTCCTTCACATCCAAATATCCGCAGAAGTTAGTTCTCTTTAAAAACTTCCTTAAGCTACTACTTCCAAATAGATTTTGTAGACCTATGTGCATAGAAAAAAATTCTGTATCAATATTCACCTTTCAAATGATCTCTTTTCCACAGATTTTCCCCTCATCAGGAGATCTTCCCTGGAGTAGAAGTGAGGTCTGGATTATTATTATTAAACAATAATAATAACTTATTCATCATGACTTATCCAGGAGTCAACAAGCATTTGTTATGTGCTTACTCTGGTCAGAGAAAGAAAAGCAAAAATACTGTCTCTGTCCTCCTGGAGCTCCCATTCTAATAGGGCAAACACATGGAAATAACCGTGTGCACAAGAGATCTACAGAAAGGAGGTGGAAGGTAGTTTCCAAAGGGAAGAAGGAGCAGAAGGATGAGGCAGGCCGCCTAGAAAGGCTTTCTGCAGAAGATAGGACTTGAGCCGAGGCCAGAAGAAGGCCGGAGAAGCTAATGCTAACCTTCCCATAGCACTGTAAGGGTGTACAAAGCATTTTGTATGTTGTTTCTCATTTGATCCTCACTGATAGTCCTTTGAGTTAGGGGCCGTTATTATCCCCATTTTGCAGATGAAGAAACTGGTGCAGAAAGCCATTAAAATAACTTGCCTAGAATCATGCGGCTAGGAAGTGTCTAAAGCAGTTTTTGAACTCGGGTCTTTCCAACTCTAAGTCCAGAGCTCCATCTAGTATATCATTCTGTCTCTAAGATCTAAGAATGAACCTCATCAGCATCTACTCCTGGGACAGATGAATGTCAGTGAACATACCTTACAACATACCTTTGTATAACTAATTTTAATTTGATTTTCACAATGATGCTGTGAAGTAGATAGTACAAGGTTTACAAATGAGGAAACTGAGGCTAAGTGCTTTTGCCTAGAAACCAGTGTTCTTTCTACTGTACCAGGTCCTGGGACTCCTTTTCTCTGCATCATGTCCCCCCTGCTTCTCGTTCCTATGCTGCTTATCTTCTTTCCTTGCTTCCAGCTGCCTTGTCTCTTAGAGATCAGTGCATTAGCTCTTGTCCTTCCCAAGTGAAGCCAATGAATCTTCAAGTGCTTTTTTTCTTGATGACAGTTTGACTAAGCCATTCAGATCTTGTAATATGCTAACTCTAAGGAAAGTCCATTGCCAGGTTTGAAAGGTGCTCAGTGCTTTATGAGTGAGGGTGGTAGGAGTCATTAAATTGCCTTGTGTCCACCAGACTCTGAGGTTGAAAGTCATTCCCCAGCTTTGACTAATGGTTTTCTGGCCCAGTCTTGGGCCCAGGTGGATTCTGTACCTATATCTACCTTATCTTGCTTACCTTCTTTGCCTCTCCTAGTCTTAGATTTTTGCTCTCAGGAAGATTGAAGCCTTGACCAGGCTTCACTCCATGCGCTCAAGGATGGTGTTGGAGCAGGGAAAAGAGAGTCAGGGTGGGGTGTACTGTTGCTCACTGCCAAAACCTTTTCATGAAGCTGACAGGGCATTTGCAGAAAAACCTCAGTTGGGCTGGGAATCCAATTCATTTCAATTTGATGTTGAATTGAATTGGGAATCGGGACTGCTGGGTTAAATCCTTAGGCAAATGCCTTCCATTCATGGTCCTTTTGTTTAGCTACCGGTGAAGTAAGTAGAGTAACAGGGTTTGTTTTTTTTCTTCCTTACCCCCTTCCCTTTACCTCTGCCCATACCTCCCCCTTCCTCCCCTGATCTCAATTCCTGCACCTGTCATGATTCTAGTTTGTGAATGGAAAAATCATTTGCTTGGGAGTTGGGAGCTCTGGGGTTCATGTCCAAACTACCACTAACTTCAGCAAATCCGTTAACCATACCTATACTATACTCAGAATACTGTACTGAGCACTGAAATTTGCTATACAGCCTTGGACAATGCCCTTCAGAGTCTCTGTGTCCTCTTGTAAAAGGTGAATGAGCTTTTCTGGTTGGGACGCTCTGTGACATGCCTTTGAGGCCCGGCCTTGTCCCTGAGGGACTAGTCTCAGGAGGCTGGGAGGATCTACTTTGGGGAGATTGGGTCTGACAGATCCCAGCAGACACCAGAATCAAGACACAAGTCTTGCCCAACAATGGAAGGAAGTTTCTTCCCATGTTTGAACTGCTTTGATTTCCCCAACTCCTGTGGAGGGCGGGGGGAGTGGGAGGGGCTCAAGAGTACCATTGTGCTGGACTGATAAACTGCGGAAGCTTAAGGTTAGAATGGAAGGAAGCCCAGCGCCAGGCTGAGGGGCCAGAGGTGCTTGTTCCCACGGGCGGGGGATGCCCAGTGGAGAGACTGGTATAGGAAGGTGGGGGCCAAATTGTGCCAAAAGGATTATCTGTGTGTAGTTACTTGCCTCAAAACTTTAAAAAAAACCAGAAAATACGTTTTGTGTGTCAACTAGCTTCTGTGATAAAATACCAGCCCACCTGATTGGCATATGAACCCATCCCAGGGACATAGGACATTTACTGTTCCAGCCAATCAGTCTACCAGCAGGTTTTCCTTAAGTATAAACTCTGTGCCCTATGCTGTGGGAAATACAAGAAAACACAATTCCTGCCTTAGAAAAGCTTCTAGTCTAGTTGGAGAGATAAGACTGATTGTTTTTACAGTTGGAGAACAGTGGAGGATAGACTCTGATCAAATACTAAACTGTGTGGTACAGATGTGAACATTGTCAGGGATCACTGAAGGGAAAGATTGTTCGGTCAGCTGGGAAGGCTCTGGAGAGGGCCCCAGGGCCGGGGCAAGGCATGAAAGCATGGGCAGGGTTTGTTTAGGCCAAAAGGAGAGCAGAGAACATTGTTTAGATAGAAGGGGGGGTGGGGGGGGCGAAGCTGCAAGCACCAGTGGGTAGGTGGGCACAGATATGGCTCATGCAAGGGCTATGAAGGGAGTGGCCTGGCTACAAAGAGATATGTGGTATAGTGGGGAGTTAGAGGCCTGGGTCTGCTCCTTAACTTCCTGGACGATCAGTTACCCTCTCTGAATCTCACTTTCTCATCTGAAAAACAAGGTGGTTGGACCAGATAAACTTCTAAGTATCTTCCAACTTTAAATCAACGATCCCGTCATTTTATAAATTTCATGAGGATGAGAGCAAGATGTAGCTTAGTAGGTAGGGTTGGGGCAACCATAATGAATGTGATGTCTAAGGAGATAGCCAAGCACCATTGTAGAGTAGCTGCAGCATTGGACTTGGCATCAGGATTCCTGGGTTCTTGTCCCTCCTTCTGTTATTAACAGACATACTGTGTGACCTTGGATGCTAAGGACAGTGTTTGACAATGCCCAGAGCAATGGCAGATAGGGGGTTTAGCCATTCCTCCAATTCAGCACTTGCTTTACAATCTTGACCCAAGCCAAGGCTGTGCCTCTTTTGACCCGGCAAGTCAGAATCCAGAGGCCTCCTCCTCAGCCAAGGTACTGTCTGGGCTGGAGCTTGCAATGTGCTGAAGGTTGTCCCCCTCCAAAAAACCTCCTGTTTCTCTATTTCCCAATCTGGTCCTGGTCCCCAAAGCATCACTTCATTGGTAGAGGCCTATATACATACTCCTTTCCAAAGGGCTGGAGATGTAGGCTGGGTAGTAACACCTCAGAATGAGGCTTTCTCTGGCCTAACCATAACCTTCTTAATGTAAACAAAACATCTTCATCTTTCCCCAGTTGAGCGCAGCTGAAGCAAGCTGTGATGATGGTGCTGAGGCGTCTCAGAAGAGGAGCAAAAAACTGTAAGTCAAAAAGGGCCTTTTCCAGGGTCTGTCTTCTGAATTGGTGGCTTTCAGACTTCTCTGGCTTGCTTGACTCTCCTGCTTCCTTCCAGATTCCTTCTGCTCTGGGTAGGGGGTTGCTCTCCATGTCACTGAATCCCTTCTCAGACTAGCTCCTCTCAGCCTACCATAGGCACTTCTGCCCCTAAAGTTGAGGTAGAAAGTGCTTGAGGCTTGCTTCCTCCCAGCCCTGGAGAGGCACCCTGTTGTCAACTGAGATTTGGATCAACCAATCCGCCCTTTGAGGAAGACAAGGTGGATTTTTGTGTCTCTCAAAGAAGCTTTAGTGGATCCTCCGACCTCTTGTCATGCTTGACACTCAGCCCATCCCCCTGGAACAGCGTCAGTCAGGAAGTGTTTTTTGGCACCTGCTTTGTGCCAGGCACTGTGCTGGTATTACAGAGAAAAGTAAAAGACAGATCTTGGTCTCAAGGATGGCTGGCATACAAACAGCTATATACAAAGAAGATATGTACCCATGTCTATCTATCTATCTGTGATAAATTGGAAATAATCAACAGAGAAGAAGGCACTCACATTGGGAAAGGTGCTTTGCAGCAGGTGGGATTTTAGCTAAAAGTTGAAGGAAGCCAGGGAAGCTAGGAGGTGGAGATTAGAAGATGGGCAAATGAAAACGCAGAGTCAAGAGATAGATTGTCTTGTTCAAAGAACAAGGAACCTGGTGTCACTGAATTGAGGAGAGAGAGAGAAAGTGTGTGTGTGTGTGTGTGTGTGTTTTGTAAGAAGACTGGAAAGGTAGGAGGGGGCCAGGTTATGATGGGCTTAATGCCAAATAGAGAATTTTTTATTGATCCTGGAGGTATGATAGGGAGACACTGGAGTTTATTGAGGTGGAGGCGTGTATTGGAAGATCATTGGAGAATGACCAGGAGTGCAGACAGACTTGAGTCAGGCAGACCCAGGAGCAAGGTTTTGCAGTAGTCCGAGCATGAGGTGATGAGGGCTTGCATCAGGATGGTGATAATATCACAGAGGAGAACAAGGTATATGCAAGAGACAGTGTGAGGGTAAAATAGACGGGTCTCAGCCACAGTTGGGCGATGGAGGGGTGAGAGAACATTTACATCACACATCGTGTGTTCCGAGTTGTGTGCTAAGCATTCTACAATAAATATTTCATTTTGTCATCATAACAACCCTGGGAGGGAGGTACTATTATTATCCTTACTTTACAGATGAGGGAACTGAGGCAAACAGATTGAGTGACTTTCTCTGGGTCACATGGCTGGTATGTGTCAGGGGTCAGATTTGAACTCAGGTCTTCCTAACTCCAGGCCTGGTGCTCTATCCACTGTACCATCAAGCCGCCCAATAATAAGAAAGTTCAGAAGAAGACATATTTTAGGGGACGAAGGAATGAATCTAGTTTTGGAAATGTTGAGTTCAAGATGGCACATCCAGTTCAAGATGTCCAGTAGACATTGGAGATAAGGAGTGTGAGGTCATCCCAGAGGTCAGGGCTAGATAAGGAGATTGGAGAATCATCATTATCATGGAGATAGTAATTGAATCCATGGGAGCTGATCAGATCAACCAAATGAAAGAGAATGGAGGGGTAAGGAGAAGTGCCAGCCATCAGTTCCTTCTGAGGCTGGAGAATTGCAGCCTCCTCCTCCCCCCTGCTTTTTGCCTTTTTGTTCTTTCTTTTTCAGCTCGAGTACACTAGGACTCCTGTTGCTGGTCTTTCATTTCCCTTTGATTCCTCTTCTGATTCCTTCTTCCTATGCAGTGGTTTTAGCATGATTCCATAATTCCCCTTGCTAAACTCCCTCTCATCATTCAGGCACTTCTTGAAATTGCATCTGCTCCAAAAAGCTTTTCCCACTTAACTTTGAGAGTAGCAGTAATTCCCATGACATACAGCTCCCATGGGTCTTTTCTTCCTTCATCATGGTATTAGATTTAATCTGTTGCTTATTACATAGTGGAAATACTTATACCTTTAAAAATATCTTTTTGCTATAAGGTTTAGAGAGTAAATTCCTGGGGCTATTGCTCCTTAATTTGCTGTGCATTGATGCGTACAGAGACAGCTTTGAAAATGACAGTGACTCAGAACCTCTGAGAGGAATTGGACTAGATGATCTGCAAGGTCCTCCCATTTCCAAAAGTCTGAAAGAACCAAACAAAGATTTATCTATTGATGCTCCCTAATGTTTCGCTCAGCGATTCTTTTTAAAAAAAAATATTTTATTTTTCCTTAATTACATGTAAAAACAAATGTTTTTTTGCTTTTTGGAGGGGGCACTTGGGGTTAAGTGACTTGCCCAAGGTCACACAGCTAGTTTTCTGTGTTAAGTGTCTGATGCCACATTTGAACTTAGGTTCTCCTGACTCCAGGGCTGGTGCTCTACTCACTGCGCCACCTAGCCACCTCCTGTAAAAACAATTTTTAACATTCATTGCTTTTTAAAAAATTTTTTAAAGTTTTGAGTTCCAAATTTTATCCCTTCCTCCTTTTTGTTTCCTCTCTCCAAGATGATAAGCAATCTTATATAGGTTATACATATGTGACCATGTAAAACATTTCCATATTACTGATGGACAAGGCATGTAACTCTACTGGTGATGGAGTCTCAGGAGTCACATTTGAATAGTTGTTTTGAGAGGAATACCTCCTAATTATCAGAGATCATAGTGTCTTTAGGACAAAGGTAACTGGGTCGCTCTCCCTCTACTTAGAAAGCAGTCTCTTATCTGGCCTGTTCAGAAACTGCAGGCATGTCTAGGCATAGCCAATAATGGTTCCAGGGACCTTTCCTGTAGTCTCCAATCACCTGATCAATCAACAATCACTAGCATTCCACAGTTCAGTGTTTTCCTCACTCTATTGGCCTTCTTCCTCTTTTAGGCATCTTGGTCAGGTTTTCTGATTTTGCAGTCCCTTCTTTTACTCTATTACTAGATTTCAAATGATTGGCTAGGAAAGTAATGATGGAAGGTGTGAAAGTGGATGGGATCACAAAGGGGCCAGAGATGTACAGGGAGAAGAGGGGCCAATGGTGGAACTTTAGGGATAGAGCAAACACATCCAAAAGCGGAAGGAGAAGGAGAAGCCAATAAAAGAGATAGAGAAGTACTCAAAGGATAAGAGGGGAATCATAAAGAATCAGCATGATGGAAGCCAAGGAAAGAGGCAGGACGGTATCCTGTGTCACAGAGAGATCAAGGAGTATAAGGACAGAAAAAAGGCCATTTCATTTGACGATAAGGTTAGGCATGACCTTAGGAGAGGGTATTTAAGTAGAGCTAAGGGGATGGAAGCCATTCTGCTAAAGGTTTGAGAAGTCAGTGGATGCCAAGGAAGTTCCGTTCCTGGCTGACAGTCTTTTTGTCTGCCCCAGCTCACTTTAGCTCTGTCTGCCTCAGTTTTTTCAGCTGTAAAACAAGGATAATAATAACACCTACCTCCCAGGTTTATTGTGAGGATTAAATAAGACAATAATTATAAATCACTTAGAACAGTGCCTGGAATATAGTAGGTTAAGCTTAATAAATGCTTGTTTCCTTCTTTCCTTCCAAAACCTATTCTTTGTCCTTCACAATGCCTTCAGTACCTCCATCCCTCTGTTCTAGTCCTTACTTTCTTCTCATTATCTTTCTGAGTTTAGCATAGAGGAGCTCATATTTTATTTTATTTTTTATTTTTTGCTTTTTGGAGAGGGGAAGATAGGGCAGTTGGAGTTAAGTGACTTGCCCAAGGTCACATGGCTAGCTTTTTGTGTTAAGTGTCTGAGGCCGGATTTGAACTCAGGTCCTCTTGACTTCAGGGCCTGTGCTCTTTTTACTGTACCACCTAGCCACCCCTGAGTTTAGCAGAGAGGATAGAGAGCTGGCCTCAAAGTCAGGAAGACCTGGGCTCAAGTCTTGCTTAGGATATACATTGGTTATGTGACTCTGGGGAGGTCATCAAACTTGCCCAGTTGCTCTCAGGGCTCTTTAAATTGTAAGTTGTAGAGACAGTGCTAACCTTGATGGATAGAATTTCTTTATTGGGAAATTCCTTATATGAAATCAGGGGTCTAGTCCATCTCTGTTTCCTAACCCTATTCTTATCTTTCTACTTTACCCTATTCCCATCCTTACCCTAATCCCATCCCCATCTCTAGACCTATCCCTAATCCTATTCCCATCTCTATCCAAATCCCTATTCCTAATCCTATCCCTTTCCCCATCTCTATCCCTAACTATCCCTATCCCCATGCTTATACCCATCCCCATCTCTAAACCTGCTCCTAACCTTGTTCTTATTCCTGTTCCTCTCTCAGTCATTACTTAGCCAGATCAGTTACACACTTTGCTCCACCACTGCCCTTTTGTTTTTGTCGTTGCTCGAGCCATTTCAGACCCTGGCACTACTAAATGCCATTGAAGAAGTCACATAACTGTCCTCAGTTGGATCCACTGCAAATCTGTGTAATCTAAACTCACTTGTGTCCTAAATGCTACACAGTAATCTTTTTTCCTTCCCTAATTGAAGGTTTTTTCCCTGAAAAAAGTTTTATTGATGCTCCTTTTTTTACATGTCAGTCCCTTTCCAGTGACCTCCCCCGCCACATGCGCACACCATAGAACCTGTCCTTGGAGTAAATCAATACAGTCAAGCAAAACAAATTGACAGAAGCTGTGTCTGAAAATGTGTACCCCATTGTATACCTGTGGTTCCTCACCAGGAGGGGGGCTGCCACATTTGCCACCCCGTTGACTGCCACGCTTCCTAAAGTGACTATTTCAGATCTCTTCGCTCCTTGATCCCGTTACCACCTTTTTCCCTCTCTCCTTAGTAGACGACCTCACTTCCTATTTTACCAAGACATGTGGTCCTGGTCTTCTTTTTGTGTTAAGTGTCTGAGGTTGGATTTGAACTCAGGTCCTCCTGACTCCAGGGCCTGTGCTCTATTCACTGCATGACCTAGCCACCCCTGAGTTTAGCATAGAGGATAGAGAGCTGGCCTCAAAGTCAGGAAGACCTGGGCTCAAGTGCTGCTTAGGACATATATTGGTTATGTGACTCTGGGGAGGTCCTTCTCTCCTTCCTTCTATCATTCTCTCCTCTTTTGTTCCAGTATCTGAGAATAAGTGGCCCTTCTCCTTGCCAAGTCCATCCATCCTGCTTGTGTCCTCATCTACCCTCTTCACATTTCCCCTGGAAGCTTCTTTGATCTTCACTTTTCTCCCCTGTCTTCAAACTGTTCCTAATTGCAGCAGCTCCATCTCTACTGCTTACAAGTATTCCCAGGTCTCTGCCAGCCTTAAACATCTTTACTGGGCCCTGCTACCCCTCCAGCTCTCTGCCTGTATCTCTCTTCCCTTTCATAGCCAAATTGTAGAAAAAAGTTGTGTACACTCCCAGCTTCTGCTTCTTCATATCCCGCACATTCCTAAATCCTTTGGATCTGACTTATGATCCCACCATTCTGTTAAAAAATGCTCCTATGTCTTGTCCCCTGGCCGCTCCCTTCCTTCTCTGCTCTTATGACAGGGCTGTCCTACATGACTGACCACTCCTTACAGGATGATAAATCAGGAGCCAGAAGGGACCTCAGAGGCAGTCTAGTTTAGAACCCTAGAAACAGACTTAGAGGGGGTAGTGACTGGCCCAGGGATATACATAATAAGAATTAGAGCTAGCATTTATGTAACACTTTAAGGTTTTGCAAAGTGCTTTATCCTCACTACAACCCTGGGAGGTAGATGCTAGTATAGTCAGTTCATAGATGAGGAGACAGACAAACAGGTTAAGTGACTTGCCCAGGGTCACACAACTAATGAAGTGAGAGGCATTGTTTGAACTCAAGTTCTTGGATTCCAAAGTCCTTATTTCTGCCCCCCCCCCCCCCCCGTAACAAGTTCACTCTC
>CM053585.1:217119602-217166525 GCA_028646515.1 Pseudochirops corinnae
TAGGAGGAAGACTGGGAATCAGGAAGAGCTAGATTCACATCCTGCCTCTGATTTTCACTCTCTGTGAGTGTTATAGGAATCTGAAGATCTTCCTTGCCTCTAGGCCCTTTGCTTAAGTGGCTTAAAGTGATTCTGAGAACCTTCCCAGATTTGAAAGTATACTCTGTCCCCTAATAGGCTGAATGTGGTCACATGGAGCCTGTGGCGGGAAGCTTGTTCTTCAGGAATGCCCACGCCTTACTACTTTGTGATTGGGCAGTGGGTCAAGAGGGCTGTGACATTCTCTGAGCCAGGAGAAGGCTATATATACCCTGATGTGAAGTTTTGCTTTGGGGCTCACTTTGAAAAGAGTAATGTGATTTGGCCAGATGAGATTCTGGGAAGCCGTTGAGCCCCCCGGCTTTGAAAAACCCAGACGTTGATGCTTCCCTCTCTGGTAACAGAATAGGTATGGATGTAATGGTCAGACTGTTGGAAGCCTGTCTGCTGATCTGTTTCTTTGTCTGCTTGTAACTTGTGTTTGTATTCTCTGAAGTTCAGAGTGCTGACTTTTTCCCCTGAATTAGGTAAATGATATTTGTTTGATTGATTAAAGTAAGATTGTTAATCCATTTTGAGTTGCTTTCCTTTAGAAAAGCAGATCTAAGAACCTGTGCTAGCAGCCATACTGGGTATGCTAGGGTGCTTGCTGATACAGTGAGAAGGGTCACTTGACTTTTCTCAGCCTCAGCTTTCTCATCTGTAAAATGAGGCTAATAATGCCTGTAGTATTTACATCACCAGGTGATTTTGAGGCTCAAACGAGCTCATGCATGCAAAGTACATTGTGCATTTTAAAGCACCATATATCAGTTATTGTCCTACATTGCCAGCTTTCTGCTGCTTGCTTTCAGCTGGTCCTCTCAGCTCTCAAGTTTAGTATGTCCAAAATGAAATTTACCGTTTTCTCCCCTAAATCTGTCCTTCCTCCAGGACTTCCTCATTTCTTTTGAGGAAGGGCACTACAATCTTTCTACAGTCAATCAATCAGTAAACATTTATTAGGCATCTACTGTGTACCAGGCACTGTGCTAAGTACTGGGGATATAAAAAGAGGCAAAAGACAGTTCTTGCCCTCAAAGAGCTTACAGTCTAATAGGGAAGACAACATGTAAACAAATATGTACAAGCAAACTATGTACAAAATAAATAGGAAATGAACAAAAGGAAGGCACTGGGATTAGGAGGGGTTGGGGAAGGCTTTCTGTATAAGGTGGGATTGTAGCTGGGACTTAAAGGAAGCCAGGAGGTCAGTTGTTGGAGTGGAGGAAGAGTGTTCTAGGTACAGGAGACAGAGGGAGAAGATGCCCAGAGCTGAGAGCCGAGTGGCTTGTTAGTGGAACAGCCTGGAAGCCAGAGTCACTGAATTGGAGAATGTGTGACAGGGAAGTAAGTCACCCAGGTTTGCCACTTTAAAGTCATCCTCGACTCTCCTCTGCCCTGCACTCTTTCACATCTGATCAGTTTCCATGTCTTAGAGATTCTACCTTTACATCTTGCTCATCCAACCCCTTCTCTTCATTCACCTGGCCTTTATCCTAGTTCAGTCTCATACCACCTCTTTTGTGGACTATCGTAATCTCCTCTCTTGCTTCTCGTCTCTCTAGTTCATTCTCCACACGGCTGACAAAATTATTTCCCTCAGGCACAGGTCTGACTGTCATTTCCTTACTCAAAAAGCTTTTTTGGATCCTCATTCCTTTCAAAACAAGATACAAACTCCTTAGTTTAGTATTTAAAGCCATCTACAATCTAGCTTGAACCTTCTCTTCCAAATTTGTTTTATCTTAGTCTCCATCCCAACCCAACCACATTCCCTCTCCTGGCTCTATGCTTCCCATAGGCTGTCCCTCCATATCTGGAATACAGTCCCTCCTCACTTCTGCCTCTTAAAATTCCTAGCTTTATGACTGCCCCCTCCATAGACAGAAGTGTTGGATTATACAGTAGATGTATACAGTGGACATACGAGCATGCATGTCCACACATGGCCAATGTATCGATTTGCTTTTCTTAGGTGTATTTATTTGCTACAAGAGAGGATTATACTGTTGGAGGGAGAAGAGAGAAGGCAGAGGTAGTGGAAAATTAAAATGATATAAATGAAAAAGAATCAATAAAACATGTTTAACAATCCTAAATTTCAAGGGTCAACTTTAGTGCCGTTGCCTATGGAAAACCTTTCCTGATTTCCCTCATTATTTGCAGTTCTTTCCTCCTCAGTATTTTTTATGTATTTATCTTTTTAAAAAAGTGTTGTTTCTTCCAGTAGAATATAAGTTTTATGGAGGGCAGGGTCCCTCTGGTTTTGTTTTGTCTCCCTGTTTCCATGTACTACTTAGTACCATGCTCAGTATTTGTTAAAGGCTTGTTCAGTGGAGTTGGAGGCTGTGGTATAGACTTCTAGTTCTGGAAGTTTGGCAGTAAAAAGAAGAAGGAGAGAGCTACAGGGCCTGGCAGGTGAAAGGAAGGTACCAGGGCCTAGAAGTGGGTAGTATTTTGGGCTATGGGGAATGACCCAGTAGAGAGAAAAAATAAAGATTCATGGAAGGGAAAGGATGATTGATGGAGCTAGGGCACCATCAGGTGGAGAGATTAGGATGAAGGATCTTCCTTTCAGATGAGACAGGATAGTAGAAAGAGAAAGGATGGGTAGGAATATGGAGAGAAGACAGAATTTTTGTCAGTTTCCTCAGATGAAGTGAGGTGACTCTAATGATTCTCTTAATGGTTTTAGGGCAAAGGGCCCTTTCTAGTGTTCTTCAAGTACTCTATGCTTAGCCCCTCTTTAATGCTGGCCCAATTCCCAGCCATCAGACAGGAACGAGGCCACTCCTAGCTCCATCGTGTCAATCAGTGGTCCTTGATATAGTGTGAGCCCTCCTGGTTTAAGGTTAGCCCAGAGTAGTACCAGTATAGTAGAGTGGGCTGATCTTTGCATTGGGGATCTTAGAAATTTAGATTCAGATTCTGGCTTGGCTACTTCATCATCAGTGACATTGATTAACTGCTATTTGCCAGGCACTGTGCTAAGTTTGGGGGGTACAAAAATAGGAAAAAAGGCTGCTCTCTGCCCTCAAGGAGCTTGCATTTTAATGAGGAGACAGCATACAGCCAACTACGTATATACAGCTATGTACATATATTAGATATGATATATACTATAACTCAATATAATATAAGTCTCAGCGAGAAAGCACTAGCAGGGTTGGGGGAGAGGTAGGCGGAGAAGAAAGGATTTCAAAATCTAGGATTTGATCTGAGTCTTGATGGAAACCCAGGGAAGCCGTGGGGTGGAGGAAACCAGAGAGTTAGAGTATCTGAAAAAGATTAAGGTTAATCTGCATTATTAGCATTTTCTTCATTGTTTTCTTAAGTCAATTAATAGATAGTAAAATAATATATCAAGCCCAAATTCATATTATTTGCCAATTTCCAAGGCATAAATGCTCACAATGAAAATTTAACAATTGGCTCTCTGGAGTTGGTTCTGGCTGGTTCCAGTAGCCCTCTGGTAGAGTATTGTAGGCATCTGGATCAGCCAGTTAACAAGCGTAGAGTGAAGAAACAGACTGTCCTGTTCAAGGAGCAAGAAAGCCAGTGTTATTGGTTTAATTGTACCTGGCGGGGACAAAAGGACAAGAAGATGGAAAGCAGGCAGGGATCAGTTTGTGAAAGACTTTAAAAGCTGAACAGAAGAGTTTGCATTTGACCCTGGAGGTAGCAGAGAGTTTTTGTGAGGGGGTACATGACTAATAGTATGGCCAGAACTGAGCTTGGGGAGGGTCACGTTGGAAGTTGAGCAGAGGATAGACTTGTGTCCGGAAGATCATTAACAGGCCACTGACGTAGTTCAATTGTAAGGCAACGAGGGCCTGCATCTGGGTGTTGGCTGTTCGAGTAGGGAGGGATGGGAGCATATGTGGGCAAGAGATGTTTGAAGGTAGAAGTGACGAGACTCAGTGACAGATTGGAAATGTAAGGTTAGTACAAGTGACAAGTCGAGGATGTCATTGGAGTTGCTAGCCTGGGCAGCTAGCAAGATGGTGGTGACCTTGATGTCATAGGGAAATTCAGAAGAGAGGGGAGTTTGGGGGAAAGGTGGTGAATTTTGTTTTGGGTGCGTTGAGTTTGAGACGTCTACAAGGCATTCAGTTCAATATGTCCAATAGGCACATATGCCTGTGTGTGAGTGGATTTAGGAGAGAGATTAGGTCTGGATAAATACATCTGAAAATGATCTGCATAGAGTGATAATTGAAACCATGTGAGCTGATGAGATCACCAAGTGAGACAGTATGTAGAGAGAAGAGGGTCAAAGACAGAGCCATGGGGCCCCTGGTTATTAGTGGACATGACTTGGATGGAAATCCAGTGGAGACTGAGAAAGAGCACTCAGACAGATAGGAGGAGAACCAGGAGAAAGCAGGGTCAGGAAGTCCTAGAGAGGAGAGAGTATCTGGGAGAAGAGGGAGATTGATGGCATCAGAAGGTGAAAAGAGGTCGAGAAGGATAAGGACTGAGAATTATCCATTAGATTTGATAATTAAGAGAAGATTAGGGGCAGCGAGGTGGCACAGTGAATGGAGCACCAGTCCTGGAGTCAGGAGGACCTGAGTTCAAATGTGACCTCAGACACTTGACATACTCATTAGCTGTGTGACCTTGGGCAGTCATTTAACCCCAATTGCCGTACCTTCCCCCCTCCAAAAAAGAGAGATAATTGGTAACTTTGGAGGGGGCAGATGAGGTAGGAAGCCAGAGTTTAGAGGAGAGTGAGAGGAGAGGATGAGGCCCTGATTATAGAGTTTTCTTATTACTTATATGGCCTTAGGCAAATCAGTTAACATCTCCAGTCCTCAGTTTTGTTACATGTAAAGAGATGAGTCCTACAGTCTCGCCCAACTTTGAATCTTATGATGGGTAGTGGAGAGCTGCAGACCGGGAGTCTAGATGTGCTTGAAGCCTGGCTGTACCACTTTGTATGAAACTGGCCAGGTCGCTCAGCCTTTGTACGGCTCAGTTTCCTCATCTGTAAAATGGGGATTTGAAGGGATTACTTCTAAGGCCCTTTTCCCGTTCTAGATCTGTGACCCACGATGTTAGAGAAATTAATTGTAGTCAAGTTTTAATATCTTCAATCTTGCCAGCAGGTGGAGCTGTTAGACCAAAGGCCCATCTTGGTTATCATTTTTAAATGCCTTCTCTCCCTTCTCTCCCCTTCCAATTCTGTTCCCCCTCTCCCCCCAAATTGGGTTTTTAATGTAGCTATTAATTAATGGCACCAATGCAGTCAAGATATTTGCCAAAAACATGCTAGAAATTCCTAGTACTAAGGATACCTTTATCAGATTCTTTCCTCCCTGCTACCCTAACATACTTTTGGAGATTAGGGTATAGAAAAATCAGGGTAAAATCTAGGGTACTGGCTAACCCTGGAGTTTGTGTATGGGAGAAGTCTAACCCCACGGTCTTCCTGTCCCTGCCCTGCTGGTGGTTAGCAGGAGACCTTCCCGGGCCTCGCCTTGGGGCGCCTTGGGACTAAGTGCTCTCCCATTGGCTGACTGCAGGGGCTTGGTTGCCGGCAGCCTTCTCCGGCTATTTATTGTGCTTGGAGCCGGGGTGCCTCCAGCACAGCGCCTGGCCCACGGCTTTCTACTGACCGCTTTCTAATGTACCACACCATGGTTGACTTGTCTGAAAAGTATCTGGAAAGGTAGGACCTCAATTTGTGATTTTACAGCTGTGAACTAAGCCAGATGTGTAAGGGGTAGGGGACAAGAGAAGGAGAAACTGGGATTTGGAGTGGTTTTCCTGAAGGGTGCCCTGCACAGAGGATTTCTATGTCTTTCCTCATAACCCAAGATTGTTTATAACCTGGAGGCCTTTGTTAGAACCTTGATTTGGGCAATACACTATTTTCCTGAACTTATTGCTATAAGATGCCCTTGTTCTCCAGTCCCTTGCCATTCTATCCAGGCCCTTTTCCCTTTCTCTTCAGTTTTCTACAAAGACTGGGGAATTTCTCCCACCATAAACAGCCTGGAACAATTTGGATTTTCCAGGAGGGAAAAACAGCATACAACCCAGACCCACATAATTTTTAACTATTTACAACCTGGGGCAGTGTTGTAGATTCTCCCCCCCCACCTTTTTCTTTGAAAAGACAACTGCAAATGTACCGCTGTTTTTTTGCAGAGATGGGGGACTCTAGTGTGGAACGTTACACACATTGATATAATGTCAGCCTTGGTTTATTTGCTGGTTAGTTTTGGCTAAACAGCTTTTTTTCACTTTTCATGATTTGTTATATAAGAGATAATACTTTGGGGAAGGTTATATTTGGAAATGAAGATCATATATATATATATATATATATATATATATATATAAAAATATATATTTATACACATACAATTTTAAAATTAAACTAAAAAATAAAAGTAGACAACGGTATAAATCCAGTGTCCTGGAAGGAGAAATTTTAATTAGTTTCAAGAAAGTAGAGAGTCTAGTGGGCGAAGGGGACGTATTTTTTTCTAAGTCTGCATTTGGGGGTTGGAGGGAGGAGGAGACTTCTAGGGGGAGGGTCTTCACATTCTTTGAAGATATGCATTTGGTCAGACATAGGCTTGGAAAGAAGGCAGCTGGGTAGTTATGGTTGACTACAGAGGCAGCATGGCATATGAATAGACTTGGACACACTCTGGGGGTACAGTATTCCCCTGTATTCAGCTTGCCCTTGTGGTTCTAGACTCATCTCTGAAGTTGCAGAAAAACACTGAGCCCTTGTAAACTCAAAAAGAAGTTGATGTGGGGAGAGAAGGGAGGGGTATGGGAGCTGGCCAATGGGAAATATACATTGATTGCTTGTGGGTCAGGGAGCTTATCCTTAATGTCATATTTACATTAGGGAATAGCTGCTCCACTTGTCTGGCCTAATCTGGGAATTCAGAGCCTTTCATCTCATTAATCCATTCCCCTTAGAGGTAGAGAGTACCCAGAGAGAGCTCTGAAAGCAGAGATCCAAGAAGAGAAAGCCATTTTGTTGGGCAGTTTAATGGAAGACTTGGAAACAGAAGCCTCTAGGAGACTCCTACAATCTCACTGCCCTTGCTCTAGACCACCCCACAGGGATCCTAATACTTTCACTTACCAGGATAGCACAAGAAACCTGGGGGAGAGGAAAAAGGCGACTGTCAAGTGAAAGCAGTGGGTCAGAGGGAGAGTCTTGTTTCCTGTCAGAGGCAGGGATGGAGAGGGTTTAATTTAAACAGAGGCCCACTGGGGGTCCCTGGGCAGCTGTCTTCCTATTGACTTCCATTTGTGACCTTAGACACAACAGGCTTAACCCCTTTGGTTTTCAGTTTCCTCATCTGTAAAATGAATGGATTATATCAGATGGCCTCTTTTCAAATCTTATAAGCCCTGTCCTTCATCCTGCCCCACTCTCAGCATATTGTTGGCCACATTCCCACTTTGGAAGCAAAAAAGAGATCCAGCTCTACTCTGATTGGGGGGTGGGAAGCAGGCAGATAGGAAAAGGAATGTCACCTGTCACATATCAAAGGAGAGACCGTGTGCTCTGATGGAAGGGGCACTAAGCTGGGAGTCCAGAGACACTAATCCGTGCTTTAATGGTAGCATCTCTAGGCTGCCGGCACACTTCTTGTCCTAGGAGAAGGTCAGCTGGGTATTCAGACTTCTATCTGTAAGCACTTGGTGACAGACCCAGAACAATATAGTCAACACTTAATTATCCAGGGGCCAGTGCTCCCCAGAATGAATTATTGCAGGCCTGTGCTTTCTCTTTTTCTTTGCTCCAGGAGGCGGTAGTCCTGAGGAGGGGGAGGGAAGTAATGGAGATGCTTCAGGGTAGGGGGACAACTCATTTGGTGATTTTTTTTTTTTTTGCAATTTAATTTTTTTGAATTAAGCATTTATTTATTACCCTGCTCTGCTTCCCTCCTCCCCCAGGAGAAAAGAAAAAACAAATATGAATATCACTACTCTTCTGCCTTCCACCTGAGGCTGATCGGGGGAGAGAAGAGCAGCAGTCCATATTTGTTCAGTTAATCACTGCTTACATTGTAGGAGAAGGATGAGGAGGAGATGTCACGGGCGCGCGCGCGCGTGTGTGTGTGTGTGTGTGTGTGTGTGTAGTGTGTGTGTGTGTAGTGTGTGTGTACATATGTATGTGAACTTTGAGTCCCACTGATAAGATGTGGTGGGAAAATCATTAGTAATAGGAAGTATTGTATGATTTTAAGGATATCTGTTTTCCCATTTTCAGGGCCTCAGTTTTCCTATCTGAAAATGTGAGGGTTAGATTAGGTGACTTTACTGTAGCACTGTAGTATTTTATCCTCGTATTAAGCCCATGATTGAGGACCCATCTATCCACCTCCCCAGCTCCCTACCCCTCCACCTCCTCTCTCCACTGGGAGCCAGGTGCCTGAAGGTAAACAGCAGAGGAGATGCTCACTCCTCTTCCTAAGCTACTGGCCCACTCCCTATCCTAATGATTGTTTTCTGCATTTTGATTAGAGCTTTTCCACCCTATGTTATTTCATTGGGTTAGCATTGCTTGGGCTGGGCTCCAAGTGCCAGGCCCTTAGAAAGCCTGCTTCTGGGGGCCAAGATAGCTGGGGTGAGCCTCTGGCAGTGCCCAAAGTCTAGTCTTCTTCTTTGAGCCAACAGGGCTTAGTTGCCTTGTTTGTTAATTTTGCACCTCTGTGCATGGGCATGGCTGGGTCCTGGGATTCTTCCAGTGCTGGTGATTGAAACCAGCCTAGAGGGACCAGAGTTGTCAGACAGATGCCTATATCCAGCACCCATCTTTTGGCACTGCCCAAGTTTGGCTAATCCCCTAATACAAATGCCAAAACTTGGGGAGGGAATAAGGGTTGGGGTAAGTAGCAGGAATGAGTATGGGGCTATTTAACCCCTTCCCTGTCAGCCTTTTTAACACTTGTTTCCCTCCCTGAAGGGTACCCCGTCTTGAAATTTGCCATCCTTTTTTCCAATGACATTCTTGGGGGAAAGTGCTAAAAATGAGTCTGTTCTAAAAATAACCATTACTGCCATCCTGGCAGGACGTGTTGATGCCCATCCCTGGTATTTGCTGACTTATTTTCTTTCTCCCTTCCCTTGCTGTCATGGCAACTGATGAGGCCTGGTCACAAATAGCTCAGAGCAGTTTCCTGCCTCAGCCCCATGGAAGGGATGGAGTGTGGGGGCCAGGCCTCAGTGGGAGCCGGCCAGCCCAGTTGAAGACACATGCTTCTTTCACTAGCTGTTAGGCTTGGCTTGTATTTTTTCTGTTCATTTGCTTTCCCAGCCCCTCCTACTTCCTGACTCCTCCTGTCTGAATACCAGCTTCAGCCTCTGCTCAGAGCCCAGACATTGAATTCCTGCTGCTCTGAGTGGACGCTGGCCCAGGCTGGTTCCTGCCTGCTTGCCTGGGCTGAGTTTTCTGAGGAGGGCAGTCCTTCTCTGTCCAAGCCTGAGGGCAAGGGTTGTGGAAGGACTCTTGGATAGACAATTTGCTTCTTATCCAACCCGAGGTGTCCATCCAGATTGGGCTGACTTGGTTCTAGGACCATGCCCTTTTTCCGAGATCTGTCTAAACCAGGACCTCTTGAGTTCCACTCAGAGATGCTGCTGAGCATGTACCGAACACGGAACGGGAACCTGCAACGTAGACACACGATGAAAGAGTATGTGCAACCGAACCTACCTGTCAGGCACCAAGAAATTTTTGGATGACAGGCCCTAGCCCTCACTCCTGCCCAGGGCTGCTTGCTTTGTCTTCTTTCTTGAGGCTAAAGATTTCTCTCTCTTTTCTCTCTCAGGGCCAAAGATATGAAGAACAGATTGGGGATTTTCCGAAGAAGAAATGATTCTCCTGGGGGCAGTGTAGCTGGCAAGGCGGACAAAGGGATGAAATCTCTGAAGTGAGTTCTTCCCTGGACTCGGAGTAGATCCTCTTTGGCTTCCACCCCCACATTTCCTGCCTCAGGACCCTTACCGTTAAACTAGACCTGGACTCCTTTTGGAAGATCCTTGCTCCCCTGGCGGGGATTCAGAAATAGGAATGAAGACCTGAGAAAGGAACCTTTGCTAGCTGTGGCCAGAGTTCAGGGATCTGGGATCTATTATTTTCCTATAGCCCCCTCACCCTATAGTGTTGGGGGGGAGGCAGCATCAGAAGACTTTGCCGGTTAACTTAGACCATCTACTGAAAAGGCCCAGATCTGAGAGCCATCCCTGGGGTGATGGCTCTCTTCACTCTTGTGTTCCCGGATGGGCCAGCTGCTGCTGCTTAATAGCAAACTAGGCAGCTGTAGCACTCGCCTTGGCTCAGCCTGAGTTCACATCATCTCTCTCCTGTTTGTTGGCAGGCCCACCTCTGAGGAGGCACTCAAGTGGGGAGAGTCTCTGGAGAAACTGCTGTTGCACAAATGTAAGTGTGTGTATTGTTGGATCCTCTTCACGCCCCCCCCCCCCAACCCCTCTCCTACCTCCTTTCCTGTCTTCAACTTGGGGGCTTGTGTAACATTCTTCCCTGTAGAGTTTAGAGTTTACAAGAGAAGGATTCTGTTTTCTTGGCAGCCCCAGGCCCAGGTTTCTTCTCTAACTGTAGAAGCTAGATATCCCATGAGAATGTGTGGAAAGTTTACCCAGTAACCCCTAGTCACTGTCCAGCCCTTATCTTCCTCCTGCAGAGGGTCTCAACTCCTTCCTCAGGTACCAGGAGGAAGCAGCAGAAACATCCCACATGGAATGTCCGTGATAAATGTCAACCCCCCCCAACACAGCCTCCCAGGGAATCACTGTTTCAGAAGTCTAACGTGGAAGCCTCTGATGGGACTGGGATCTACATGTTTTTCTGAAGTCCTGACTGAGAGAGAGACTGGGGGGTGGGGTGGGAGGGACGGAGGAGATCTTTTTTAGCCGTACCTTTGCACCCACATCAGCCAGGCATTAAGCCAGGCTGGTTTCCTCCTACAACCAGCAGAAGACAGATAAGAGATAGGGCAGCTTTGAGGCCAGGCGCTGTTTTTGTCTTTGTGTGCTCAATATTTGGAATAGTGTCTTGTATCGTAGGCTTGGTAGATTTAATAAATGTTTCTTGCATTGAATTGAGTCTGTCATATAGCTCATTGTTATAGCACTAGAAAGGACCCTTAAAGGTCATCTCACCTAACTCTTTCATTCAGTGGATGAGAAACTGAAGTTTATGATGAATCAGCTTGCCTGTGGTCATTTCAATGAGTTGGTAGCAGAGACAGAGTTAAATTAACAGAAGTGTCCTAACTCCCAGTCCTGGGAGCTCTCTAAGCTATTCCTCCGTTTTCTGGCTAAGGCTCCGTGGGGAATCCTAGGAGATGTCTGGGATATCTTCTGGGTGCGTGATGGAGCCTGTGATGGGGCTGGGAGGGTTCTCATTTGGTGCTGGGCTGTCCCTTCCCAGTGTAACCTGGACTCTTTGTCTTCTGACAGATGGACTAGCAGTGTTTCGTGCCTTCCTCCGAACGGAGTTCAGTGAAGAGAACCTGGAATTTTGGCTGGCATGTGAGGACTTCAAGAAAGTCAAGTCCCAATCCAAGATGGCATCCAAGGCTAAGAAGATCTTTGCAGAATATATTGCCATCCAGGCGTGTAAAGAGGTGAGCCCTTTGTGTGTGCCTGTGTATTCCCTAGCCGATGTCATCAACTGGTTACGGGGAAGGTGGTTCCATTGGAGCGGCATTATGAATGGAAGCTTAATCAGTCTGTTTTATGGTAGGAGCTCGTGACATGAAGGCAGGATGGCTTGGTAGCATGGTGTCTGGCATATGGTAGATGCTTAGTCAATGCTTATTGGTTGATTAGTTGACTCTTCCATACATGCCCTTCCTGGGGGGCAATCCTCCCAGGCCTGAGGTCGTGCTGCTCTTAGTGCTTCATCTTGAGAGGTTAGTTCCTTCTCAGAGACTCCTCACCTCCTGGTTAAGGGGGAAGGGAGGCAGGTGTCTTCCTTGGCTTCCTACATTGGGAGACCAGACAGAAAGTTAGTCTTTTGTTCCCAGTAACATGAACTGAGGACATCCTTGGGAACTGGCAGGAAAGGGCTTAGTAGGGACTTAAACAAGCCACCTGTGGGGTCCTGATTCGATCAGTTCACCAAGATGGAGAGATAGCAGAGTCCCCTCCAGGGGCCTGGAGATGAGTGATTGTACCAGTACAGACTTAGCTTTGGAAACACTGACTGGCACTGGCCCCCTGGACATACCCCACTCTTGCGGGCCCAATACCACTTTTCAGGTCAAGGACTTGATCTTGTATCTGCTTCTCCTCCCAGGTGAACCTGGACTCCTATACACGGGAACATACCAAGGATAACCTGCAGAATGTCACCAGGGGCTGCTTTGACCTGGCCCAGAAGCGTATCTATGGGCTTATGGAGAAGGACTCCTATCCTCGTTTCCTCCGCTCAGAGCTCTACTTAGACCTCATTAACCAGAAGAAGCTGAGCCCTCCATTGTAGGGGAGCTCCCCTTCTTCTCCCCCGGGTAGCCTGGGAGAGATGAATGTTTACAAGAAGCCAGCCCAGCAGGTGGCCTGCCCTCTCCCTCCCCACTGTCCTGAGGATGACTGAGAGAATGGACCACTCTGTGCCTGTGACTCCTCGAAGCCATATCTCTGTTGGACTGGTCCATGGACATATGAGAAGCCTGAGGCCTGGACTATGAGAGTACCTGGGGACTCAAGAAGCCAGTGGGCTGGTGCCGTGTGTGTTGGCACCCTGCCCCCACCCCCCAGTGCTGCTCTCTGGTACGAAGATGCCTGCCCCAGGATTGGGCCTATAGGCGTGGCACATGGGCGGGGCTTTGGTACAGGCCGAAAGGATCTTGTCCAGGCAGTGAGGAGCCAGGGGCAGGTGTAAAGCTGGGGGGACAGGGGACCAACCAGTACAGGAACCTTACCTCTAACTTAGGAGCTCCGCCAAGCATCGCCCAGCACGGGCCTGCCCCTACTTCTGGGTCACTTCACAGTGACTAAGGCCCTGAAAGAACTGGGTAGCAGAAGTTAGGGGCCGGGAAGGTGTTCCTTAGGCCAGGCGGCAGGTGCTCAGGTAACTCATCCTGTTGGTTTTGGCCTCCAAGTGCCATCCCTTGGGGCCCTGGTGCTCGGCGCCCTGACATCCCCACCCTGGGCCTTGGCCTCAGGATTTTATTTATTTCAGCACTGTCGCTGAGTGCTTGATGCATTGTTCTGTAATAGGAAATCCTTGCCTCTTTATTTTCTTAATTTACAAGTGCAATATTTTAAATATGTTTTCGTGGGAAGCTACAAAGCAGAATGACCGTTCTATTTTAAGAAGGTGTACACACTTTTATAGTTTGGGGTGGGAGGGAGGGTTGTTTTTTTGCTCAAAGGACCCTGGCAGCAGGCAGCTGGGGCCCTTGGATGTACATATTATTTGTTGAAAATCTCAAGTTCAATAATATGAACAAAGTGCCGTGCAAGCCTGACCCTCAGACAGGAGGGACAGTTATCTCTGACGGGGCCCACCTGGCTCTGGACAGCACATTTGGTCCCTGAGAGCTATTTCTGTGGCTCCCAAACCATCCACACAGCCAGGTGATGGAATGAATAAAAGGCCCATGTGACTTCTATTACGGGTTGCTGTCTTTTTTCTCTGGCTGCTGTAGGCTGTTTTGTCATTTCCAGAATTAACTTACTGAGAATCTTATAAGCTATCTGGGACTGGAAGAATGCCGCCCTTCATAGAGCTGGAAGGGACCCAAGCTCCATCTAGTCCAGCTGCCCCATGAGGAAACTGAGGCCCAGAGCAGGGAAGAGAGGGAGTGACTTGTATATGAGTAATGGAACTAGAATACAGGTCTGGGCATGCTGGAGAGCAGGAAGTTGGCTCTGAAGGCAGCTCTGCCACTTACTACAGTCCTATGTGTTGTTAGCCAAGACCTTGAAGGTCATCTATAGAATGAGTGGCTTGGCGCTTGTCACCTTATATCTGGTCCTATGAGATGAGGCCTCCAAAGGCCTTCCAGGTCTAATTCTATAAACCCCATGGTTTCCTGGTTCAGTGTGGGATAGGACAGAGCTCTCCAGGAGACTGGGCTTGATGTTTCCTGGACTGGCCCTTCCCTCTTTAGGGAAGTAGCCTTTAGGCAGTAGCATCCTCCTAGGCCCTGTGCATGGGACCAACCAGCACGGGGAACCTTACTTGCAGCTCTCCCCACAGCGGGTCTGAGAACAATAAGCAGCTAACCTGTGTAGCACTGAATCTAAATGCAGCAGGAGCGGAGGGACTATGGATTAGACTCATTTGTTATGGCTTCCTATTAGAGGTAGGGCTTAGATTCTTAATAGGCTTCCACAAAGGCCCTCCTTATTCTTGTGATCCAGCTGCCCCCTCCCAGCATATGGAGTTAGCCTATATCCCTCCTTGGTGGGTGCTCTGGGCCTGTTATTTGGGCCAGAAGCACTAAAATTTACTCTTTGGGTTAGACTCTTTGCCTGACTTTGCTCCTTCCCTGCAGTGAGACCCTTAGATTCTTTCTCCCTTTCCCCCTCCTCGTCCTTTTCCTCCCACCTTTTGGTCTCCCTTCTCCTGCTCTTCCCACCTGACCTCTCCAAATGTCCCCTCTTCCAGGAAGCTTTTCTAGGTTTTGGCACCAAGTATGTCAGATGTAGGGGTCCTGAGGAGAGAGAACTTATAGGGTTGGTCACAGACGTGTGCTCAGAAAACCATAGCCATTGTCAGGTAGCCAGAGACCAGAGTTATTTTCCTTGTCCCCTCTGACTTCCCATCAAGGACTAGAGAACTTTCCTTTAGCCTGGGCCTGACCCCTGTTCCCAAGTTGAGATTTGTGGGTAGCCCGCCTGCCAGGAAGCCACTAGTGGCAGAAACATTGCTGTTTCACTGCTGGAGCTTCTTCCTAGCTCTGGTCACCAGGCCTTGGCTGTCTGAGAATCCAGTCCAATCCAACAATTAAATCACCTACTTTGTGCAAAGCATTAGGGTACACAAAGACAATCATAAATAATCCCTGCCCTCAAAGAGCTTATATTTTACCAGGGGTATCCCCAGCACCAAGCACAGTGCCTAGTACATAAAGGGCTTAACAAATGATTGCTTAATTAAAGTGCTGAAGATGTAAAGCAGAGTCTGTCAGCGGTGGGATGAACACACTAGAACATGGAACCATGCGTGGTCAGCTGCTGCTGATTGAGGGAAAGCAGTTCCCAGCTGAGATGATGTGCCTTAGCCCCTACACAGAGCCAGCAGGTGGGAGACCAAGACAAGGAGCCAGTCACCCTGTCCCTGCCCTAAAGAGCCCCCACCTTGATCAGAGGGGTAGCTCTAGAGCCATAGAACTTCTTGGAAATTATGGATAGATGATCCTCCTGACGTTAGTCCCCACAGAACGTTGAATTCTAGATTTAGAGGTCAACTAGTGCCAGCTCTTCCTTTTTATTAAGTAGAGGCTGAGGCCCCAGAGGTTCGAGGTCACACAGTCACTGACAGTTCTGGGAACAGAAGCCAGGCCCCCTGACCTCGGGCTGGTGTTAATTCCCTACTGCACCCTGATGACAATTACCCTAGGTGGTCGATGTATACCGGAGAGGTCACGAACAAAGCATTATCAGATAATATCCTTGGCTCTCCGCGCTCAGCATCTGAAAGAAACCAGAATGGGATTAATGGAACTGGGGCAGCTGGCTTCAATGAAATTGAATTCTAGCCACTTTGGTTTTCTATTCCCTTTGGGGTTTGTTTCCATGGGAACCTAAAGGTCAACCATAGATGGTCAGAGTGGGGGTTGGAAATGGGCAGGGGAAGTCACCTTTGAGTGAGTTTACAGAAGGCAGATACTGCGTTCTCTGACTGCAATAAAGGGGGCGAGTAGGTCTCATTACTTGTTTAATGTCATACATCCCCAGGCAAAAGCTAAAACACCAGCCCCCGGGCCGCCTTCAGACTATGGCAGATTGCAAGATGCGAGTTTTCAATTCCAGAAGGCCATGTGATCCAGTAGAAGGACTACTGGCTTAGGAGTTGGAAAGCATTCGCTCTAGTCCCAGGTTCTGCTCCTTGCTAGCTATGAGACACAGCCTCACCCGGGTCTTGATTTCCTTGTCTGTAAACTGGGAATAACTGCTGCCTAACCAGGCTGTGTTGGACAACAACAGAGATACTGATGGGAAAGAACTTTGCTATTAGTAGGGCTATGCAGATGTCAGGAATTATTATGGGGATGAGGAATAGCCCTGGAATTCGAGGGGCACCTCTTTGCCCATAATCTGCAGGCCTTCTAGGAAGGTGAAAATTTTAACTATTAATGAGAGAAAAGACTTAGACGGTTAGGGCTTGGAATGTCAGTTGGCTTCTGTTTTGTGGTTCTAACTCTGTCCTTGTGAGGAAATCAATTGGGTAATTCAGGCTGCTCTCGAGGTCTCATCTGCTGCTGCTCGAAATAACCACATGGACCCATGGTGTGGTTATTGACAACCTCCTAGTTATTTACGAGGTCATTGTTCTCTTCATGGCAAAGTCCATCCAGCCCTCCAGGCCTCCTGCTCTCCACCAACTCTGATGCAATCCAAGATCACAGGAGGGGAGCTGGCATGTGCCAGGCATAGTGGATGCACAAGACAGATTCTACGATCCCTTAGATACCACGTTCTGAGATCCTATGGTTCTTTGTGCTAGCATTCTATGTCCTGACAATCCTATGCTGTGTTTTCATCTTGTGTTCTGTATTCCTTCCCACTCTGATATGGTATCACAGAACCTGAATTCTTATGATTCTTTGGGATGGGTGAGGAAATTCCAGGTGTGGCCAAGGTGGGCATTGGCCTGGCTTTGGGCATTGTTCTCCCAGGGCTCTAGCCTCTGACCTCATGCCATTCTCCAGCTGTATTAACTCTTCACTCCCCACCCACATCTGGCTTAACTCTGCCTCCTCATGGACACCTCCTTCCTCCCAGAATTCCTACTTTGAGGCAGGTTCCTTACCCTGCTCAGCCTCAGCCATTTGCACAATTATCTTGGCTTGGTTCCTTCAGAATCAAGCACCATGGGGCCTTTAGAATCCACTCAGGTGGGTTATTTCCCTGGCCCTTCGAAGAACCTGCCTGGCTTTCATTCTTGCTTCAGGGACGTTGATATCTGATCACTTGATACACAAATAAATGCTCCTTGTTCCCACTCTGGTTCATCCTTTGTACCACTCATCCATCCACCCCAACCTCCCTCCATCTCTTCCATTCCCTTCATCAGCTCAAACCAAAGGGTCAGCCTCTGCTTTCTCTCTATTATGCCTTAGGCCTCAGCTGGCTTCTTGGAAAATTTAGGGGGAAAGGAGAGAATGAGGTTAAAAATAGTCCCCAAAGAAGTGTATGGTGCACTTGTCCTATCTTACTCTCCCCTCCCCCTTTACCCTCAGCTAGGCTCTTTGTATCAGGATTGTTCAGTTTTCAGCAAGTGTTAAGCGGTGGTGGGGGAACTGATTTAGAGTTTGGATTTACGTTTCTTGTTTTTTTGAAAGAGCTGCTGCCACAGAGATGGAGAGATGACAGAGGACAGAGTGCTAGCCTCCGATCAGGATATGTAGGTTCTAATTGCCTGCTCTGCCACTGAGCTACTGTGCTGTTAACATTAGGCCCCTCTGGGCCTTAACTGTAAGAGGAAATGGATTCTGAGGTCCCTTCTGGCTCAAATATCCTTGAGAGCATTTTGGTGTCAAATCAATACAGACCTGTAGTGGGATGTGGCTGTCCAAAAAGCTAATTCAGTTTCAGGCTGTGTTTAATAGAAGTCCAGCAACCACTGCAAGAGGGGATTGTGCCATTTCCTTTGGCCTGGTAAAGTCAGAGGGAACATCACGTTCTCTTCTGGGTGCTGTATTTCAGGAAAACCATCGACAAGGGAGACCCACCAGGATGTAGAGGGGTCTTAAAACTGTGCCATACCAGAATCAGTTGAAGGAATGGGGATCGTAAGAAAAGAAGTCTTAACAGAGAACAGGGAGAGTTGTTGTGTTCAGATGTATGGAAGGTAGTCCTGAAGAGGAGAGATTTGGTGCTTTTACTGTGGTCTTGGAGAACAAGGACCATCCATAAAGGCCAACGGATGGCATTTACAGGGGAGAAAGGAAGGGAGAAGGGATTAGAGGGTGGAGAGTTTAGCTCCTACTTTAAAAAGGAAGAAACACTGTCCTAACTCTTAAAATTTTCCCCCAGATAGAACTTGCTTTTTTGGAGGAATTGTGCATTCCCTGTCATTTCACTTGGCAGGGAGAGTGTAGACAGGATTCTTGCTTTGGGTAGAGGTTGCATGAGATCATATCTGACATTGCCCCTCCTCCCCCAACTCTATAATTCTTTGATTCCATCAATTTAGTGCTGTTCTAGGTTATTTTTAACCACTGCGGGCCTCTGGCTTAGGCTCTAGGCTACTCAAAGAAAACAAGGAAAGTCTGAGAAATGGAACAAATAATGATCCTTTCTGAATAGCATTCCTCATTCAAAGACCCTGTTTGTAGTAAACCTGCAGGGCTGTGTTAGATGCCCTGCCGCCATGACTGGACCTCCAGCTGCACCTGGGGGAAGGGAGAGAACTGACCTCCTGGGGTCCCAGTTTTGGGTTTCAAGAATGGTCTCCAAAAAGACCCTGTTAAAATGAAAGTAGGTTTCCTGAAAGGGGGCATACAGTAATGTCTTGGTACCTTAGAATGCTAGAGCTGGCTGAGTTACACATGACCCTGGGTGTCGGTGTCCCTTAGGAGTAAATTGGGAAGTTGGGAGGGTGATTTAAATGATCATAGGATTTAGAATTGGAAGGAATCTTGGTCAATAAACATTTATCAGGCACCTACCATGGGTCAGACACTGTCTCATCTCTAGTCCAGTCCCCTTAATTTATAGACAATGAAACAATCTTAGGCTTTAGTCTAAGATTGAGATTTTTTTGATGTAGCCAGTGGGAGGACTTTCTTCCCTCTTGACTAGAGATGTTTCTAACAGGGATTTTGTTTTTCTTGTTTTCTCAAGGGTAGGGGGCAGGGGAGGTTGTAGAGAAGGAAGATCTTCATTAGAAAAAAGTGATTTTTAAAAAAGGTCTGGAGAGGGAAAGTGACTTGGCCCAGGTCACATGGGCAGAGCAAATGCCCCGTTCCCAGTTGGGAGCAGGCTAGGGGCTGGAGCTGGGCCATTCAACAGCCCAGTGGAATGCCTCTGCCAAAAGAGACTTGGGGACAGCACTTTTTGCTCTGGCTGAAGTTGGCTTCTGACCTCTGGGGGGACAGATAAGGGAGCAAGAACCAAACAATTGTTGCTGGCTGGGGTTATTTTTAGCTGGGGGAGAGCCCAGTTCCCGGCACTCTTGGCTTCTGGGCAGAATGTCTCTCATTGAAAGCAGAAGGCTGAACAATGATTCCACAGAATATTCTGGGAGACTGAGGTCCCAGAGATAGAAAAGGAACGATCCTGTGAAGGCCAACTTATTCAAGGACCGTGCAAAAAAGGGCCATTGTCTCTGCAGATTAGATGCTGATGCTACTGTAGGAGTAATCAGGAGAAGAAGATGAGTGAGTTTCCAGCTGACTTGCAGGAAGGTTCCTGTTCAGCATCCCTTGTCCTTGGATTTCCTGCAACTGTGGGAGCTTTGAGGAGCCAGGTGCTGGTCTGGCTCATGGGAAGCTGAGTCAGGAATGAATGAGGAGCATTGGTGGGTGAGTTGAAATGTAGGGCTGATGACCACAAATGGTCCTGAGCTCAAACTCAGACATGGGTTCTCCCGATTGGAGTGTTCTTCCTCAAAACTAAGGCCCAGACTCCATATTGCTCCCTACTCTTGAGGTCCTGACTGCTCCCTACCTGGTCCCTGCATGCCAACCAAAGTTCTTTCACTGGCTGGGTCCTCCTCCTGTCTCTGTTCTCCACCAACATCTACTGATGCTATCCCACCAATTTGAAAATTCCTTCATCCATAGCTCCACTGCTACTCCCCAGCCCTATCCCTCGCAGTACAGTGGAAAGAAAATGGTCTGGGAGTTGGGAGATGTGGGTTTTAAATCCTAGTTCAGCTGTTAACCTGGTGTGTCACCTTGGACAAGTCACCTATATTCTGTTTGGGAGGAAGGGAGCTACTGTTAAAAAAACTCCAAGTTGGGTTAGATGGGTCTCTGAGTTCTCTTTTATTTCTGACATAAAAGGATTGGCTGTTGAGGTCCCTTCCTGTGCTCAAGCTAATATCCAAGAATTGTAAGGTCATCCTGTCATGTCACCAGCACTAAGGCAAGCACTGCTGCCTTGAATCCTGCCTAGGCAAACAGGCAGTATAACGGCCCCAAGAGAGGGAGCCCTGAGCATTAGTCAGAAAGGCTAAAGTTCATGTCCCCAGTCACTGGAGCGAGACCAGCGAGCTGGTTCTGTCACGGCCCAGACCTATTGCTACCCTCTCCACAACTCTCCCTCTCCAGCCCCAGTACCTCTGACTGCTTTCTAGAAACTGGTTTGGGATAGGCTCTGGGTTCCCTTTCCTTTGGGGTTGCCTGGTGAAAAGAGAGACTTCCTCATTTAAACTGAAGTTGCTACAGCTGAGTGGGGCCTTGCTGACTCCCAACAAGTACAGCATCCCCTCCCTGGGGTCCAAGCTTCTGCCTGATGAACTGCCCTTAGGGGCAGAGCTCAACTGAAGATTTTCCCATTCTCTGGCCCCTGATCAGGCTCTTTTGAGATAAAATGGGAAAGGAAGGAAGGAGGAGGAGGGGAATGGATCAGCGGGAGATGAAGAGACTTTGAATTCCAGCCATGGAGCCCTGAGATGCCCTCCTCACCCCTAAAACAGCCCATAGGAGCAAATGAATGGCAAGGCTAGGGAATAATCCAGGTCTTCTACCTTCTGCTCTAGCATTCTTACCGCCGTGGCCTGCTGCCTCCCTCCAGTGTTTCCAGATTGTTCTATAAGGCTTGGTTTTATCTTTCCAAACGCATTGTAAGTTCCTTCAGGGAAGGGCGCATCTCTTGTTGGGGCACCTAGCAGGTAAAATCAATTGGCATTTATAGAGTGTCGAAGGCTTGCAAAATCACTATCTCGCTTGCTCCTCACAACAACCTTGGGTGATTGGCAATGTCATTCCTGTTTCACAGAAGAGGAAACCAAGACCCAAAACACTTAAGTAACTTGCCCGTGGTCTAACCAATGTGAACGTTCAAACTCTAGTCTTCCCTATTCCACATCTAAAACTTTATTCATTGCATCTGTATCTCCAATGCCTTGAACAGAGTAGGCACTTGCAATGAATAAAACAATTCCACATCTAAAACTCTCTCCCATGTGACTTCTCTCCTCAAATGCTTGTTATCTGGTAGATGAGTGAAGAAGAGGTGCAAGTGACCAACACCAACATGATACCACCATGAGAATGCTGGAAGGGGGGTTAGGAGACTTGGGTCCTGATCCCAGCTCTGTCTTCACTCACAATGTGAGCCTCAGTCACCTCTTTTGTAACATGAGGAATTCAATGAGATGGTCCCTAAGGTCCCTTCCAGCCTTAACCTTGTATTCTGAGGTCTCTTCTAGGCCTGAAATTTTACGAGTCTATGTTTCTAAGATCTCCATCGATTCTTCATTCTTCTTTACATTTCCTAATTGTTTTAGTAACAGAGATAATCACCTTGAGGTCCAGATCATGTAGCCAGTGACTCACTTTCACAGGTTTCATGCATGGCTGTCCATCCTCAGTGCTGTTTGCATGATCTCATAAACTTCCACCAAAATGTCATTTTGCCAAGAAATATTCCTTCTTGGGCATCTACCCCGAAGAGAAAATGGATGGAAAACTGGTGAGAAACCTCATTTTGGATCATTGGACAGGGAGAAAAAAAGATGCTTTTTTCTCCTCCTCTAAAAATATGATGAGGTTTTTTTTTTGAACCTTTGTTCAATCAAAATCACCTTCAATCATATGATCTCTTCACACAGGCTCCTGTTAAGGCCTTCTGCACACTCAAGCCAAATTGTTGATCAGGAGAAAATAATAATGGAGGCCTCAAAGTGGGCAGTGGGTGAAATTATTCCCAGTGAAGTCCATTGAGCAAACTGTTGGCCTTTGGAACCAGAGTCCTCTGACCATGCCAACTCACTGGAAAATAGTCTCCTGTTTACTTGGGATCTTGTGTGTGCACGGTCAGCCAAGTCACTGGAAGACCATGGGTAAATCACTCCCTTCTTTCTCTGAGTCTCAGTCTCTTCATCTTAAAATGGGGGGAGGACCAGGTTATCTTTAAGGTCATGTGAATACTCCTTTCTGACAGTCTCTGTTTCTCTGTAAAATGAGAGGGAAGGACCAGATCATAGGATTTAGTGATGTAGTCCAATTCCCTCATTTTACAGATGGAGAAACTGAGGCTTAGAAGAGTTTAAGTTATTGGCCTCAGTTTACACAGGGAGTAAGTTACTAAGTCCAGATTTCAAGCCAGGTTCTCTGATTATCCAAATCTCTTTCCAATCAGACAAGTGTTTATTAAGTACCTACTCTGTTCAAGGCATTGGAGATACAGATGCAATGAATAAAACAATTTCTACTGACAGCTTGCATTCTTTTTTTTTTTTTTGGAGGGGGGAAGGTAGGGCAATTGGAATTAAGTGACTTGCCTAAGGTCACAAGGCTAGTTTTTTGTGTTGTGTCTGAGGCTGAATTTGAACTCAGGTCCTCCTGACTCCATGGCTGGTGCTTTATTCACCGTGCCCCCTAGCAGCCCCAACAGCTTGCATTCTTAAGGGGGAGATGGACAAGAACATAAATAAATATAAGGACTATTAATACAAGGTGAGTAAGGACAAGAAGGGCGCTAGCTGTGGAGGGACCAGGAAAGGCTTCTCTAAATCAAGGTTGTATCTAAGGTCCTGCCTAGCATTCTATGACCGTGAGGCCCTTGTCATCCTGGGGCCGTGGTGTAGATCCTGGTGGAGGTGAGCCATTCCCCATTCCCCTGGTTTGATTTTTCTCTGCGACTCTCCATGCCTGCCTTAACTTCTCTCCTCCCCACTTCCCCCATCAATGAATGGTCTGTAGAAGAACATGTTAGGGAGCTAGGGAGCTGTTCGGGGAGCCCTGCATTGAATATTTGACATCTGTGACTTCGCACAGTTTGGGGCTTCAGTCCCTTGTAGCCCAGATAGCGAGATGAAGAGCTTGTTTCTGGTCCCTCCCTCCCTTACTGTGTGTTGTTGGAGAAAGCATTTCCCCTCTCTGGGCCATGAGTCCTATTTATAATACAGTATTTAGTATTTCCCTAACTTTCTCTACCAGGGATTGCCTGTTTGTATTGTTATTATTTTTTTATTCCTTGTTCTCCAAGCTCTGGGAGGATCCTGGGCTCCAGGAAAAGTTTCTACGTGTACTGTCCACTCAGCTGTCCATCCCCCTGGGAAGCCTGCTTCTTGGCGGCAGATGCCATAGACAAAAGGCTAGATCTGGATTCTGAGGGAACTGGGCTCAGGTTCCTGCTTTGCTGCACACTACCTGTGACCATTGGCAAATTCCTTTACTGGGGCCTCCGTTTCTTCATCTGTAAAACGAGGAGGTCATATTTTGTGGGTCTGGACACAACTGGAATTAACTCCCAGGGCTGGAACACCACCAGAACCACTTAGCTCTCATGAAGGAGGAGCTATCAAAGATGGGCAGGGAGTCTACCCCCCACCCCCCACTTAACTTGCCCCCAGGGGGATTGATCAAGGACTTAGCCGTGGGCCTATGGGCAGGGATTCCATGGGGAGCTCAGAAGCTCCAGAAAACTTTCTTGAATTTGGGGTAGTTTTTTCCCATCTTTAAGAGGTTATATTGTTCACTGATTATTTTTTTCCTCAATTCCTAATGTACCTCCCCAAACCCAACCCTCTCTTGCAATAAAGAAAAGGCTCAATACAATTGACAAAGGGACTACATCTAAAAATGTATGTACCCTTACACACCTGTAGACCCCCACCTCTTTCCCGAGAGTGGGGAAGTATATTTCATATCTTGTCCCTAGATTAATTTTTATTTGTCATTCAGCTTTCTCTTGGTGTTGCTTTCAATGACATTACTATAGTCATTGTGTATACTGTTCTTTGGGTTCTACTTTTTTTACTGAATGTATCTCTTTAACCAATCAAAAAATATTAATTAAGCTTCCTGCTATGTGTCAGGCACCATCTATTTGGTTGCTTTTACCACCTTGTGGATTGCTTTGACATGGGGGTTGCTTAATATGTTTTTATTAAAGAAATTGCATTCACCCCCAGGCTCTGACTCATCCATTATTATGGAGCCCCAACTGGGCCATCAGACTAGATGGTCTCTGAGGCCCCTTTGGGCCCTAAATCTGAGATCTTGACATTTTGCCATGACACACAGGACTTTGCAATTCCTTGTTTTTCGTATGTTCCAGTTCCCTGCTGGAACGAGGGTTGTGATTCCCCCTGAACCCGGGGTGAGGCAGGGCTCGGCCGCTGCCAGAAGTGCCCAGTGCCCTTAGAAGACACAATGTCAAGTTGGGCCAGGACACAGAAACCCTTGTGTTCCCAGAGATAACAAGAAGTGGACGAAACAAACATTCCTGGTTGTTTCCAGCTTGGGGAAGGTGGTTCCCCGGGGCTTAGGAAAGCTCCAGAAACAGCTTGCTTTACTCTAGCCTCCAACACTCTATGTTTGTGACCAAGGGAAAGTCATTCTGCGTCTCAGAACTTCACTTTTCTCATCTGTAAAATGGGGAGAAGAAATCTTTAGACTCCTTTGCAGAGTTGTGAGAAGCACTTTATAAACTGTACAGTACCATGGAAATAGGAGTTATTGTAATATTACTGTTCTCTTCCTATTTCCTGGCCCCCAGCTTAAAATGAAGGAAGGAGAAGATGCTGAGGGGGGTAGGGTCGGTATGCGGAGTGGAAAGAAGGACCATGGGAAATCCCATAGTCTTGTCAGTTAAAGCAGAAGGAAAAGAGGACTCATTTGGTATCCTAGCAGCCTGTGAGGTCTGGGAGTGAGATTAGAGTTTGGGGTGCAAAATCTGCCTTTGGCCAGGCCTACAGCTGGCAGAAAAACTTGGAAATCTATGGAGATTACCTTTCCATCAGGTCAGCTCCCTCCCCCATGATCGTGGTCCCAGTTTCTTGTCCCTAGAAAGTAATTTTGGTCCTGGCTTTGCTGCTAACTCACTGTGTGATCTTGTCTTAGCCACTTATCTCTCTGGGCCTCAGTTTCCTCATCTGTCAAATGATGATGATCGTCTAGGAGATAAGCCTATCCCCCTCACAGAAGTATTTCAGATTCTCCTCTCCCTATACACCCCGCCTCCCTCTGACGTAGTGAATGGTAAAAGTAAATAAATACAAAAAGTAAATGGTAAATTGCTCTGTGAGTATAAACCCTCCTAGGCCTCAGTTTTCCCATCTGTAAAATGAGGGAGATAGGTAGACTCCACAGCTCCTCCTGCCAGCTGTAAGTCTTTGATTCTTTGATTCTGCGGAGGGAGAGTGACAATAAACTGAAGGGCACCTAGCTCAGCCCCTCCTTGCCTGGGAGGCTTATTGCAGGTACCTGAAGCCCTGACTTGGGGACTGCCATTGAGTGCAGGCCCTGGGAGGCCAGAGCTGGTGGGGCCTGGTGTTCCCCCTGCTGCCTTGGGGAAGGGGCATGAAAGTAGGTGTGTAGGGATGGGTGGATCCCTGACAAGTGCCTGCCCTGTGACTTCGTCCTGGCACCAGGGCAGTGAACGTCTGGCCTCGTAGGAGAACCTTCCTCGCTGGCCTCTGGGACTCTGATTGCATTTGGCTCCATGGCCAAATTTCTCTGCCAAGCTGCAAGCCAGCGCTGCCCAGGCTGAATCACAGTTTCCTGCTTTCTATTTTCAGGCTCAGCTTTTCCTTCCCCTCTCTCCTGGACAGAAATACAAATCGCTTCTCTCTCCCTTCTGGAAGGAAAACTTTCCCCCCCTGCTTGCCTCAGCAGAGAGTCTTCCTAAAACTTTGGCTCACCAGGATCCTTGTGGACTCCCTCAAATTTGTCCCCTTCCCCCTCCCCCACCGTGTAGCCCTGGACCCAGAGCATCCAGTGTGTGGGCCCTCCTCCCTGTGCCAGGAGCCCCACAGGGCAGCTTAGTATCCCGCCACCCCACCAGGGAGATTGAGGCTGCTCTCTCTGCTCCTTGCCCATGAGTTAAACAACATCCAGTCTAAACGCCTAATAAACGGCAGCTATAATTAAGGAGACAAGGCCTAGGCTCAGGGTCAGTCTGATTCATACTGTGTCACCCTGGGCAAGTTGTTTAACCTCCTCATTCTCTATAGTTCAGTCATGTCTGACTCTTCGTAACTCCATTTTTGGGATTTTCTTGACAAAGATACATTTCCTTCTCCAGATCATTTTACAGATGGGGAAACTGAGACAAACAGTAACTTGCCTAGGGTCACACAGCTAGTAAGTATCTAAGGTCAGATTTGAACTCAGGTCTTCCTGCTTCCAAGCGAAGTGCTCTATCCACTTGGCCCCCTAGCTGCCCACCTAAGGCTCTAAGACTTCGAGCTGTAAAACCTCTGACTGCGTTGGTAGAAGGAGAAATCTCCTCATCTGCCACTTCCTTATACAGGCTGTCCCAAAAGTCTTAGTGAAGTTTTACACTTTATTAGCTTACAGCTTGAACCTTTAATACCTAATAATTTAATAGTACTTCTCTAAGACTTTGGGATACCCTACAGCCTACAGAGATCCAGTCCCCAACCCTGTATGTCAGGCACTGTGCTGGGGATAAGAGTATTAAATCAAGACCATCCCTGCCCTCAAGAAGTTTACAATCCCTTGGGGGAGGAGGGGGGCAGTATAACCTATTTTTAGGTAAATCTAAGATATACGAAAAATCAATAAAAAGTGATTTGGAAGCTGGTCACTCCCAATTGGGGGAATCGACAAAGGCAACTTGAAGAAGGGAAAACACTAAACTTCAGTAATGCCTTGCAGAACGCAAAGACAGCCTCTGGACAGCCCAAAATAAGCATCACAACATTTAGGAAGCAAAGGCTTTTAGCTTCCTCATCTGTAAAATGGAATCAGTACTCTCTACCCTCCTGTCTACTCCAGAGGAATTTTTGTAAGGATAAAGTAAGATTGTTTCATTCATTCATTCATTCATTCATTCATTCAATAAGCATCTATCAGACTTCTACTGTATTGGCCACTGGAAAGAAATGCAAGTGGATAGAGCACTGGCCCTGGAGTCAGGAGGACCTGAGTTCCAATATGACCTCTGACTGTGAGACCATCCTAGCTGTGGGGCCCTGGGCAAGTCACCTAACCCAAGTGCCTCAAAAAAAAAAAAAAAAAGAGAAAGAAAGACAGAAAAAGAAAGTAAATGGAAAGTTTGGCTGAGACATGGCTTCTGTCCTATGAAACTCCCAGTCTACTGAACTGATCCTAGATTTAGGACTGAAAGGCACTTCTGGGGCCATCTCGCCTGACTCTCCCATTTTACAGCTGAAGAAACTAAGGCCCAAGGAGCTCACGTGACTTGCCCAAAGTCATGCTTTGGTATACTTTGGCATTTTTACAGTCATAATCTACTGGATATGAAAGTGTTTTTAAAACTGTGAAGTGTTTTTTTTTTATGAGCAATAAAAGACTCTCTTTTGAAACTGGGGACTAATTTGAAAGCAGCTGAGGTGAAATTTAATCTCTGAACAGGTTTGCTGTGTAAATGCGTAGTGCCAGTAAGATAACTGGGAGAAGAGGAGGGAGAAAATTGACTATTTCACTTAAATCCTCTCAGCTTTAGAGCCCTGGAAGACTTTAGTCTCAGTCAGATCCATCTTGCCAGTTGCCCACTCTCTCCTGCCTCAAACTTCCCTAGAGAAGGTTGTGGGGGCCCTATTACATTCTCCTTCTATCTTATTTGTCTCCTTCCCCACTCTCCGTCTTGGAGGCTTGTTCAGGGCTCTTCAAGGTTGTATTCCCACCTCCTAGAACAGTGCCTTTCAAATATTAGGAGCTTGATACATATTGGTTGGATATAAGTGACTTGTTTAGTGGCACACAGACAATGAGTGACAGGGTAGGAATTTGAACCCAGGTCCTTTGACTCCAAGATTTGTCCTCTTTCTACTTACGCCAAACTTTCTGGGGGCCATCTCCAGTCATTCTCTCTGTCTCTCCCTCTGTCTGTCTCTCTCTCTCCCTCTCCCTCTTTCCCCTTTCCTCCCCCTCCTTCTCTCCTTCTCTTTTTCTCCTTCTTTCCCTACTTCTATTTCTCCTTTTATTCTTTCTGGCCACTGGACCCAGATGGCTTCAAAGGAGAAAGTGAGGTTGGTGACTTTGCACAGCCCTGCCTCACTTAAATCTGATTCATTTGCAAGTCATGGTATCACCTTCCTGATGTCATGGCCCTCTTTGAGAACCAAGGACAATCAACAACATTTCCAAACCTGTTATTTTACATTTGGTGAAACTGAAGCCCCAAGAGGGGAGGTAACCTGACCAAGGCCCACACAGCCAGCTAGTAGGACTAGAACCTGGGACAAGAATGCTGGTTTCCTGATTCACAGATGATGGTTCCTTACTGTTCTGTTCAGTAAAGCAGATCCCCCTGGACCCCATCTCTCTGCTATCACTAGAGCTATAAAGTTTGTTAGGCCAGTTACAAGTTATCCTTATGTATTCGGGAAAGAAAGGCCCCTCAGACTTTACAAAAACTTCTGCCAGTAGTAATTGCTGATCCCAAAGGGGCAGGAGGCCAAGGATATGTGAGCAAAAGACGTCTTCTAAGTACCCATGGAAGATACATCCTGGTGATTTGTGGTCCTTAGGCTGGGTTGACATGTTCAACCTATTTAAAGGAATGGACGTCGTGAGCACTTTGGGGGTACCTTTTATACCAAGACAAACAGGCTTGTATTGAGCTTTAAGGTAAAAATGGGGAAGGGTAGATGCATTAGCCCTCTCTAAAGCCCACAGGAGAGAGAAAAGCTCTGCTTGTCTAAACCCTGACCCCAGGAACTGATAACCCTGTGGAGGCCAATAGATCCTATTCCTATAACACTGAAGTTTACCAAGTGCTTTCCTCAAAGTTAGGGAGGATAACTATTTTTATCTCCATTTAATAGTTTAGGAAACAAGCTTAGAGAGGCTGAGTTGCCCAGGATCACTTAGTTCATAAAGCACTCTATGGACTTTATCATTGTGTCCTTAGTTCATGGTGAAGGCAAGACCTGAATCCAGGTTTTCTGACCTGGGTCATCTCCATCATGGCTAACTCTTGGTTGGTTCCTATTAAACTAGATCAGCACTTTCCTCCCATCCCCCATTAAGGGACCCAGGGACCCACTCATCTCGAGTGCCTCCTGGACCTCATCAGGACCTGCTCTGTTCTGTTCTCTCTTTCTATTCTCTCTCCTGCTTTCTGTCTCCATGCCCACTCTTTCCTTTTTCTCTTTCCCTCTCTCTCCCTTTTTTCTCTACCTCTTTTCTTTTCCTCTTTCCCTCTTTTTTCTCTCCCTCTCTCCTTTCCCTTTCTCCCTTTCCCTTTCTTCCACTCTCCTTATTTCACTTTTTCCATCTTTCTCTCTCTCTCCATCTCTCCTTTCTCTCTCCTATCTCTTCTCTCTGTCTCTGTCTCTCCTCTCTCTCTCCTATCTCTTCTCTCTGTCTCTGTCTCTCTCTCCTTCTCTCTCTCTTTCTTCTCTCTCTCTTTCTCTCTCTCTGTCTCTCTCTTCTCTCTCTCTGTCTCTCTATCTCTCTCTGTCTCTCCTCTCTTTGTCTGTCTCTCCTCTCTCTCTCTGTCTCTCCTCTCTCTCTCCTCTCTCTCTCCTTCTCTTTCTTCTCTCTCTCTCTGTCCTCTGTCTCTCTCTTCTCTGTCTGTGTCTCTCTATCTCTCTGTCTCTCCTCTCTCTTCTCTCTCTCTCCTTCTCTTTCTCTTTCTTCTCTCTCTCTGTCTCTCCTCTTTCTGTCTGTCTCTTCTCTCTCTCTGTCTCTCTCTTTTCTCTCTTTGTCTCTCCTCTCTCTTCTCTCTCTCTTCTTTTTTCTTTCTTCTCTCTCTGTCTCTCCTCTCTGTTTCTTCTCTCTCTCTGTCTCTCTCCTCTCTGTCTTTTCTCTCTCTGTCTCTTTCTTCTCTCTCTCTGTCTCCATCTCTGTCTGTCTGTCTCTCTCTCTCTGTCTCTTTCTCTGTCTCTCCCTTCTCTCTGTCTTTCTTCCCCCCTCCCTCTCTCTCCTTTCCTCCCCCCCCTTCTCTCCTACTCTCTCTTTCTCCTTCTTTCCCTACTTCTATTTCTCTTTTTATTCTTCCTGTGTTGCCTCCCCCCCCTTCTCCCTCTGTCTCTCTCCTTTCTCTTCCCTCCCTCTTTCTCTTTTTCCTCCCCCTTCCCATATCTCTCTCTGTGGCTAGAGTCACTTCCCCCTCTCGTCTTGGGGTTTGCTCGGCAACACCAGGCATGCATTTTTACAGACTGATGTCATCTTGAAGATAATGGTTTTTCCATCCCTCCTGAAAGAGCTTGGGCTCTGAGACTCCTGCGTAGCAGAGTCCAAGGAATGAACCTCAGGGCTTCTCCCAGCAGCAGGATTCCCTCCCAGGGAGCTCTGCTCACTGTGAGCCCGGATCACCATCCCAATCCACTTTGTCCTTTTATTCTTTCATTCGACAAGCATTTCATAGGATCAGAGGACTTGGAGCTGAAAGGACCTGGGTTCAAATCCTAACTCTGTCTCCTAATAACACCAGTAAACAGTGGGGAAGACACTTAACCTCCCCCTGGGTCTCAGTTTCTTCATCTATCAAATGAGGGGATTTGAACTAACCAGCTTCTCATCTCTCTTCTAGTTCTATATCTATGATTCTAGACCAGCTCTCTTATTTTTCAGATTAGTAAACTGAGGCCAGAGAGACAATAAATGGTTAACTGAAGGTCAGATAAGGACTAATTAAGGAGCTGTACTAGGGATTTAAACTCAGGGCCTCTTTCCCCACCCCATCAGGCTGCATTTCTCTGAGAACCCACAGGGGACATAGGACAAGATAAGATGCAGACACACATGACCACAACACACCAGTCGTATAGTGCATGTGAAGTGTCAGATGATGGAAGAGTGATACCAGAGTTCAGAGAGGGCAGGGATCACTATGGTCTGGGGTTGTCACAGAAGGCTTCCTGGAGGAGGGGGAGGAGCTAATCCAGGCCTTGAAGAACATAGTATTTGGAGAGAGGAGTCAGAACTGGAGTTGGGAGGGAGAGGGGGAATTCCAGAGAGGGAGAAAATGTCAGGCAATGACACGGAGGCTGGAAAGTATAAAATATATTCAGGGGTTAGTGGACAGGCTTGTTTCATTATGAAAGAGCCGTCCCGAAGGAGCCCAGGCTCTTTCCCTGCATTCAGGGAAGTGAGTTGACCCTTTGGCATAACCCAGTCAACAGCAGAGCAAGGGGCCCAGTCAGAGTCTTGCCAACTCTGGCTGCATTGAGAGGCAGGGGGAAATGACCAGGGGGGGCGTGAGGCAGAGAGGGGTCCCTCCGAACCAGCTAAGAAGCATTCCTCGGGCCGGGCCGCTCCAATTTTCTTGGAACAAAACCACATTTATTTTCTGAGGGAAAAACACACACATATGCACACACATATTCCCACATTTGTAATACATTCCCAGAGCCATCTAGAAAAAAAACAAACTGGACTTGGAGAGCTTGGCTTTCAGTGTGTCCGGGGCTTGGTTTGCAGTTAGAGGAGGCCAAACCCTGGAGCTTGGAAGTTTAGAGATGGCCATGGGGCCTGACACCCCCGAGCAGGAGGCTGGTAGCTCTCTCCTGCGCCAGTCGTCTGTCCCTGCACGCTCCTCTTCCCTGGGGAGGCCTGCATAGGGCGGTGAGCGCCCAACAATCCTGGCCCTGGGAGCAGGGGGCCTTGGTTTCTGCGTCACAAACATAGCAGCCTCTCAATGGGATCTGGGCCCCTGAATGCGTGTCAGCTCTTTGAGGACAAAGCCTAAGCCAGGAGAGGCAGAGCCATCGTTAGAAACTGCTGCCACTTACAATGGCAGATGATTGATTTTTATAGATTTCTGCCACAGCATCCCATTGATCCTGTGGTACCATGGGGAGGTTGAGCTGGCCCCCATTGGAGAATTTTCCAGATTACTCCTTCAGTCAAAACGTGTTCTATTTTCTCCTGCTGAGATGGAAATCTTTCCAATTTCCACTGCTAACACTTCTGTGCCTTCTTAAACAGCACCCTGGACAAAAGAAATAGGGGGAAAGGGCTGGGTTTGAAGTCAAGGGGCTTAGATTCTAATCCTGAGTCTGGCATTTTATTAGCTGTGTGACCCTGGATGAGTCATTTCCCTTCCTCTGCCCCTCAGTTTCCTAACCTGCAAACTGGGGATAACATTCCTTTAACTATCTACCTTATAAGGTTTATAGAAGCATAGATTTAGACCCAGATGTTGACCATCTAGTCTGATAATACTTCACTTTTCAGTGGCATGGACTCTGTTGACAATCTAGGGAAGCCTATGGAACCCTTCTCAGAACATTTGGGGGAAAAAATTCTAAAATGGAAGGAAATACTAAATTTCAATGAAAAATTAGTAAAAAATAAATATACATCTGTATTACGTGTTTTCTATATATTTTTATAAATATATATGTATATATATTCTCATCCAAGTTCCCTTTGGGGGTCAGGTTAAGAACCTTCGATCTACAAAGCTCAATGAGTGAATGAATAAGTAAATAAAAAACATTTACTTAGCACCAACTGCATGCCAATTACTGGACTAAGTCCTGGGGATACAGACAGAAATATTAACCCTCAGGGAAAGTAATCACATTCTAATGGGGAGAAACTACCCATATGGGTGAGCAGAGGGCAGGCAAGGGAGTTATGGTTGGGAAGTGAATATAGGGAACTGAAAGGCCCTTTCCAGAGGCAAAGGTGGTCCTGATTTCATGAGGGTCCCCAGAGCCAGAGGCAGAAGGGAGAAGCGCCAAGGAGAGGGAGGACCTCATGGCAGGGTGGAGGATGGCTGCCTGGGACCAGCAAGTACAGATGACTGGCTTAGTATGGAGTCCCTGGTGGTCTGGTTTGGAGGGAGAGCAGCAGCAGTGGCAGCAGTAGAAGGATGGAGAATGGTGTTGACCTGAGACCCAGAGAAGTTAGATGATGTCCCAGATCACACAGGTTGTGAGCAACAAGCTGTAGGGTTCAAGATTCGAATCTAGATTTTCTGCTGTAAATCCAGCTCTAAGAACAAAACAAACCACACCTGCCACATTTATTAAGTAGCTACTATGAGCCAAGAATTATACTGGTGAAAGAAAAAAGAAACTGTCCCTACTCTCAAGGAGCTCATGATCTCTTCAGACCTAGAAAAGTGTTATTTTAATTACATAGAAAGAATTTCCTAGGAATGAGCACTAACTAAATCACTGATCAAGGCCTTTCAACACACACACACACACACACACACACACACACACACATACACACACACTTCCAAGAAAATCTGGTATTTTAAAGGGACAATTTCCTTCTTAAAATATTACTTTGATATGCCTTTCTTCTCTCTCATCATCTATACACTTTTTTGTTCCAACTTTTAAAAAAATTTATTTAATGTTATTTTTTTCCAATTAATTAAAATCTACCTTCTCTCTCTCTCCTACCTCCTGTACCCCAAACTGAAAAAGAAAGAAAAATAAACTCTTTGTAACAAATATGTGAGAGTTCCCTAGGTGGCTCAGTGGATAAGGTGCCTGGTGTTAGGAAGCCCTGAGTTCAAACTTCATCTCAGACATTTCCTAGCTGTGTGACCCTGTGCAAGTCATTAACCTCTATTTGCCTCAGTTTCCTCATCTGTAAAATAAGGATAATAATGGCTCCTACCTCTGTTGTGAGAATCAAATGGGATAATAATTGCAAGGCGCTTAGCATGCTGCTTGGCATTATAGTAAGCACTATATCAGTGCTATCTGCCTGTAACCTCAAGTGAAAAAGAAAGGAAAAGAAAATCTTTGTAATAAATACACAAAGCAGAAGTGAGGTGGTGTGGATGGATAGAGCACATAGAGCAGGAAGACCTGAATTCAAATCCTGCCCCAAATACTTACTAGCTGTGTGACCCTGGGAGAGTCACTTAACTTCTGTCTGCTTTGGTTTCCTCAGCTATAATATGGGGATAATGATAGTACCTAGGGTTATTGTGAAGATCAAATGAGATAATGTTTGTAAAGCTCTTTGAACTGCTTAAAATGCTATATAAATGCTAACAATTAGAGTCAAGCAAAACAAATTTCCATATTGACCATATCTAAAAAATACGTCTCATTCTGCACCCTGAGTTCCCTGTCAGGAGGTGGGCAGCATGCTTCATCGTGGGGCCCTTGGAATTGTGGCTGGTCATTGAGCTGATCAGAGGTCCTAAGTCTTTAAGTTATCATTAGTATGCTGTGGTCATTGTATAAATGCTCCTTCTAGTTCTGCTCGCTTCACTCTGCATCAGTCCATACAAGTCTTCTCAGGATTCTCTGAAGCCATCTCCTTCCTCATTTCCCAAAGCACAGACATCCATCCCAGATGTAGCCTTCTTTACTTCACACCATTTTTCCTCCCCAGGGTGTCTGTAAGGAGAGCCCCATGTAAACATTTAAGTGCTATAGAAATGAATTAACATTATTCTTGTTCTCACCTTACTGTCATTGTCCTTTAGTCTTGCCTCAATGACTCAGTGCCCTTATTATGAATATACAAGCCTTGGATCCCAGCTCATCCATTCATTAGCTGAGTCACCTTGGGCCAATCACATGACCCTTTGGGTCTTAGTTTTCTCATCTATAAAGTGAGGAGTTTGAACTGGGTGACCTCTAAGATGCCTTACAGCTCTAGGTCTATAAAGCAGGCATAGTCAATGATCTGTTCATAGGATGTACTGGCATGTGACTAGGTGAGCCTCAGGGCCTAGGGAAGGCTGTGACTTTGTTTGCTCCAACCTAGACTGCTGATCTTGAGTTCTCGTGTCTGCCCTTTATACCTCCCCCAAACCCCTAGACTGTCATCCTGCCTGCTGTCCCCTTTCAAAGCTATTTTTAAGTTAGCCCCAGATGGGGAGTGTGGAGGAGCTTCCAGGACAAGCAGAATAGGCAGATACTAAAGACCAGCCCCACTGGAGCTGACTGAACTGTTGACATTTAACTTTGAGAAGGGAAGATTTAGGTGTCTTCAAGTATCTGGAAGGATGTCATGTGGAAGAGGGATCTCGTTTCATCTGCTTAGTCTCTGAAGTCCATATTAGGAGCAAGGATAGGAGCTGCAAAGAGGCAGATTTAGAGGCTACAGAGGAAGAATTTCCTATAAATCAGAGACGTCCAAAGCGGAGTGATCTTCCTCTTGCTCCCCATCACAGCAGGTTTTTAAGATAAGTCTAATAAGAGAGGGATGGCTTCATGAGTTTGTCTGATAAAGACTAGGGGGAGGGGTGTTAGTGGACTCTAGCTTCAATATGAATCAGCAGTATGATAAAGAAATTTAAAATGCTAATGTGATCTGAGGCTGCATTGAGAGATGTGGCCTCCCAAATGAGGGAGGGATGGCCCCCACTACACTCTGTCCTGGTCAAACCACAACAGTATTACTGCTCATTTCTGGATGCCACTTACTAGATGGGACATTTAAAAGTTCAAGGATGTTCTCTCTCCAGAAGTATAGGATGGTGAAAGTCTTAGTATCTGCACATGGGAGGGTTGGTTAAAAGAATTGGGGAGGGGAAATGAGACTTTTCTTCAGGTGTTTGAAAGGTTATTACATGAAACCCAATTCAACAAGCATTTAAAATGCTTAACATCTGCAAGGCATTTTGCTAGGCCTTGGGGATACAGAAACCAAAAAATGAAATGGTTCCTGTCCTCAGGTAGCTTATATTCTGTGGGAGTGATATAATTCATACAATGATACATAAAGACAAAATGAATTCAAACTGATATCTGGAAGAGTAATAACAGCTCAGGGTGGGTGGGGGATAGGGGGAAGAGAGGGAGGGCAAGATAGGACCCATAGAAAAGCAGCCACACTTGAGTCGAGCTTTAAAAGGAACTGGGTATTCCAAGAGACAGAGATAAAAAGGGAGGACCCTTTGGGGAGGGGTGGACAGACAGCAGGGGTAAAGGAGTAGAATGGGAGGGTGAATGGAGTGCCTGGGGAGCAACAAATAAGTTAATTGGGCTGAAGCAGAGAATGTGGAAGGGGGGAGTCATGTGAAAGAATAAGCTGGAGTCAGACTGTGAAAAGTTAGAAATGCCAAAGATAAAAGTTGATCCTAGAAGAATAAGGAACTATGGACACTTCTGAATCAGGGGGACGGCATGGTCATAGCTGGGCTTTGGGAGTATCAACTGGGCAGCTGTGTGGAGGATGGAGGGGCCTGAGGCAGGAAGACCAATTAGGAACAGTTGAGGGAAGAGATGTGGGCCTGACCCAGCATGGTGACTATGACTGGAGAGAAGGAGATGAGGGGAGACATTGCTGGGGTAGAGCTGGCAACTGACTTGATATGGGGGATGAGGGAGAATGACTGATCAAAGATGACTTCTAATTTGTGAATCAAGGTGACTGGGAGGGTGGTGATGTACTCAACAGAAACAGGGAAATTAGGAGGGGTGTGGGTAAGGGAAAAGCTAATGAATTCTATTTGGGATGTGTTAGTTTCAGGTGCCTATGAGAAGTATAGGGGATGCCCAACAAGTAATTGGTGATGTAGGACTGGAGAGAGATTAGGGGCAAATATTAAAATTCAGAGTCATCTGCATAGCAGAATGCCCGGGGAAACACCAAGTAACTGAATTCATAACTGAATCCATGGGAGTTAATGAGATCACCAAGAAAAAGAATCTATACAGAAGAAATATATATATATATATAAAATACAATAATATGTTACATTAATAAATAATGTTACATATTATGTATATCATATAATACATTAAAAATCTATATAGAAGTAAAGCATATATAATAAGGTGTAAGAAAACTGGAAAGGTAGGAGGACGCTGGGTTATGAATGCCAAACAGAAGAAGATGGCCCAAGATGGAGCCTTGGCATAAACCCACATTTAGGGGGTAGAGCATGGATGATGATCTGGCAAAGGAGACCAAGAAGGAAGGGTCAGATAGATAGGAGGAGAACTAGCAGAGGAGTACCATGAAAACCCAAGAAGAAGGAAGTATTCAGAAACAAGGGGTGGTCAACAGCTTTAAATGATGTATCTAGGTCAAGAAGGATGAAGACTGAGAAAGTCATTAGATTTGTCAATTAAGAGACATTAGTAACTTGGAGCTTGGGCAGCTAGAGTGCCAGGACTATGGTCAGGAAGACTTGAGTTCAAATCTGGCCTCAGACTCTTACTAGCTGAGTGACCCTGGGCATGTCACGTAACCCTGTTTGCCTCAGTTTCCTCATCTGTAAAATGAGCTGGAGAAGGGAATGGCAAATCATTCCAGTATCTTTGCCAAGAAAATCTCAAAAAGGGTCACGAACAGTTGGGCATAACTGAACAGCAGCAGCACCTGTCAGTGAAATTGGTTCTGTGTGCTGGGTCTTGGTTTTGAGCTCTTTCACCCCTTATATGGATCACTTACTTGGGAGAAAGAGAGTGAAAAAAATCAGATACTTTCCCTATTCTCACAGAAGAGCCTATTCAGTCCTGACCTGGTTTTTTCTTTTCTACCTGTGTTCTCAACAAGGGGGCCGTTTCAGACCAATGCCACAGGAGCCGGGCCTCTGACTCATCTCTCTCTCCCTCAGGGGTGTGTCAGAAAGAGTCCTTCAGGTGTCAGGGTGGCTCTATTGATGTCACACCCCATTGCTTCCTGTCCTGGCCTACTTCTCCCATCATCCCCTGCTGCAAAGGACCATTGTCCTGAGTGAACATAGAGATCTGGGGGGAGATGCTGAGTCCAGGTTTGCCACCAGCTGAATAAACCTGCTGTCCTGCTGGTTGTTCTGTTTTCTGACTCTTCTTGCGCCCAGGGCTGCCTCATCAATGAGATAGCTGCAATTTGAGAGAAACCAGACAGGTCCCTTTCCTCTAAATACCTATTTCTCTGCCTAGTATGATGCCCTAGAAATCCAGTCTCAGGGGCTTAAACTTCTGGGTTCAAAATCCCAATTAAGGGACAGGTACTCTTGGAATGGCAAATCTTAAGTGATCAGCTACTCCCTTGTAAGGGTGGGGATTAGGCAGCCGGCTGAGAAGAGTCCTAGACCTGGGTTTGGAGGTGAGGCACTGGAGAGAAGAGTGTTCTAGGTTAATCTACATAAAGCCAATTCATGTAGTGCTCATTTCTAGCACTGGGTCCTTTAAAGCCAATTCCCTTAACATTATTATACATTTCTTCCTATTATTTTGGGTGTTACCTTGTACCATAAACTCAGCTGGCAGCTATAAACCATAAACTCAGATAGCTTTAATGAGAAACAGTTTGGCCTATTAATCAACAGTTAATAAACATTTATTAAACATTTTCAATATGCCAGGCATGGTGCTAAATGCTGGGGGTATAAAAAGAGGCAAAAGATAGTCCCTGCCCTCACGGAACTTGCAATCAAACGGGGAGACAACAGGCAAACAGAGCAAGCTATATGCAGGATAAATGCTGTTGGGTGAATCATTTTAGACTCTTCTTGACCCTATTTAGGGTTTTCTTGGCAGAGATCCTGGAGTGGTTTGTCATTTCCTTCTCCAGCCCATTTTATAGATGAGGAAACTGAGGCAAACAGGATTAAGTGACTTGCCCAGGGTCACACAGCTAGTAAGTGTCTAAGGCCAGATTTGAATTCATAAAAGAAGAGTCTTTCTGACACCAGGCCTGGCAGTCTATCCGCTGTGCCTCCTACCTGCCTTGCAGGATAATTAGTAGGTAATTAACAGAGGGAAGGCACTGGGATTGAGAAGGGGCTGGGGAAGGCTTCCTGTAAGAGTTGGGATTTAAGGAAGCCAGGAAGGTGAGGAGTCAGAGCAGAGGAGGGAGAGTGTTCCAGGAACAGGAACAGCCAGAGAAAACGCCCAGAGCTGGGAGCTGGAGTATCTTGTGCATGGAATGTCCAGGAGGCCAGTGTTACTGGACTGAAGAGTTACATGCACGGGAGTGAAATATAACAACACTGCAAAGGTAGGAGGGGGATGGATCATGGAGGGCTTTGAATGCCAAACAGCATTTTATATGTGATAATGGTTAGTGAGCTGATTGCTGAGCCCGGGTTCAAGTCCACTGACACAACCTGACTGAGTGGCCCTGAGTCAGTCATTAAACCTCTCAGGGCTTCAAGTGACTCTCTAAGATTAGAGCAAGTACTGACCTAGATTGGTAGAGAGAATTCCCTAAAGTCACAGACCTGATCCCTACCCCTGACCACCACTGTCAAAAAAAAAAAAAAAGAAAAGGAAAAAACCCGGTAAAAACAACAACAATAATAAAAAAAATGAAGGTTTAAAACATTTTGAATGCGTTGGGTGAATTATTCAAATGCCAGCATAGCTTCTTGTCCTTAACAATATCTAGCTGGGTCCCCCTACCCAGGAGACTTCCCATCAGTTTAGAATTTTTAAACCATACACTCGTGGTTCTCCCCGCCTCTGTCTGGGACTTGGGAAGCTGCCAGCCCTAGGGATAAAAATACAGCTTTTGTGAACAAAGTGAGCTCCAGGACTTCTGGTATCCTGTCATTAGTGGTTCTGCCCAGATGGAACCGGGGCTTCTCCACGCCCTCATGGCCTATGTACTTCTATGGTCCTGCTTGCAGGAAAGACTCTCTGTGTGGTGGTGGTGGCGGTGGTGGTGATGGCATTGGCCATGGTGGTGGTGGCAAGCGGTGTCTAGGTCCTTAGCAGGCCCTACAATTCCAAACAAAGCTCCTTGAGCCTACCCAGTTGCAACAGGGATAGACACACCTGGTAGATTCCCAGGAGGAGCAATGGTGACCTTGGTGGGTTTGTTGGCTTCTTCCAAGGTCTGGAGGTGTGTCTGTCTGTCTCCTCAGGGCCAAGACCCAGCAGGGTCAGTAGGGCACAGCTGTAGGAGATGCAGAGAGTCTCACCTGGCCACGAGATATTGTGTGTAGGGATGTAATTCAGGACTGGTAGAATCAAAGTAAGGGGGAGGGAATGATAAATAGGAACAAATCCTAAAGTATGTTTGCTTATCTGGATAATTTGTTTGCACTAAATAAAGATTTAAATGACAATACATAATGCTTATAGCATTCTTGGGACCTCTTTCAGTAACTAACTCCCAGGACCTCCGGGAATGTTGGGAATCACAAATCTAAACTTAATAGGAACCAAATTGAAGAAACAATTTTGGGGGTGGCTAGGTAGTACAGTGAATAGAGCACTGGCCCTGGAGTCAGGAGGGCCTGAGTTCAAACGTGATTTCAGATACTTAACACTTACTAGCCTTGTGACCTTGGGCAAGTCACTTAACTCCAATTGCCCTGCCCTCTCCCCTCCAAAAAGAAAAAAAACCAACAATTATTTTCTTGATCTTTAGAGCAAGAACATGAGGTATGTGTAAAAGAAACTATATATAAAAGAAACCTATCCCCCACCAAACAATTAGAAAGATGGCACAAAAATGAAAACTCTTCTGGTGATGGGGCAGAAATTTTAAAGCAAATCAATTTGTGTATTTTCTAGGAAAATCCTCAGAATTTCAGTTTTAGTTTTTAGTAACTAAGAGTGAAATCCTAGAAGCTATAAAGTGGCATCTAAAAGTGGACTTTACCTATATTTTTAATAAAAATTGTGATAAAATATATCTCATAATCACAAAAAAGGAGTGGGACTTGTCTAAAGTCAGATGGGCAGCAGCAGCATTCTCCCTGTAGATCAGGGCTCATGTGTGTGTGTGTGTGTGTGTATGTGTGTGTGAGAGACTCCCTTAGGCAGGTGGGTGAAACTTTAGGTTCTCTTCTCAGAATGTTTTCAAATACTTAAGACAAATAAAATAATAAATAACAAGGAATAATTGTAACAAACACATGCCAAATAAAATGCGTAAGAATACAAAAGAAACTAATTCTATTGAAAATATAATTATTAAAATTTTTTAAAGTTCATGGATCCTAGTTTAAGAACCCTCAGTGCAGTTTTAAAATGTGCTGTTTGTACAAATTAGATTATAGCTACTTCCAGCACACGCGAGGCTACAGCTGGGACCCTGGGGCCATCCTTGAGACTCTGGAAGGTGGCACAGCAGGAGGCAGAATGTTCAGTGTAGCGGTTACATAGTCCTTCCAGAACACCTTCTCCAGCTAGCATGGCTAGCTCTCCTCCCTCCAAAGCACACAGCAGCGTGTGAAATCTTTCCAGTGGTGTCCTTGTCATAGTATACTCCCCAAGTCAACAGTCCTTTGTAAGGGTCCAGCCCTCCCACAGCTGGAAAGTCACTTGCCTCTGACCACACAACAATACCAGGCTCCTCTAGTTTCATACCTGTCTTGGTATTTCAAGACTACTAATTTAGAAAGGCTGGCCTTTGCCTCCCCACCCCCAACAAAAAATAGTAATAATAAAAACACCCCTGAAGATGCCCTGCAAATGTAACTTGTGACCCAGAACTAAAGTTGTGGGTCTACAGGTTCTGGGCTCAATCTTGGTTGTTTCTTTCAGAATCACACTCTTTGGCCTATGACCCCACCCAGGGTTTCCCCTGGGAACGTTAGAATTTGGTTTGTGCCTATGTTTCTGTGACAAAAAAGAAAAGGGCCTTCTGTTCCCATGTAAGCCCAGGCTCATAAAACATTGGCTATAGAACAAACTATATTTAACCTAAGAAAATCCAAGGGACTTTCACCCCAGCCCATAAACAGTAAAGACAGCTCTTCTTCCCTTTTTAGTAAGTCCCACCTTCCCCAGGGACCTACAGAGTTCTCCAGACATACAGCACTACCGTGAGGTTTAACTATTACCCTCATTCCCCAAAGGGAAAGCATTCAGTCCTGTCAAAGAATTGGCCCCCTTTCCTGAACCAGCACAGTCCACATAACTCACAATACTAGTGAAAGACAGATGTTCAGGTGTGCTTCTCTAATTGGTAACTGTCCATGCTCTGACCAGGAGCTCCTCTAGTCCTCTTCAATAGGCACTGAAAAGAAAGTGTCTCACCAGCTTCTCCATGTCATCTCACCTTCCCATTCTTTGTGTTTCCACAGATCTCTATCCTCTCCTTTAAAGGTCATATCCAAAGACGTAGCCCTGGTGTATGAATCAATGAATTCTCCTTCATGTGGTATCAGCAAGTCAACCCAGGACCCCAGAACTCACAGTTTAAAAAGGAGTTAAAGGAGAATTTCAAACCTTATTTGGGAGATATCATTAATGCCACACAATGGCTTCCCTCAGTGGTTTGACAGAGACTAGGCCTAGACATAACTGTTGCTTTACAGATAGGAATACTGAGGTCTAGAGATGGGAAGTCTGGAGATACACTTCCTCAAGGTCATACAGTGGTAGAGCCACGAGTGTCTAAGTCTGTTGACTTCCAGGCCAATGTTTTTCCTTTCTCCCACCAATATTTCCTTCATAGAACACAAAATCATACAAAAAATTTTGGGGACATTTAGGGGCCACAGTGGTTAGAGTACCAACCTGGAGTCAGGAAGACCTGAGTTAAAATCTGGCCTCAGACACTTACTAGCTGTGTGACCGTAGGCAAGTCACATCACCCTGTTTGCCTCAGTTTCTTCATTTGTAAAATGAGCTGGAGAAGGAAATGACAAACCACTATGTATCTTTGCCAAGAAAACCCCTAAAGGGTTCAGGAAAAGTCAGATGTGCCTGAAGATGACAAACCAACCACAACGGAATGTAATGGAGTACTGTTGTGCTATAAGAAATGAGAAACTAAATGATTTCAAAGAGACATGGAAAGACTTGTATGAACTTCATACAGAATGAAGGAAGAAGAATGAGAAAAGCAATATCTATTAGGATATCAATATTATAAAAATGAACAATTTTGGAAACTTTTATAAACTGATTCAGAATGAAATGAGCAGAACCAGGACAACAACTGGTACCCTAACCTTAATGATGACGGTAACACTATGGAGACAATTTGGAAGTTCTAAGAACTCTGACCATCCATGATTTCCAAGAACCAAGGATGAAGCAGGCACAGCACTACCCTGAGGTTTAACTTCCACCTCCTGGCACCAAGCTGATGGATTCAGGGTGAAGAATGAAGCATTAAAAAAATGGCCAATGAGGGAAATTAATTCGTTTGATTATGCACATTTATTACAAGGAATTTGTTTTTCTCTTTTTCCCCTCAATGGGATAGGGTAGGGGAAGGGAAAGAAAGTAGATTTCTGCTAATTTAAAAAATGAAACTTAAAAAAAAGAATTTAGGGGTTAGAAAGGACATCAATCAGTATCTAACGCTTATGCTAACAGTCCCCATGACCACATACTCCACAAGTGGCTAAGCAACCTCTGCTTAATAAGATCTCCAAAGAGAGAGAATCCACCACCTATGTGGGCAGCCCATTCCCTTTTGGATAGCTCTAATTGCTAACAACTTTTTGCTGACACCAAGCCTGAAATTCACCTCTTTATAACAGACCCAATGCTCCTGGTTCTGCCCTTTGGAGTTAAAAACAAAGCAGATCCTCTCCTTTTTCCTCACATGGTAGCCCTTCAAATAATAGAAGATACTTATGATGTGCCCCCAGAGTCTTCTCCAGACTATACTTCCCCATTTCCTTCAACCAAGCCTCAAATATTATGGATTCAAGGCCTTTCACCATTCTGATAGCCCTTCTTTAGACATTCTCCAGCTTCAATGTCCTTCTTAAACTGTGGTACCCATAAATAAATAATGTACTCCAGATGAGGTCTGATGAGGGCAGGGGACAGGTATCAATCAATCCAGCAATCAACAAGCATTTATTAAGCATCTACTGTGCTAGGCCTGGGATATAAACACAAAGAATCAAAAAATTCGTACTCCCAAAGACCTTCCATTCTAATGGATAAAACGACAAGTACATACAAAATATATATGCAGCATAAATATAAGGTATAGAAATGCAAATAAATGCAAAGTGGTAAATAGAAAGTGTGCTAGGAGAGAAGACACTAAGGGTTGGGGGATCAGGCAATGTAGATCATGTAGATGGCCGTGTATCCTAAGGAATGAGAGAGAGTCTATGCCAGTGGTTCTCTGTCTATGGGTAACGACCCCTTTGGGGGTCAAACGACCCTTTCACAGGGGTTGCCTAAGACCATCGGAAAACACATATTTCTGATGGTCTTAGGAACCAAGACACTGCTCCTCTCTCTGTCTCCAGGCGGGTCTGCCCACATGCAGATACGCCCATATACAAGTATTAAAGGGTTGCTGCATTAGGAAGGTTGAGAACCACTGCTCTATGCTATAAAGGTAAGAGAAGACCACACTCCAGCCATGGTGAATGGCCACTGCCATGGCCCACAGGTGGAAGATGGAATATTGTCTGTGAGGAACAAAGAGAAGGCTGGTTTTGACCTGGGGGCAGAATGAGGGAGAGGAAGGTAATATCCAATGACCCTAGAAAGGTAGGTTAGGGCTGGGTTGTGAAGTATTTTAGAAGCTAAACAGAGGAGCTTATATTTTATACTAGAGGCAATATGAAAAAACTGGGATTGGTTGAGTAGAGGACTCACATGGTCAGCTCTGCTCTTATGGAAAATCCCTTTGGTGGCCTTATGTAGGATACCAGGCAGTCATAAGGGAGCTGAGGCAGGGAGATCAGTTGGAAGGATGTTGCAGTAATCTAGGTGAAGGCTGAAGAGGATCTGAACTAAGGTAGTAGCTGAGTGAGTGGAAAGAAGGGGAACGATGGAATGAATGTAGTGGAAGTAGAAATAACAAAATTTGGTAACTGATGATTATGAGAGTTGAGAGAGAGAAGAGCTGAGGATAATGCTGAAGGCATGAAACTGGAGGAAAGGGAGTACCTTGGGAAGGAGTAGAGACATTTGCAAGAGGGGGTGGTTTCATAGCAAAGATAATGAGTTTGGTTTTGGACATGTTGAATTTGAGATGTCTCCAAGATATACAGTTTATAATTTCTAGTAGGTAATTGGTGATGTAAGATTAAAGCTAATGGGGTTTTGGAGCATGGGGTTTTGTGTGTGTGTGTATGCATGTGTGTATTCAGCCATATGTAGACATATATATAGATATATATGAGAATTGTCTCTGTGTGTATATATACATAAATAAAAATATATTTACATACAAATAGATTCACATATATGTACATTGATACATATTAGACACACATAAATATATAATATATACACATTTATGTGTGTGCGTGTGTGTGTATGTGTGTGTGTACTTCGCAGAAGATTCATGATGTCATAGAATGGGAAATGGGAGTACCTTGGAGAGATCTGGAACATGCACAGATGTTCTGTAGCTAGTTTCAGTCTGTCACGGGGGGAAGAAGAACCTCTTTGATTAGCTTTCAAGGTGGAACTGGGGGTGCATTCAAAAGGCACTAGGTGACCAGGACCTTGCTGATGACGTTTATTAAGAGATGATGCTATAGCCCTTCCTCATCACAGGCTGATATGTGGCCTGTGAATGTAGGTCTTTATTCTTCGCCTTGGTGTTTGTTCTTTTGTTTTAAAGGAAAGGGATTGGATACTATGGGTTTGTGAATTTTGAAAGGTCAAGAGAATGACCTGAGGTCCAGGAGTCTGGGAGTCCAGACGTGAGCTCGGAGAAGGCTAGCATTGATGCTGGAGGAGTGAGGAGGTCCCACCCAGCCTGGCAGTAGCCAAAATGAAGACTAATCCAGTGTTGATGTTACATTTGAATATAAGCATCTGAGGCCAATACTAAGTAGAAACTGCATTATTTGAGCCCATTCTTCCCAGAAATTGAGGTGGTGTACAAAGAGTGGATCTCTAAGGTGTCGGGGATGAGGGAGAGATGTACTTCTGTTCCTGCTAGATCTTCAAAGTAATGATCTCTTTTAAAATTTTAATTGGTGTCAGTTGGTTATTTGGATGGAACTGGAGTACTACTCACTGGTGGCTAACAGTAGAAGGAACACAGCCAGAATGGAAGCTTGAGCTGAGGGCAGTAGAGAAAGATACCTTTAACCTTTACGCCTGGTGGTGTAGGCAGCTTCTCTCTGGTACAGTGAGACCAGAGTACTCTCTCTATCTCTCTCTCTGTTTGTGTGTGTGTGTGTGTACATGTCTGTGTGACAGTCATCTGCATAGACATGATAGTTATGGAAGTTATGGATCAAGAGAAGTTGATGAAGTTACCAATGGAGAGTGTGTAGAGCAAGAAGAGAAGAGGGCCTAGAAGAGAACCTTGGAGAATATTCATTTAGGGAGCATGATATGGGTCATGAACCAGCAAAGGAGACTGAGAAGGAAAGGTCAGGTGGGTAAGAGAAGAACCAAGACCAAGTAGAGCAACAAAATCCCAGAGAGAAGAGGATATCCCGTAGGTAATCAGCTCTGTCAAATGCAACAGATAAGTGAAGAAGTGTGAGGATTGGGAAAAGATTTGGTAATTAAGAGATCACTGGAGATGTTGGAGGTGCAGTTTCACTTGAATGATGAGTTTGGAAGCCATATTGTAAAGGGCTGAGGAGTAAGTGAGAGGAGAGGAAGTGGAAATGGTGAGTGAAGACTTGGTGGAGAAAGGGAGGTGAGATCAAGTATGGCAGCTTGAAGGAATGGTAGGGGCTTGTAATGCCAAGCAAAGGCAACTTCCAAGGTTCGGATTACCAGCATAGCAAACCCCATTTATTCAGCAAACATTCACAGAACAGAGAAAGTCAAAATAC
>CM053585.1:217167025-217225447 GCA_028646515.1 Pseudochirops corinnae
CAAAAGGAGATAGTACCTTGAATGAAGAGTTAATGGTTTGAGAGGAAATAGCTCTAGGCCGGGGCAGGGAAAGACAAGTACAGCTGGGGGAAGGGGAGAAACAGTTAAGAAATGTGGCTTTTACAACTTAACACAAAGCTGAATTAAAGTTACCCCAAAATATACTACATAGGCCACCCAGCACCTCCCCAATCCCACAGATTCTCGTATTGTGTATTGGAGGGGACAGAGGCATAGTTAGTGGAAGTGAAGCAGCAACTTGTGCTTCAAGGAATGATGACCTAGATCTACAAACGCCAAAAGTAATGATCAAAGGAAAAAGAGATGGTAGAAGTAGGCGGTAACTCCTCTCTGAGGGGTTAACAGCGGAGTTATATGTTGACTTGACATAAATAGTAGAGAAGTCTCTTCTTTTCCTGAGACTTGTGCCTAGTACTTGGTAGAATATCTCTGAAGACTTGCGGAATTCTACAAATGCTACACATTCCTAGGGATTCACAGGGAGGCAAATTAAACTGCCAGAAGGAAACTTGAGTAAGTGTGTTAGGGATTGTGAAGTCCTGGGCAAGAAAGGGAAGACCTCAGTGGTACAAGTACTGTTTTCATCTCTGCTTCTGCTTGAAGGTACAGGCTCAGAAGGATAAAACAGAACTGGGGTGTGAAGAGCTGAAAAATGGATTTGAATTTCTTAGCCATGGCTTAACATGTCAGGATGGGCTGTTAGTCAGGGTTAGAGTATATAACTAATGCTAGTTGAAATCTTGTGAGTTTGCTTCAGATGACTTTAAACTGGAAATGACATAGTCATAGCTTTTTATACTATACTTGTAACCAAGATGGAGAAATGTGGGCTAAGGTAGCTTCAAAAATGGTTAGTTAAGTGACTGAATATGACCCAGAGTCACTAACAGATGGGTGTCAACCTGAAGAGAGGTCTTTGGTAGAGTACCCCAGAAAATTCTGCCTGTGACCTTCTGTGGTTCAACATTTTAATTAATGATTTGAATAAAGACTTAGATTATTTGCAGCAATGTTATTAGCCTAAGATCCAGTTGGGCATCTTTCCAGGAAGCAACCCCTGTGGAGATGCAGCTTGGCACCTGCTCTTGCTGAAGACCCAGAAAAGAAAAATTTTGCCACCAAAGCCCTTGGCTCTGCCAAATGACTCAATGGATAAACATACATCAGAAAATATGAGTTTATTAGTAGCAATGACATTAAAGAATAAGCATTAGCATCCACTTTGTGGGACCTTTCCGTCTAACTTGCTGCCAAAATTTTTCATTTTTGTGTGCTCGCCCACTAGAACATCAGCTCCTTGAGAGGAGGGATTGATTGCTTTTCTATTTATACCCCTAGGAGCTTAGCACCATGCTTTGTACAGAGTAAGCATTTAATAAATCCATCCTCCCTCCCTCCTTCCCTCCCTCCCTTCCTTCTTTCCTTCCTTCTTTCCTTCCTTCCTTCCTTCCTTTCTTCCTTCCTTCCTTCCTTCCTTCCTTCCTTCCTTCCTTCCTTCCTTCCTTCCTTCTTTCCTTCCTTCCTTTCTTCTTGGCACCAGAGGGTAGAACTAGGCATAATGAGTAGAAATTGGAGAGAGGAAGCTTTTAGTTCAAAGTAAGGAAAACTTTCCTAACAATTAAAGGTAACTAAAAATAGATTTGGGAAGGCAAGTTCCCTCTCCCTGGAGGTCTCTAAAAAGAGGTTGGATAACTAAGAAGCTGGTGGTTCAGAGGACAGAGCACTGGTCCTGGAGTTAGGAAGATCTGAGTCCAAATGCGACCTCTGATCCTTACTCGTTATGAGACCTGGACAAATCACTTAACCTCTGTCTGTCTCAGTTTCCTCATCTGTAAAATAGTACCTACCTCCTAGGGTTGCTGCGCAGACTGAATGAGGTCGTTTTTTTTTAAGTGCCTGGTACATAATAGGCACTACACAAATGCTTACTCTCTCCTCTCTCCCACTTGCCAAAAATGCAGTAGAAGTGATTCTTGCCCAGAAACGGGTTGAATTAATAGATAACCCCTAAAGTACCTCCCCCCCCCTTTTTTGAGATATCTAGATGGCATGGAGTCAGGAAACTGTTGTACAGCCATGTCTGATTCTTCATGACCCCATTTGGAGTTTTCTTAGAGAAGATACTGGAGTATGCCATTTCTTTCTCTAGCTCATTTTACAGATGAGGAAACTGAGTCAAACAGTTAAGTGACTTGCTCAGAGTCTCAGGTGGGATCTCCAGACCCAGTGCTCTATTCACTGCACCACCTAACTGACCCTGCAGTCAAGGGAGCCTGAGTTTGAATTTGACCTTAGATATGCACTAGCTGTATGACCCTGGACCAGTCTCTTAACCTCTGTCTTAAATCACTGAAGAAGGAATGAAGAATTGGACATGACTGAATGACTGAATAGCAACAAAATCCTTTTCAACTCAGAGATTCTATGATAGAGTAACCCAGAGTGGGGTTACTCCAGGTTGCAGATGAACAGTTCTACTGCATCACCTAGCTTCATGGCACATAGTAGGTACTATATTACTTATTCCCTTCCCCCTAATTATAATAATAACAACTATAATTTGTATAGCATTTTAAAGTTTCCAAAGCACTTAATGAATGCTTTCTCTTTTTAATCCTCATAACAGCTCTGAGATAGGTGCTATTATCATGTCCATTTTACAGATGAGAAAACTGAGATTGAGAGAGGTTGTGACTTGCCCAGGGTCACCCATTTGTTAGTAAGTGTCTGAAGTAGGATTCAGACTTAGGTCTTCTTGACTCTAAAGCCTGGCACTTTACTATTCGTCTCACTGTGGGTATGATATGGAAAAGTTGGGGTGATGGAGAGAAATTTTCCTATCTTCTGCCAACAAAGGGACAGAATCCAGTCAGAGGCCTCACCTTTCCAACAGCTTAACGGTGATGGTGACAGAAAACTGGGGGCTTCTGCCTATATCCAAGCACATGGGTGGATAGCAAGGACAGCAGATGTTCAAAGATTTGAGATATTGGCTCTGCCAGAAATGACCTGCATGGCCTTGAATGGGTCTTTTTGCCGATATGGGCCTCAGTTATCTTAGCTTTCAAAAGAAGGAATTAACAATTTAATTCCAACAATGTTATGGAAGCAACATGAATGGTAACAACAATCCAAGAAACCAAACACTGTAATTAAAATGATAAAGCTTGACCCTGGAGAAGAGAAAAAACACTGGTCCCTTCCACCCCCATTCTTTTCAGAGGTGGGGCACTAGGGCTGTGAAACACCATATATACTGTCAGACTCGCTGGATACTTTGGTTAATTTTGCTGATCTGTTCTTTTTCTCGTTTCTAGGGGCAGGAGGCCCACTCAGACTAGAGGGTGCCCCAAGCCAATGGGGTGGGGTGCCCCAGAGGCTGACCTCGCTTTCTTTCTTCTGGAACAGTTTACACTAACTTCCTACTTGGCCTCCCTTCTAAAAATAGTTGAGGAAGAGGGTGGGGGTAGGATAGGGGCTTTGGCTTAGAATAGTGATGGCCTAAAATATCCAGACTAGAGATATTCAGGCCTAGGGCTGGGGCTAGAGCTGGGATTGGCCTTGGGAAGGCCCCTAGTGACAGCTGGCAAGGTCAGGCTCCAGAAAGCATCTGCTATTTCTCTCCTGGGAGTCCTAGATGAAACTTCCCCTTCCAGAAACCTTAAATTTACTAGTAAAGAAGTAAAGTAGTGTGACTTAAAGCTAAGCAAATGAAAGGGTAAATAGTAGTGAAGATGGAATGGGTGGAACACTGCCCACACAGACAAAAGGCCACCCCCCCCCCCCAGCAGGCATGTAATGGGGGAGGAGTGGAAACGGAGGCTGACCCTCCTGCCACCTGTCAATAGAGACAGAATCCGTTCACAAGCCTCACCTCTCAAGCAGTTCATTAGTGTTAGTGCAGGAAAACTGGGGTTTTCTATCCATATACACCCCTCCAGTGTAGGTCAGAGGTACAAATGTTAGATCTGCCATTAAACTGTATGAACTAGGGTGAGTCACTTCGCTTCTATGGGATTTAGCTTTCTTATTTTTAAAATGAAGGAATTAAAACCATGTAAATAAAAGAACAACAAAATCCCCTTCCTTTTTTGCAGAATGGGAGGGGAGGCCTCCAGGTATGGAACATTGCATATGATATCCTACGTTTGAGTTTCTTTCTCTCTGTCTTTGTATCTCTGTCTGTCTCTGTCTCTGTCTCTCCCTCTCTCTCTCTCTCTCTCTCTCTCTCTCTCTCTCTCTTTCTCTTTCTCCCCTTCCCCCTCTCCTCCCTACTCTCCCTCCCTTCCTTCCCTCCCTCCCTCACTTTGTTATAACACATAGCTTCCAGGATAGGGAAGGGAGAATGGATATATTTGTATATGAAAGTGATTTGACAACAAGAGGTATCAATAACAATTTAAAACTTTTAAAAAATAAGATAAAATGAAGTGGTTAAACAAATGACTTCTAAGATACCTTTCAGCCCTTGTAGCATGGCTGTAAGTACTGAAGGGTTTGAAGGCCAGGCAGGGAAATGTGGACTTGATGAGATAGAAAATAGGGATCTATTTAAAGGCTTTTGAGCGGAGGAATGAATGAACTGAGACCTTGGTTTGACATTTTTTTATCAATCACAATACAGCTCATGAGAAAGGCATCATCATCATCATCATCAGGAGCAGTTATACAAAACACTTTATACCTGTCTGATTTGGTCTTCATGATTTCTCATGAAGTAGATAGTGAAAGTATAGTTATACCCATTTTTAGATGAAGAAACTGAGTCAATTAAGCAACCCAAAGTCAAGAAGCTTTTAGGAGGTAGGGCTGACTGAGTAAGAATGGGGAACCTGTCGGTTTTGTTCCCTTTTAACACCCATTCTATGGGGATTCTGATAAACCTGAGCTCAAGAGGTCCAGTGGGTGGTGGATGAATAGATAGATGTGTGATTGTTGTGGCATTGGTAAGTAATTGGAAAACGGGCAAGATTTTGTAAACAAATCATAAAATGGGGCACATGTAAGCAAAGCCTCCACTAAGTATATAATGATACCCATCACTGATGCCATCTCCAGGTGGTGAGTGATTAGGGCTGAGAGGTTTGTTTATTAGGGCAGTGCTGGCCAGAGGACAGTGACCACATTCACACAGCCCTCTCCCTCCCAGTTTTGGGTCTGTTGATGGTGAGAAATGGGAATCTGAGCATGGAATAAAGAGCTCTTTGGGCCAGCTGCTTTCTGCCCTGGGGGGTGCTTTGGGGCAGGCAGCCTTGGGTCTGTAGGAGGGGGGCAGGGCTGGGTTTTAATGCCAGCTCCACAACCTTGAGCAGAAGGGTAGCATAGGGTTTGGAAAGAGTGAGTTTGGAGTCAGAGGTCCTAAGTTTGAATTCTGACTCTATCTGTATCTGCTGTGAGGTTTGGGGCAAGTTGCTTAACCTTTCTGGGCCTCAGAGTTTTTTCCCCCCTCCCCTGTAAAGTGAGAATTAGATGACCTCTTAGGTCCCTTGTGGCTTCTGATTTATGATTATGATCTCGTGGCCCCATCTGGCACTCTGTAAAATGACGACTGTGGGATGAGTGACCACAAGAACCCTTCTAGCTAGAAATCTTGTGATGCTCTGACACCCCTCAGGGGTGGCGCCTGGGAGTGGGCTGGACAGCTTGTGGTCTGGAGCTGCTTCCTCTCATTACCACCTGATCCAGAATGGGATGGGCTGCCCCACCCTGGCACATGAGAGAGGTGATTTTCTCTATGGCGCTCCACGGGATAAGTCCAGGACCAATAGAAGAAAGTTACAGGAAGGCTAAACTCTCTCTCAATATAAAGAAAATCCTTCAAGCAACTAGGCCTGTTCAGCTGTGAGAGGTTGGAGGGGTGGAGGAGAGACTGAATGGCCACTTATCAGTGATGCTTGTGCAGGGGATTCCTGCAGAGCCTGGGAGGTTGTGCTGGATGGCTTTTAAGGTCCTCTTGGCCTCTATATAGTCTGTTTCAAGTTCCCTTCTAGCCCTAATGGTTTTTAAGTAAGCTTCCACCTCTGACATTCAAAGTTCTAAAGGCCTCAGCATTGCCAGTGCTAGGGTCCCTTCTATGTCATATGTTCTGGGGTGTCTTCCAGTGCTGGTGGTCTGTCTAAGTAAGATCCCTTTCAGCTCTGACATTTTATGGTCTAAGGATCTTTCCAAGGAACCTTCCAGTTCAGCTCTTCTCTGATTCCATGTGCCACTAGACTGGGCAGAGGGAAATTAAAATGCATTACTATCCAATTTTACTGGAAGCTATTAAGAGCAGCTTGGAAGAGAATCTAGGTCAATTTAAAACCAGTCCAACTGGTCTAATCCATAGGCTTGCTGCCCCTTCTCCCCCAAGCATTAATCCCCCACCATGCAAACACATTCTTTAAAAGCCAGGAAGAGACTGAGTGATGTGGGGGTCCTTGATGTGCGTCACATTTGTTGGCAAATCTGCTAATGTGCCAGGCTTAATTACAGCCTCCCTAATGGGTCTCCCTGTTGAGGGTGGAAATGATCCACCCTCTGCTACATTACGAATTGAGGGGGAAGGAATGAATCACTGCTGGTTGCACGGTAACCAGCCTAGTCCCACTTGCCTCCCTCAGCCCCTAGTGTGTTCTCTTGCTGTACTTGGTGGGAATGGTTTCAGTACAGATGGTGAATCTCAAAGGTGTCAGAGGGCCACCTGCAACCTTGTGGAAGCCAGTGTCCTCTTTGCCTTCCTGATTGTACAATGCCATTCACCTCTCATTTCCTCCAGCCCCAACATGAGTTGAGAATCTTCATCTGACCTGACTATAGCAATGGGTAGGGCTTGGGGAATCTGCAGATCAGATTCAGGCAAGAGGGGCAGGGCATTAGCCTAGAGAGAGGTAAGGGAGACCCACTAAAGATCTGTCATCAAAGGAGGGGCAGGACCCATGAAAGGGCTCTGCTCTCTCGTTGTTGATGGTTGAAAATAGGTGCGGACATTCTGGATGAAATCACCTGGAGTCTGGTGGTTTGTCTATCAGGTGAGCTCCAGCACGTGCCCAAAGCCTCTCAGGTATTGACATGATGAACCCCGCCCTTTCTCTGATAGAGCAGCAAGGCAGAGGCTTTTCGAGGACTCTCCTCCCACCTTGCAGAAGCTTTGCTTCCCGAGTAACAACTGCTTGTGTTCTCTTTCAGCCTGGGGAGTGCTACCATTGCCAAGGTGGGGGCTGGCCCCAGATTAATCAAGGAGGCCAACAGGCATCTGGTTGCTATTTATAGCAGCTGCATCTCACTGTTTCCTAAGGCTCTGGGTTTTATAGGCACTCATCTGAAAAGAATGGCATTTAGTTTTCTGCAATGCACTGTGCTGCCGTTAGCACGGCATGGCTAATTGGGATGTCCAGCTCTCCTATTCAGCAAGAAACTGCTTCCCAGGCTTTGTGGCACAATGCTAAGGAGACAGTGGGCTGGACAGGAAAGAACACCGGGATTATTGTCCTGCCTCTGCCTTCCCTCTCTAGGCCTGTTTCCTATAAGCTATATGGTCTATCAGCTGGTTAGCCAATAAACACTTTCTAAGCATGCCAGGCACTGTGCTAAGCCCTAGGGATCCAGCTGTGACATTCTGTGTTCTATGCTCCATAGGATCATAAACTTAAAAGGGGATTTTAGTGGACATTTTTGTTGTTCAGGTGTTTTGGTCACCCTTTTGGGGTTCTCTTGGCAAAGATACTGGAGTGGTTTGCCATTTCCTTTTCTAGCTCATTTTTACAGATGAAGAAACTGAGGCAACAGGGGTAAGTGACTTGCCCAGGGTCATACAGCTAGTGTCTGAGGTTGGATTTGAACTCGGGAAGATGTCATCCTGATTCCAGGCCATGCACTCTATCTACTATGCCACTTAGCTGCCCAGAAGTGAGTTTAGAAGCTGTCCAGGTCACACCCTTATCTTATAGAAGAGGAAAATGAGACCTAGAGAAATTAAGTGAGTTGGCCAAGGTTGTATGGGATTGTAGGTGGGATTTGAAACCAGGTCCTTTGACTCCAAATTTAGTTAGTTACCATTGAACCACACTGCCTCCAGCATCCCATGTCCTAAAGTCTTCTTAGTGTTAACATTCAATGCTCTAAGGCCCTCTCTAGCTCTAATGTGATATGTTTTAAGGTCTCTTCCAATTCAGTCTATGTTTTAAGATGCCTTCCACCTTTTGCATTCTAAATTCTAGGTGCTTTCCAGTTCTAACCTCCTATGAGCTTCTATGACTAAGGATTCTGCATGTGCTCACCCCAGGGTTCTCATTCCTCATTCCATCTTGGAAGCTGCTCATAGAGTTTCAGTCCTGTGGAGGTGAGCATCCCGCATGGAACTCTGTTCTCTGAGCACATATTTTATGTTAAGAACAATCAGGTACTTTTCTGTGTGTGGTCACTTTTCTCCTTGTGAGGCAGAGTGCTCAGATCAAAATGTCTGAACATGTTTAGGGGCTTCTTCCTGCAAACTGAGCCAGCATGATGGCTGGTTTGGGAGTCTAGTCTGAGAGTCCCAGAACTCCCCATCTTTCCTCTAATTATTCCACCTTCTGCAATCCGGTTAGGGCTATTCACAGTCTTGCAGACACACCTTGCCCATTTGCTAATGCTATTTCCTTCTCCTGGAATGCCCTCCCCCACTCTTGTTCAATTTTTCCTCATATTTCAAGGCCTAGGTTACATGTCATTTCCTCCATTTAGCTCTTCCCAGTTCCCCTGGCCATAAATGATCATTCTCCCCTTCAGACTGTTCAGCCCAGAGAGAGCAATCTCATTCGTTGTTGTCACCCCTAATAGCCCTGCTGTACCCTAAGGACCTCTGGGACTTGCCATCTGCCCTGTGGCTGAACCCTCTTCTATATGCTGTTTCCTTCTATTAGAATGTGAGCTCCCTGAAAGCAGAGATGACCTCACTTCTGCTTGTATCCTCAGAGTTTATCATAGTTCTTGGCACATAGCATTTAATAAGTGCTTTTTAATTTATTCAGTCATTCGTTCATCTAAACATCCATTCATTCATTTATTCATACATGCATACATTCATTTATTCTTTTATTCACCCACTGGCCCAGTCTCTTGTAATTTGACCCCATGGTTTCACTGAAATCCCTTTCTTCCAGATCAGCAGTGAACTAGTGTGTCAGCTGCTTTCTCCTGGTTCTTCTCTTGCCTGTCTAATATCTCCTCAGTCTCCACCCCTGGTTCATCTTCCTTCTCCTGTTCCCTAAGTGTGGCTTTCCCTCAAACCTCCATCCTAGGACCTCTATACTTTAAGATACATTAGCATCTTTACATAGGTGACCATCAGGTCCATATATCCAGTCTCCAAGCGTTTTCCTGAATTCTAGTCCCATATTTCCACCTGCATCTATCAGCAGCCCTCAAATTCAACTTGTACAAAACTGAACTAATTGTCTCCTTGAAACCTGTTTGGCCTCTTAATTTTCCTATTTTTGTTGATGGTACCACTATCACCCCAGTTGCTTACATCTGAAACATCAGAAGCAGTATTCCCTTTTACCCTCTTGCTCAAACTGATGCAAAGCTTTGTTGATTCTCTGGGAGCACAATGTGAAGGGCTTTTAATAGCAAACTGGGGGGTTTATGTTTGATCCTACAAGAAGTCAGGAACCACTGGGGCCTAGTGAGTTGGGGGAGAGACTTTAGCAAATGAGGGAAGGTTGGAAGAGACTTGAGGCAGGAAAATCAATTAGGAAGTTATTTAAATCATCCCTTTCAGAGGAGATGAGGGTCTGAAATAGGATGGTAACTGTGTGAGTGTAGAGAAAACGAGAGATGTTATGGGGATAAGATCTGGCAATAGACTAAATGTGTGGAGTGAGGGTAAAGAGCTGAGCACGAAGCAACTCGTGAGCCTGGGGGCTGAGAGAGGATGGTGGGGTCCTTGACAGTAATTGTTGTTGTTCCTGCTGTGGTTTTTCCTTCCTTCTTGAAGAGGACCATGACACCAGAAAGGTGATGCCATGACTTACAAGTGAATTGGATTTAAGTGAGGCAGGGCTGTGAAGTCACCAACTTCACTTTCTCCTCCTTAGCCATGTGGGTCCAGTGGTGAGATATAGATCAGGAAGACTGGAGATGGCCCAGGATGCAATGGGGGACCTTGGTCTTTTCAAGCTAAGGTCTTTCCCAGGTCTGAGTTCTACTGAGGCAGTGCCCAATCAATGATTAAGGCTAGGCAAAAAATGAGGCAGAAAATGACCTCTTTCATCTAGTCAAAAGAAAAAGAAAAAGCGATCTTGGAGCGAGAAGACCGCCTTTTCTGGCCAAAACAGAAACAATTGCTGTTTTCATTCTCTCTGAGCCAATCTGGGCCCAAATAATGCCAGCAATAAGGAAGTTAGGAAGGAGGAAGGTTGGGAGAAGAAGATGCTGCATTCTGATGCCTCCAGGACATTGAATCTGAGATAACCAAAAGGGAAGCTGATGATGTGGGACATCAGGATATACAGGCCTGAGAATCTTCTACACAGAGATGAGAATTGAATGCGTGGAAGCTGATGGCATCACTGAGTAGAGAGTAGAGAGAAAGGAGCCCAGGTGGAACTTTGGGGGATGCATATCAGTCATGGGCACAGCATAGATAAAAACCCAGCAAAGCAGACTGAGAAGGAGCAGTCAGATAGAGAGGAGAACCAGGAGTGTAATGAAAATCTAGAGGAGAGAATATCCAAGAGGAAAAGCAAGGTGGCTATGGGGACAGAACCCTGGGCCTGGAGTCAGGAAAACCCGAGTTCAAATCTGGCCTAAGATACCTCCTCACTTAGTGACCCTGAGCAAGTCACTTAATTACGATTTACCTCAGTTTCCTTATCTGTAAAATGATGGCAATTAACAGCACCTGCCTTTGAGAGTTATTAAATTTGAGGGAGTATTAAATAAGATGATAATTGTAAAGCACTTAGCCCAGTGCCTGGCAGATAGTAAGTACTGTATAAATACTACTGTTGTCATCACCAGTGTCAAAGGCTGCAGAGTAATCAGCCAGGAAGAGAATTGAGTGGAAAAAAAAGTATTAGTTTTGACAGTTAAGAGCTCAGTATTAACTTTGGAGAGAGAAGTTCCAGTTTAATGATGAGATCTGAAGCCAAATTGCAGAGTTGAATCAAGAGAGGAGAGAGAAAGCAGAAGTGCCAATGGGGACATTTTTTCAAGGAGTTCAGCTGAGAAGGGGAGAAGGGACATAGGACAGTACCCAGCGGTCACAGCAGGACCAAGGGAAGGGGTTTTAAGGGTGGAGAGACAGGAGCGTATTTATAGGCAGTAGGCAAGCAGCCGGGAGTGAGGGAGGGTTGAAGATGAGAGAGTGTGGATGGGAGTGGGGTGAAGGGGGAGGCAGCTGGAGAAGATGTTGGAGTGGTATCAGATAAGGAGGAGGGGAGAAGGGGCAGCTCCCAGCAAAGGGTCTCAAATATTTCAGTGAAGTGTGAGGCAAGAGAGTGACAGGAGGTCTGCAGAGAGACAAATAAGTTTGGAAAGTGGAGCAGTGAATTAATTAGGGAGGAGAAGCTGTGCTGTGGTGAGGACCGAGATAATGTAAATTTATAGTTGACTAAATCAACAATTTTGTGATTTCCTCCAATGCCATTCAGTAGTATGTGACTCAGAGTAAAGGAGAGGGATGAGTGACAGGAGAAATCTAGAGCTGGGGTTTGGCAAGGTGTGATCAGCAGTAGGACGGAGGTCAAGAATTCACATGTTAAGAGACAGCCTAGAGTTAGGTGGATTCACAAAAAGGAGGAGAGTGTAGACAGTGTAAAGTGATAGGCTAGAACAGGAGAGATCAGAGGTCACCGTGAGTACAAAGAATGGGGCAAGGCATCATAAAGTATAGGGGAAAATGGAATGATAAAAAATTATAATCAGATAAAGGAATTCCAGGGATCGGTGCAGCTGTGTGGAACAGTGGATAGAACTATGGGCCTGGTGTCAGGGAAGGTCTAAGTTCAAATCCAGCCTCAGATACTTACTAGCTAGATGATCCTGGGCAAGTCACTTAACCTCTGCCTTCCTCAATTTCCTCAACTATAGAATGGGGATGGTAATAGCAATTACATCACAGGGTTGGTTTTGAGGATCAACTGAGATAATGTTTGTAAAATGCACTTAGCACAGTGCCTGGTGTGTAGGTGCTATAAAAATGCTTCCTACTCTCCCTCTTCCTAGAACGAACATGAAAGTAGAACATTAGTGCATAATGACAAGATTAAGGGTATGTTTATGTATGACTGAGATGAATTGGAGGAGTAAGTCATGGGAACTGAGCAGATCAAGGCACAAGAAATTGAAGCTATTTAAAGGAATGAGGAAGGAATTTTCCCATCATACTTTTTCTTGGTGATGACTTTTACTCCTGTTCATCTTTGAAATTTCTTCTTGACAATCTTCTGCCATCTGTTCATACCCATGCTGAGAATAGTAGTAGGGCTCAGGCAGCTTTTCTCAAGTGATGGTCTAGAGCATACCACCTGGTAATTGACTAAAGGATGTACTTAGAGTTGATTCACTATGAAAAAAACATTTGTTTCTATAGAGCAAAGTATATTTTAAAGACTCATTTTTCTGATGTGATATCTCCCATCTGTATATAAAAACATTCAAGATTTTTCAAAAAATATAACGATAGAAATAATTTTATTCAGTGACCCTCTGATCATAAACATCAGGGGAGAGATAAGGTTAAGTAGACACACATGCTTGCCAGATGTATCTGCCACTGTGATGCAAGAAATCAAAGGTAAAATATGAATTGAAGAAGGATTCCTTGTGAGGTCTTCCAGATGCTCCAGTTTGTGGATGACATCACGTTGGTGGCATCAAACCCTAGAACATTTTGGAGACTCCTGGAAGAAATCCATAGCCATTCAAAAGAGTTTAGCCTGACCATCCACATAAGAAAGACCAGGTGGATGAAAAATGTCTATTTTTCACACAACTGCCAAAATTATCTTCCTGTTGCATGTGTGTGACTATGCAACTCTGCTGCTTAAAACTGCCAATGATTCTCTATGTGCTATAGGGTAAAATACAAACTCCTTAGTCTGATGTTTAAAACCCTCTGCAATCTGACTCAAATGCACTGTTGTTTCACATTATTCTCCTTTATGCATTCATTCTAGCCACATTTAATTAACTGCTAGCAGTCCGGTAACCTCACTCTGTTGCCTCTCACCTTTGTGCATTCTGTTTAGATGCCACCTCCTTCCTGTAGCCAGCTCATATTTCCCACCTGAAAGTGATCTCTTCTCCTTCAAGCTTCCCTAAAGCCCTTTGGATCCCTTTTGATCCTACTAGTTTCTACTTTCTCTTTCTGTTCTGCTTATTTGTACAACCTACCCTTCCTCTCCCTTCTCTTCCACCCCAGAAGGATCCTCTTTCAGGACAGGTTCAGCTTCCATTTTCTGTCTCTGTATCTGCAGTGTCTAGAACAGCTAAGTGCACATCCGTTACTGAATTTGACATTGGAAGGAACCTTTGAGATCATCTAATTCAAACAACTAATTTTATAGTTGATGATAATGGGCCCAGAGAGATTAAATTATTTGCTCAAGGTAAGGAAATACAAGAGCAATGGTTTTGCTCTAAACTTGGTCTTTTGACTCATTGCTCTTCCTTGCTGCCTTCACAAGCTACGAGAATACCGTGTCTGTGCCATATTTATCTTTAAGAATAAGAGGGTACGGTATGGCTGCAGAGAGGTGAGTGGACTGTCTTGGCTAACATAAAGGATTCTTGTACCAGGTTAGTAAGAGATCAATTTGGAAAAGTGGGATAGGGCCAGCTCACTCTGATGCCACAATCGTGCAGGAACTTGAATGCCAGGCTAAGGAGTTTGGAATTTTTCCTCTAGGCCCTGAGGAGGGGGCTGACAGTGATATCACTGATGATGCCTAGAGATAGGAAACTATGCTCAGTAAATGCCCCTCTTCCCCAAGGGCTGGTATGAATGGGGTGGAAAAGGAACTCCAGGTAGTTCTTTGGTGGACAAAAATCACCTCAGATTTATTTTTCCTTCCATGATGGTCTTGGTGCTCAATAAGCTTCATTCAGAGAATGCTTGGGATCCTGGGAGAAGAAGGAGCCTTGTTGTTACCCACCCCCACTTCAGTCTTTTGAGTGAGCTTGACTCATGGCCCCAGGAGACTTTTTTCCCTGGAAGGAGAAGAAATAAGAATGAGTGATGTCTTGCTGAGTTCACCCTGCCCTGACAAACAAGGGTGGGGGGGGGGAGGGGCGAGAGGGGGGAGGAAGGCAAGAGAATGACTCTCTCCTTATTCTGACCACATTCTTTGTTGTGCACTTACTGCTTTTTTTATGTTGTAGTTATTTGGGTCTGTGGCCTATCTCTTGTCCTCTACTCTGAATTCCTTAGGGGCAGACAGCAGGCAGGTCTTTCTTGTAGGATCAAATAAACATAAATTGAGAGCTGGAAGGAACCTCCGAGGTCATCTAGGCCTCCTACTTTACAGATTAGGCAGCCAGGTCCCAGACAGATTAAATGATTGGCCCCAAATCACACCGGTACTGACGGAAGCAAGATGTGAGCCCAGGCCCTTTCACTACAAATCTAAAACCCTCTCCACTGTCCCGTGCTGCTTCCCTTTTCATCTGTGCTTAACACATGGTGCCACACATGTGCAAATCAATAATTGCTGAGTTGAATATGGCTTAAGGGGTCTTGATGGAAGGGGACAGGTGGCGTTGTCAGCAGAAGCCAGCCTTCACTTGCTCCTATTGTCTTGGTGATGGTGGTAGCTGGGGGTGGTGGTGGTGGGGTTTAGGTGGTTTATCATGAACCAGTTGATGTTATTTGTCAGTCCAATATTTATTTATTTTTTTGTCCTCACTGATCAAGCCACTTCCATCACTTCCCACTCCTCACTCTGATTCACTGTATAACTCAATTCCTGTGCTCCCCACCACCTGAGAGGCCCCTAAATCTTAGGGCCTCTAGACCACCAGCCTCCATCATCCACACTGTGGGAGTGGGGAGAAAGACGGGAGGGATCTTTTCCAAGGAATATCTGGGAAAACAAATGGGAAGGTGGGCTTCCTTGGGTTCCACTCAAACCTCTCACAATCTTGTTTTCCTGTCTCTTTAGAATTGGTCTGGATCCAGGATCAGTTCTCACCAGGGAGATAGATATAGGAACAGACAGGAGTCAGTCATGGAGTGAAGAGCAGGCAGCATCTACTAAGGAATTCACACGAGTCTGGAGGAGGCAGAAACTCCTTTCCTCAATATTTTTGGCAGTGCTATGCCTGGGATCCTGTGTGGGGCCCTTCAGATCCTAGAGTACAGAGAGAAGCTATAAGAGGAGAATTTCATCTGCAACATTTTCCTTTTCTATCAGTTTGAATAGTATGTTTCTAATTGCTTGCAGAAGGCTAAGGACGCTAGAACCATCTGATAGCCTTAAAATAGCTCTCTATTTGGGTTCCAGTCAAATCATGTTGCTATTGCTAGATGCCTTGGTCTCAGGCCCCCAAGAGCCAAGGTTTGAGTTCTACTAATTATGTGTCCTGATACTAGGCTCTGGTGCACTGTAACTATCCCTGGAATGACTTGTTCCTGGTCAGAAAGATAATGTGACATTATCAGTACACAATGAAATCTTGTAGTTTGAAGATTCTGTTATGTTTTCAGCAGCCTCATTTTCTCCTCTTCAGTGCCAAAGGTTCATTCTCCACAGATTCCTAGAATATTCAAGTTGTCAGGGAGCTGAGAGGACAATTGGCATGCATTACTATGGGCCAGATACTGTTTAGCGGGTCCACGTGTGTGAGGGAAAAAGATGAATTCTTCTGGGTGATTTATGGAAACTAGGCCCACCATTTTGTAGTTACTCAGAACCTGCATATGTCATGCAACATAAAGTAGTTACTGGACTCAGAGTCAGCAGACCCGAAGTAGTGAGGTAGCTCATTGGAGAGTCTTGGACTGGGAATAAAGGCAGACCTGAGTTCAAATTCAGCCTCAGACAGTTATTATCTGTATGACCCTGTGCAAATCACTTAAACTTCTCTGTGTCTTGGTTTGCTTATCTGTATAATGGGCATAATAATAGCATCTGCAGGATTGTTGTGAGGATAAAACTAGATATAACGTTTGTAAGGTGCTTTGCAAAAGGTAAAGTTCTATGTAAATGCTGACTATTATTATGACCCAGCTCTCATGCTCCCTAGCTACGTGACCATGGACAAATACATCACTGTACTCTCGGAATTTCGATTTCCCTATCTTTAAAATGGGGATCATAGACTTTAGAGATAATCTAGTCCAGTTGTTTGCTCACAGGGCTGGTTGCTTCAAATTATTTTTTTAATATTTTTTCCACTTAAGGTGTTTATTTTCTCTCCTTCCCCCTTTTTCTCCCCCTTTTCCCTCCCCAACTGAACAACAGCAACAAAGAAAAACCAAACCATTGCAACAAATGTGCTGAGTCCAGAGCAGCAAATCCCCACCTTGGCTGTGTCCAAAGCCATGTCTCTCCTTGTACGTTTGAAGCCCATCAGCTGGGCCGGGAGGTCAGAGAAAGTTTCGGCTACAGTCCTCTGGAATCCTGGTTGGCCACATTGCATCAATCAGAGCTCTGACGTCTTTCAAACTTGTTTTTCTTTCTGATGCTGTGGACAGGATTATTTTTTGGTTGTGAGGAATCAATAAGATGTTATCATCACAGAAAGCTCACACACACACACACACACACACACATTATTCCCAATCACAAGTTCCCTTTAATTCCAGGCACACCTAGAGAGGGCATCCCCTTTGAGGACCACTGATCTCATCCAACTTTCTCATTTTAGATCAAGTGATGCTTGGAGGACACAGCTGTGGTATGGTGGATAGAGAGCTACTCTCATTCAGGAAAACCTGCATTCAGATTCTACCCCTGGCACTAACTGTGTGCCCCAGGGCAAATCACTTACTCACCTACTAGCCCAGGCAGATCCAGAGCACGTGCCAATAGGCATTAATAAAGAGTTTCTTTGCCAGGAAGTTTCCTAGGCCAATGAATATAATAATAGTAGTAGTAGTAATAATAATAATACATTATTACCTGCTTCATAGCGTTGTTGTGAAGACAGTGCTTTGTAAACCTTAAAGCATTGTATTAATGTGAATTATTATTATTGTTATTACAGGTAGGATGGTATAGTAGAAAAAATGGTGGATTGGTTTTCTAATATATACTAGTTGTGTGACCTTGGATGAGTCATCAAATGATAGGGTTTAGAACTAGAAGGGATTAAGTCATCTAGTCTAATCCCTTCATTTTACAAATGAAGAAACTGAGGCTCAGAGACAAGTGACTTCTCTAAGGTCACACAAATAGTAAATGATGGAGACTGGATATGAACCTAGGTTCTCTGACTTGAAATCTGTCTCTCTCTCCACAACTTCCTTTTCCTTTTTTCTTTTCTTTTTCTTTTTGGAGGACAGAAGGCAGGGCAATTGGGGTTAAGTGACTTGCCCAAAGTCACACGGCTAGTAAATGTTAAGTGTCTGAGTCCAGATTTGAACTCAGGTCCTCCTGACTCCAGGGCTGGTGCTCTATTCGCTACACCACCTAGCCACCCCCTCCTTTTTCTTTTTTATGAAATGAAGATGGTAATCCCTCCCCTGCCTGCCTCCTCAGGCCCCTTACGAAGATCGGACAAGATGACGTGTGAAATCACGCTGCACGTTGTATGGCTGCTAAATTCGGACTCTTGAAAACTTTCTTTCCCAACTTTCCTTTTGTGGTCAAGAAGCAGCTTAAGAACTCTGAGCACTGCGAGGGGCAGGACAGGATACTACAAGATGGCGAGCGGAGGATGCTGGAGCTAAGTTTCTCCTTTCCCACATTGCCCAGGCCTGGCTATGCCAAGCAGGGAGGATAATTACCCTATTGTCTGGCATGCGGGACGCCTTGTCAACACAACCCACTACACAGAGCCTTCTGGGAGAGATGACAGGGCAGGCCTGACTCACGTGGGCGCTGGGCCAGAGAGGGAGAGCGAACAAAGGGTCAGCGCTTTAAACAAATTACAGAGACTCTGGGTATGAGTATAGGAATATGTGTGTGTGTATACATATATATATATATATTTATATATGCATGTGTATCTATATATATCAAACTCAAATTCTTAGGCTGCCACATGCTATTACACGGATTCACATCCTACTCTGGTGACTCCTTGTGGTGCAGAGGTAATTCTGGGTTCTCCAAAGCTACACCAGTGGAACACAAGCTCTTTCGGTTCTCCCAGGCTGGAAAGGAACGTGATGTAATGGAACAAGTACTAGACCTTTATGGGTGGGGGTCCTGGGTTCAGCTTCTGGCTCTGACACTTACTAGCTGTGTGACCTGGGGCAAGTCCCTTACCTTCTCTGGGCCTCAGTTTCCTCATCTGTAAAAGGGGTATAACAATCATCTGCCCTGCCTGCTTCTGCGGTTTGTTGCAAGAACACTTTGTAAACTGTAAGGCGTCATATGAATGTGAGCTGTTAATACAGATCTGCCAATGGGCACCAGCCCAGCCCAGCCCAGCCCAGCCCAGTAGAATAATGTAGGGAGGCTCTCTAACAGAAGGGTTGTTGTGTGTGTGGGTGTGTTTGTGTGTGTAGTGGTAGGGCACTAGGTAATGATTTTTTGGCTACAGCAACTTATGAATGGATAAAAACAGCTAACTTGCAGATCTATCATGGGTTTTTTTCTCATTTTCCAAAGCATATTGTCATTGTTCAATTGTTTCTGGCTCTTTGTGATCTCATTTGGGGTTTTCTTGGCAGATTCTGGAGTGGTTTGCCAGTTCCTTCTCCAGCTCACTTTACAGATGAGGAAACTCAGGCAATAGGGCTAAGTGACTTGCCCAGGGTCGCACAGCTAGTAAGTGTCTGAGTCTGGATTTGAACTCAGGAAGATGAGTCTTCCTGATTCCAGGTCTAGCACTCTATCCACTGTGCCACCTCACTGCCCCAAAATATAACTGCTTATGGCAAATGCCAGATATGACACCATCAAAAGGGGGGTTATGTCTTATTGTCAGGTGGGTGTAGGACCCAGAGAAAAGCAAATTCTGTGTTCTCTCGCCTCAGGCCTCCCTACTTCTCAGGGACCATTTCTGTATATAGCTGGAAAACAGATTCATAGAATTATGGGATATTAGACTCAGCAATGTAGCCCCCGGCAGTCTGAGTTCTGTTTCTAAGTGGCTAGTTTACATATCATGTGCCAGGGCCTTGTTTATCAGGAAAGAGTTTAACATCAGCTAAGCTGGTTTGAAAAAGACTTCAGGTTAGAGAGGCAGCCTACAGTCAAGGATTTGGAGGCAGGAAGGAGGCCTGGATTCAAATCTAATTTTAGACACCAATTCTAGCTGTGTGACCCTGGACAAGTCACTTAACCCAGTTTGCCTCAGTTTCCTCATTTGCAAAATGAGCTGGAGAAGGAAATGGCAAACCACTCCAGTATCTTTGCCAAGAAAACCCCAAATGGGGTCATGAAGAGTTGAATGTGACTGAACAACAACACTATGTGTCAGGTACTGTCTTTTGCACTTCTTTGCATGCCTAATGTTTAGCACAGTACCTAGTACATAGCAGGCACTTAATAAATGCTTATTAACCAACTGGCTGATTGATTGAGATGGAAAGGCAAGATTTGGCATCTTGTCGTATAGCTGGGGCCTGGACAGCTAACCATCCTGAACCTAGAAGCTCACAACGTTTTTTCCTCTCAAGAAGTGAGAGAGTTTTATGCTCAGGACATTCCTCAGAAAGGGAGTGGGATAATGCTCACTCTTCCAAAGAACAGCTTTCTCTGTGTCCTTTTCTTGCTCATAAATCTTTTGTACTTCCTAGGCCCTTTCTAGGTTTTTCTTGAATCTTGCCAAGTATCTCAGAGTCCCTGGGTCTTTTCATTAGAAATGCTTGAAAAGTCCTGTCTTCCTGTAAAAATCTACCCCTACCACTCCCTCAACTAGATTATGTTCAACTTTGCAGGGTAAGTTATTCCTGGTTGCAAACCTATATTTTTTGCCTTTTGGAATATTGTATTCCAATATTAATAGAAATTGTCAAATATTGTGTGATCCTAATTGAAATCCTTTCCTTTTTCTTTGAATTGCTTCTTTCTGTATGCTTACAGTATTTTTCTTTTGATGTGAGATCTCTGGATTTTGGTTAATGGCATTCTTGGATCTTTTCCATTCTTTCAGGAGGTGATTAGTGGATTCTTTCTACGCTGACTTTACACTCTGGTTCTAATAGGCAATTTCCATGTAAATATAACCTGACAGATTTCAGAAAAACCTGGGAAGACTTATATGAAATGATGCAAAGTGAAATGAGCAGAACCAAGAGAACATTGTACGCAGTAACAACAACATTGGGACTTAGCTCTTCTCAGCAATACAGTGATCCAAGAGCATTCCAAAAGACTCAGAGAAAGAACTGATGCAGTCTGCATGCAGATTGAAGCAGACTATTTTTACTTTCTTTATTTTTTTCATGATTTTTTCCTTTTTGAAAACTGCAATTTTTTTTTTTTGCGAACTGTTTCTTCTTTTACATCATGACTAATATGAAAGTAGATTTGACGTGATTGCACATATATGACCTATCTCAAAATGCTTACTATCTTAGGGAGAGGGGAAGGAGAAAATATAGAACTCAAAATTTTATTAAAAAGTGAATATTAAAAATTGTGTTTACATGTAATTGAAAAAAATAAAATGCTATTAGAAACTTTAAAGAAAGAATGAATGAAAAGAAAGAAAAAAAGGAAATACAGCCTGAGTTTTTAGACTTTTTCTTGAATTATCTCTTGGCTAATTTTCCAGGTCAATTGTTTGTGATATCAGATATTTTATATCTTCAATCTTTTGATTTTGTTCTAGTATTTCTTATTGTCTCATGGAGTCATGGATTTCTGTTGGTTAATCCTAGTTTTCAGGAAGTCCATTTCTTGGGCAAGGTTTATTACTTTTTCTTCTATTTATTCTCCCTCCAATTCTTTCCTTCAGAATTTTTATTTCATTTTAAAAAAATCTCTTGCTTTATTTCTCTTATGTATTCATTTAGTCCTTGTGGAAAAAAAATACATATATACACACAATTACATATGTATATATAAAATTATATGTACACATATATATCCATACATATGTATATCTAAACATTATATATATATTCCTTTGAGTCTCCACTTGTAGTTATTATGTAGTCAATTTCTCCTTCTTTTGGGGACCTTTAAATTTGCAATAATTTTTTAATGCCAGTCAACTATTTTCTTTGATTTACACATCTTTCCAGTTTTAGTTCCTGAAGTGGGACTTTGGGCTGGAGAGGTGGTTGGCCTTACTTGGTCTTGCCCTGGGGCCCCTGGGTTCTTGTCTGACTTTCACCTTTGGCAGTTACACACTCCCTGGATCTTTGAGGTTAACAGTGTTGGCTCTTTAGGACTCTCTCTGGCATTTCAGTGTGCTAGAGACTTCAGAACCCAGGATATCCCAGTTTCACTTCTCCTGGAATGTGAGCTGGGTTTGCTTCTACTGCCCAATTCTACTCCTTGGCACTTTCAAGGTTCCCACCTTGGGGCTTTCAGACCACAGGGATTTCTCAGGGAAGTCCTCCACTCTCCTTGCCTCTGAACACAGAGCCTTGCAGACCACACATGTTCCTGAAAGTCCTCTGTTGCTGTGGAAGGCTACCCTAAGACAATAGGGCTGGAGTGTGTGTGTGTGTGTGTGTGTGTGTGTGTGTGGGTGTGGGTGTCCTATTATCCTTGGGCTTCTATCTTAACTCTTGTGCTATTCTGGGATGGAAGACGTCACTTGCTGTAGCTCCTTATTGGATTTCTTGAGCATTATTTGGTCTGGTGCAAACTTAAGGGGTTTGTTTGCTGGAGTAAATATATGGGATCTGGGTACTCCAGCTCTTGTTTGGGTAACCAACTTGTTGGAAACCCTAGGCTAAATCTCTTTGTGAAAACTGCATTCTGCATTTTAGCCTTTCTTCTTTTTTAAAGATTAAATTTAAAAATTTTAAATGAACACGTTTATATTCTCTTCCTCCTAGATTCTAGGGCTTTCTAATCCTGAACCTTCTGGGCATGTGTAAAGCCAAGCACTAGCAGCTTTTCAGAAGAATGCTACTGTGAACAGCTTTTAAGGTTCTGATTACACAGTATAGTGAACACTATTTATTCCATAACAAATCAAAGCAAAACATTCACAGAAATCAAGGTACAACATTCACAATATTACAACTTATCACAGATAATTAAAATATAGCATTCACAACAACTTATCACAGATAATTAAAATATAGTATTCATAACAACTTATCACAGAAAATGGCCACATGGTTTCCACTACAGTGGTCACAAAGTTTTGAACAAAGAAGAATCATTTAGTAACTCAAGCATTTACAAAATCCTTAATTCAATCACAAAGTACAATAGTCAAAGTTTTCCATTCATGGGGCATTTTAAGTTAACTCAATCAGTCACTTATTCAGTCATCAATCACTAAGTATAATCATTTAGTCAATCAATCATCTTTCATCATTTACTATTCAATCATCAGAAAATATACAGACCCTCCACCCTGAGGTCACTAATAAATTTACAATTTCTCAGTCAATACACAGTATCCAAGGAAAGTCTTCTTTCAGCTTGACTGAAGATCCCTTTGTATTGGCAAAGGTAATAGGTACTTAGCACTTAGTAATTAATCCAGTTTCTCAGATTCCCTGGATCGCCTTCCATGGTTCCAAATCCTACCTGGATTCACAGGTAGACACCTCCCCGCTCTGTGCAGTTCCTGCTCCACATTGGAGGTCACAGTGTCCAATCCATCTCAAATCCTTCACAGTCTCTGTTCCTGGGAAGACAAGGCTTAACAAAGCCACAAACAGACAAAGTCTTAAATCCCTTACAGTAATGCTTCCTCAGTCTTTTAGCAGCTTCAGCTGGCCCTTGGACTCATCAGAAGTTTCAGCTGGTTCCCAGAATCAAGATCACTCCATCCAGGTTTTCAAAATCAAAATCATTCTCTCTGGCCTGGGAGGGGCTTTCTTCTTCAGCCTCCTTGACTCCTCTTCAGTCTCCCTGGTGGCAGCAGCTTCAGCCTCCATGGAGTTTGCTTCAAGAAGATCTGTCTCAGTTACCAATTCTCATTTTTCTTCTCAATTCTCAGTCCAGCAGTAGCACCCTAGACTCTAGATGCTGCTGAGAGAAATTCTTTCTTTCTCCAGCGGCAGCAGCTTCTGCCTCCAGATTCTTGTCCCAAGAAATTCTGATTCTCCCTCTCTGGGTTTTTCCTTATATACAATATTGCATTAGCTTCCTGTTTCAGCCAAGCCCTTCCTGTTACATCAGCAACAGGGATTCATACCTTCTTGATTAATTATGAAGTGCTAAGTACCTGTTACCTTTGCCAATACAAAGGGATCTTCAAATTCAAATTATATTACCATTACAGCATGGAGTGCCAAGTCCTGACATACATCAAAGCCAGGAGTTGAGGAATAAAGTGTCTTTAATTGGGATAATAGAGTAGCAAACCTGCCACCCTAGGGGAGGCCCAGTGGATTTCTCAACTCCAAGACTGTTGTAAAGCTTCTTATACCTTCAGGATGGCAAAAGGAGGAGGAAGTATGAGATAGCAAGGCTTGGTCATGAGACCCCACTGGCCCTTGGCACTCCAGGCAAAGAAAGCTACTTCCTTCTGGCTGTTTTGCCCTTCATGCCACAAATCCCAACAGATGGGGCAAGGACATTAGAAGCTGAGATACAGCTTGAGCTGGGCTCCCCCACAAGGCAAAATCCTTGGGTGAAGAGACATACAGTGTGTTTCAGCTCAACCTAATCAAGAGTAAATGGCTTAAGAGTAGGAATCTAAGGACATTACTAACATTCTGACATCACAAGGATCATTTAAGGGAGTGGCAGTCCATATTACATCTGGTATTAACAATTTCTCTTATTCTATTAACAATTCTACTAACAATTTTCTGTCAGGGGAAAAGGTTATCTCTCTCTCCTGTCTAGTTGTGTGACCTGGGATGTCACCAAACCTTTCAGGACCAAAATTTCCTTATCTGTAAATTAGAGATAATGACCCATAGGAACTGTTTATCACAAAGGGTCATTTCAGCACGATAGTGGAAAGAGCACTGGATTTGGGGTTATAGGATATAGACGTTAAAGCCAGATGGAACCTTAGGGATCCCTTCATCAATTCCCTCATTCTACAAAGAAACTAGGACCTAGAGAGGTCATGACTTGCTTCCTCTTGTGGGAGAGCCAATCTCTAATCCACATCCCTTCACCTCAAATTAAGAGTGCCTTCCACTAAGCTGCCCTGATAGCACAGAGGATGTGACCTATCCATGTATTCTCTGAAGATCCTTCTTGCCCTAGAACCCATGAGCCTATGAAATGAATGAGATAATGAATACAAAAAGATGATGGCTTATACTCATGCTAAGGATGATGTTGATCCTTGACTGGCCTTTGATTGAACTTGGAGGTAGCCACTGGACCTCGCTATTTCCTGACAGTAGACTTTGATGATTGCACTAACCACTTAGACTCAAGACTAGTTCTTATAAAATGAGGCCCATCCGGAAGGTTGTTGTTGTTCAGTCATGTCCAACTCTTTGTGACCCCATTTGGGGTTTTCTTGGCAAAGATGCTGGAGTAGTTAGCCATTTCCTTTTACAACTCACTTTTTCATATGAGGAAACTGAAGCAAATAGGGTTAAATGACTTGTCCAGGGTCATATAGCTAGTAAGTGTCTGAGGCCAGATTTGAACTCAGGATGATGAGTCTTCCTGACTCCAGGCCCAGAGCTCTAACCACTGTACCACCATCTAGAAGGTAACCTTTATAATTTCCAGTTACTGTAGAAAAAAAAATAGCTGGTAATTCCATCCTCCCATCCCTCTGCCTCTTCCCCCCATCCTGTGCCCCTTGAAGCTGCCTACCAAGGGAGCAGAAGGAAAGCAAAAGGAAGGGCCTATTCACTAAAGGACTTAGCAGCCTGGGGAGGGGAGATCTGGCTTGTCTTTCAGGAGAGGCCTTTAAGAGACTGGCTGGCTGGAAAATAATGAGTTCCTTGCTCTGAGCCAGCAAAGTGAAGTTGCTGTTGGATTTGGAGCATTTGGGTTGATCTGAATCTATAGGGATCAGCTTTCCTCTTTCCTCCACCCCTCCTCCTTGCCCAACAAACATACACATGTTATACTCCAACAGTGCTTCCTTCTGTTCCTTTTTGGAGCTGAGGGTCTAAGAAAAGGCAGAAACAAATATGGCTCCTGGGAACATTGTTACTGCAAGAGCATTTCAAGCTGGGCCCTGAAGAGCTCCTCAGTCCCTCTTCTCTCTTAAAATGAACAAAATACTGCCTTGGGCTTGAGCCGATTAAAAATGGCTGTGGTGGTGGAGCTCAGTATACTGTGGGAAGAAGAGGATGTCAGAGCTGGGAAAGGGCTTGGAGATCATTGAATCCAGTCCATCGGTCTTCCTGAGAGGAAAAGTGAGGCCCAGATAAAGTCCTGTGGCTAAGCTGAGGATCTGACCATCTAGTCTAAGCTCCTCATTGTGCAAATGAGGCCTGAAGAGTTCATTATCTAATCCACACATTAGAGCTAGGACTAAAGTCTGGGTTTCCAGGTTTTTCAAGAATATCATATGCCTTCTATTAGTGCTGATTTTGAAAAATTGTCACTAGAGTGAAGTAACTGGGATTTTGTCCCAGAGCACAAGAGTGCCCCTTTCACTTACACTTCTTTAGAAGCTAGAAATAATGAAACTCAGGTAACTGGCTTTGGGCATGCCCAGATCACCTAAGATGGAAGCAACCATGTGGGAGACAGTAGCAACCCATTGCTGGGAGAAGGTATCCCCTTCCCTGTGGGTATGAGGTGCCTCTTTCCATCGGCTTCATAACTAGAATAGGCTGCAGACAGGGACAGTGTCAAATATCCGTGCAGTAAAGGTCTTGTTCACCCAAAACATGGGTATGAAAGGGTGGACAGTGAAGGGTTACCTTCCCTTCTCCCTTTAGACTCTGTGACCCTTAAGAAGCAGGCTCAGGGTCTTGGTCTGTTTCATCTATCCTTTTCAGTTCTAGACACAGGTAAGGGATTCCCCAGACCTGGGAGCTGAGACCATGCCAAGTTTGGAAGCAGCGTTCCAGTCCTGATGTTGCTACCCGCCCATTAGAAAAGCTCTTGGAAGTCAGGGTTCCTGGGACATGAGCACCGGGGCACTGGACTTTGAACTTGGTGTTCTTGATGCTATATAGGACCCAAGCTAAACTGTGAACCTAAATCCCCTTCTGTCTACAGAAACTGAGGTGGTATAAGGGCGTGGGGCTTGGGAATGATGCAGTCTAGGGGTGTTAGGAACCCTGAAATGTAAGGGGACAGAGTGGGTCTGTCTGCCTTGAAAGAATTTGACCATTTAAGCCTTCTTTCAGTCAGAGTAGTGAGGTTTTATTATAATACCTGTTGGTCAGGCTAGCCTCTAAGAATCTGTGCTTAATGGGGGTGAAAATGATATTTTCATGCAGAAAAAGGGAAAAAGGGTCAGTGACAATGAAGGGGGCGCTGAGGTCTTATAATGTTTTGGGGTGACTTTGTCTTGAATCTCATCTGTGGGCACCTGGGTATGTGATATCAGCCTGTGGAAAGGTCACCTTTCCCCCCAGCTGTAAGTCATTAACTCTGTCCCTTCCCCTTCCCCAGCCTGTAAGTATCTTCCCTGAAGATCGTTAACTATAACAAGCCACACCTAAGAATTCTTAAAAGGATTCCTTAGAGAAAGGATTACCCCTTTTGTTCTAGTGGCCAGCTGTAAGATAACTCCTAACAAAAGAACTTCACCTTATCAAAGGGGGACCTTTCAGGGCAGACTGGCTGGGTGCTCCTCCCTAACTCCACCTCTGTATGACTTTTGTTACTATATAATCAGTACCCCCAATCCCACACTTCGCAGGAGCATTCCCCTTGGTTCCCTCCTGTTCGCTTAACAAGCGTAATAAAGTCTCTTAAAACTGCCAAGACTGCTCATGCCTGGTGATTCTTTCAGACTGGTAAGAACCCTCAAAAGATTTCCATAGAAAATCCACCCTTTCTAACCCTCATCAACAAGATCTTGATGGGATTAAGTAGTGACAAGTAGCCTGGGATAGTCTGGAGATAACAGGGAAAGAAAGACAACTGAATCCAAATCTGAGGGCCACAGTGAAAGGACAGTTGAAAGGATTATACTGGGATGGACCTGATGCCTCAGGAAAAAGCCAGGGATTTGGGCTGCTGAAATGTATGGGGAAATTCAGAGACTTTCAAGGGTCTAGGTCCCAATGACATGGTCTTTTCCTTTTAGGGATCTAGCATGAATCCCATAACCCTATCACCATAACCCTATCGGGGAGGGGTAGGACTATGCCTACTATGTCATTTCCCCACTTTGGGGGTAGGAGGGAATGATTGTCTATTTGTTTTTGTTATACTTTTAAAGTAAATATGCTTTGCAAAAGCTAATCTGACTATTAAATGGAATTGGGATTTTGGAGACCTCTCTAAAGTTGAGGGAACACAATTGGCAAGAGTTTGAGCCAATAGCAGAGAATAGATATCCCAAAGCCTTTTGAGGGTTCTTCAGAACCCAGGGAAGATGTGAAATGTAACATACCTACCTCAGGCAGTGGGGGGGGCAAGGTAGTCACTGTTGTAATTACCTTTCACCTATACCAGTGGTTCTCAACCTTCCTAATGCCTCGACCCTTTAATACTCATATGTAGGCGTATCTGCATGTGGGCGGACCTGCCTGGAGATGGATTGAGGAGCGGTATCTCGGTTCCCAAGATCATTGGAAATATGTGTTTTCCGATGGTCTTAGGCGACCTGTTTGACCCCCAAAGGGGTCACAACTCACAGGTTGAGAACCACTGACCTATACTGTGAGTGAGAACTTTCTTGGCCCGTCCTACCCTGCTCCCTTTCCCAGGAGTGACTTCCTCAACTGTAGTCAGCCCAAGTCTTGGCAACCCAGTCTTCTTGCCCCGGGTCAGTCAAGTCAGTACGTTAAGACTCCAGCCTTGGAGTCTCTCCCAGCCACGGGATCCTGTGTTCTATGGTCTAAGACTTCTTTCTACCCCTTTCAGCTTATTTTTTTTTTAAAGGAGAGGATTCCCAGGTTTTTGATTAGAGGTAGCCTGGTACAGTTGAGGAATTTAGAGAACCTAGGTTGGAATCTTGATCCGGACGTTTGCTAGCTTTGTGACCCTGGACGGTCAGATCACCTCTGTGAGCCGGTTTTTTATGTATGAAATGAGGATGATAATACCTGTAGTGCTAATCTCATAGAACTACGGTGAGGCTCAAACTAGACAATACGTGTAAAGTGCTTTGCAAACCTAAGTCACTTGGTGATTATCAGCTAATATTGTTAACTAACTGTAATAGTTATTGTTATTATTATCATTATTACTAGAACTGTTGGTTCAGTCTCTCAGTCAGCAAGTCCTTGTTAAGTTAAGTACCTAATGTGCTGGGCTCAGCCCAAGTCTTGGAACAGTTCCTTTCCTCAAGGAGCTTCTATGTGAATGGGGGTGCGGTGGGGGGGGGTAGATAATATATACCTATAAAAGTACACAGAAATTATACAAAAGAGTTATTCTACCTCTACCCCTCCATCTCCCCCAGGCTTGGAGTGTGTGTGTGTGTGTGTGTGTGTGTGTGTGTGTGTGTGTGTGTACTGGCATGAACATATGTTTATTAACAGTTTTGCTACCAAGTCACCCTAAAGCAGATGTTCCCTTTATCCCACCAGCTCCTTGGCAATAGTGGGTTGTTTCTTAGGGATAATAATATTTGATAACAGGATTTAACAATTAGATTCGGAGTCAGATCAGACCTTAGAGGTCACTTCGTCTAACCCTTCAATTTTACAAATGAGGAAACTGAGTCCCAGAGAAGGCAAAATGACTCGTTCGGGGCCACCCAAGCCGGACGCCACAGTGCTTGGAGGGTCAGCCAGTTGTAGTCTCCGAGTCTTGGCTTTACCATTATTACTGCTGTTTTGCCCGACCTTGGTTCAGCCACCTCATTCCCCACTCCCAGCTGCCTTCCGGAGTCACTGCCTGGGGGGGTGGGACAAAGTGTGGGAACCTGGACCGTTGATTGTTATTCATACTTGGCTGTTATTCATGTTATTCCCTGCAAATGGTTTTGCCCCCTTGTAAGCTCTCAGCCTTCTGGGGCCTGGAGGGCTGGTACGAAGCGTGCTGCAGGTCCTTGCAGGCCCTGCATGAGAAAGAAGCTGTTTGGAATCCTTGGGAGGCGCCTGGCCTGCTTGTTCTTAACGGTTTGTCTAGAGAAAATGCAGCAAGTTTGTTAACATGTCCGCTATAAAAAGCTTTTGTCTTGCCACTTAATTGGGAACATGTTTTCCGAATTGGCCCATTTCCCCAGGCACAGATGAGCATAAACTAGGCTGTTTACTCGACACTGTGGAGTAAAGGATGGAGAAGGCTGTACTTAACCAGATGTGTGGAGGCAGCATCTGGACTCAGTTAATGGCAATGCTTTTGCATCTGGAAGCAGGTCAGCATTTGAGAAGATGTTACTCTGACTCGCTCCAGGATGGGCCAGATTTAAGAGAGCTAAAGTTATCCTTGCTCAGTTTCCTTGATGCCAGAATGTTTGTCCGGGGCCTGCCAAGGTTTGGTTTTCTTCTTTTGCCTTCAGGATACATCCCTGGGTGAGTCACCCCTGACAAGATACATGGAGGCATCTGCTGACAAGAAAATACTTAACTGTGTTACAAGTCTAAGCACTGCTAACTCAACACTCTCTGCTCCTGCCCAGCATCCCTGCCTGCCCTCCTCCCCTTCCCCCATCCTGGGAACTAGACCTGACAGTTTGCCAAGGATGTAGCTGGTAGGAAACACGCCCCCTGCCAGCTAGGGAAAGGGAAAGCCACGAGAAAGGACCAATTACTTAAATAATTTCCCTCCAGTCTCCCTGTTGGGAAGGAGTCCTTTACCCTTCAAAGGTAAAATGAGAGTTCCAGAGCAGCGGGACCCCCATTTTTCCAACATCTGCACATCACTCTGTGGAGAGGGGAAATATACCAGGATGGGGCTTCAGAGGCCCAACCACTAGTACCCCCTTGAGCTGTGTGAGCTTAACCAAGTCACTGCTAGTCTAATAATCCCGGTTCTTAGCAGCAGGAGGTCTTGTAATTGTGGATAAAATAACATGTGTGAATTGTAAATCCTGCATAGACCTTCCAGTGGCAAATTCCCTCTACCAAAGCAAATAACTGTTCTGCAATTTAGGCTTAGACTGCAAGGGTGGGGAACCTTCAGCCTCAAGGCTACATATGGCTCTCTAAGTCCTCAAGCTCAGTCCTTGGAAACATTTGAATTTAGTCCAAGGGCCAAACTTGAGGACCTAGAAGGCCACATGTGGCCTTGAAGCAGCAGGTTCCCCACTCCTGTGTTAGAGAGACGCCTTGGGCACTGAGATACAGAAGTAACTTGTCCAGAATCACAAGCCCAGGAATAGTCAGAAGCAGGATTTGTACCCTGTCTGATTCTGAGTCTGGTTCTCTACCATTCAGTCATGCTGCCTGTCTGCCTGTCTGATGATCAGCATGGTCTCTTTCTTCTTGTTGTTTATCCTTTGTTCTCAAAGAGGACCATGACATCAGGGAGGTGACGCCATGACAAGCAAGTGAATTGGATTGAAGTGAGGGAAGCTGTGCAAAGTCACCAGCCTTACTTTCTTCTCCAGAGTCATCTGGGTCCAGTGGTGAGATATCTCCTTCTCCTAAAAGTGAGAGCAAGGAGAAACTAAATTCCATTTAATCAAGAATTTCATGGGGTTTTGCTCTGACTCAGGTCAAGATTTGCTATTATATTCAGCTAAAAATTGGGTCCTCGGTCAAGAAGGGCCATATCCCTGCTCTACTCGTCCAGTCTCCCAGAGTTAAATGTCCTAAGTCCCTTAGAAGCCCTCTGTCTGGAATTTATACAAACCACCTACTGTGAGACTGGAAGGCCTGTGGCCTGCCTTGGGCTGCTGCCCTGAAGAAAGAGCCAAGAAGCAGCCCCCAGAGAGAAGGCAACACTGTCCTTCCCTAAATGTGTACCCTGTCCACCTCATTAACCACCTTACAGGGATAGCTTGGGCTAACAGAGCTCAAACTGGGGGGACAACTGGGCTTTTGCTCCAGTGCTGAGGGTAAAAGGCATTGGCAGCATGTACAGTCCTTTTGCTGTGTGGAAACAACAGTTTAGCACTCAGTTGGCAGTGATAATTTTGGGTGGGTCCCTTTCCCATCCTACCTTGCTCCTCTTCTACAAGGTTCATCAGATCTCCATCTCCTCCATGTGGACAGGGCAATGTTTCTCAGCACCTGATTGTCAGCAGAGATTTCTAGACTCTGTACCACTTTTTTGGGATTTATTTGTGGCACCTGTTACTGGTGCAAAACCTTGGCATCAAAATGAAAAGCTCTTATCACTTGCTATGTACAAAGGGGGAAGCTGACAGCTCAGTAGGCTTCATGTGCCACAGAAGAATTCCTCCCCCTCCCGTTACTGTGCCTAGTGTTAGAAATAGGGTTCCTTTAGACAGAAAGGTGATGTAGAAGAAAGGGCACCAGGCTGAGAGTTTGGAGGCTCCATCACACCGATAGTTCACATTTATAGAGCATTTGTGATATGAGACTCTCTCCTTCGTGGTGGAGGTGAAGGCTTTGCCCTCTGTGAGGGGCAGGGTGGTGGTGGTGGTGGGGTTGGTGAGAGGTGAGAGCTGCAGTCTCAGTGGTCCTCTTCTTTGAGGACTTCTTCAAGTGGGAGCCCTTCTTTGGGGGCTCTCCAAGCAAAAGTTTTCTTCAAGCATTGAGTTGACTTCCAGATTCAAGAGAGAAGTTAGAAGGGACCAAACCCATTTCAGGTTGCTGAAGATACTAGTCTCCATCACATCCCTATTCCCAGCTTGCCACTCTAGAGACTTGGGGAGTTTCCCCTTGGGTGAGATCCAGGACCCTTTCTCTTGGTCGAGTTGAGATACCTCACTCACAATGAAAGAACACCTTCATGCTATATTGTATGACACATAATCTACGCAGATCTCTGATTTCTGTTTTGCTATGAGTTGTGTAAATAGGCTGCTTTGCTTTTCTCTACGTGTGTTCACTGTGAACTGATACTAGGTGGGAATAGGATCAAGCTTGGAGTCCAGCCTCCCCACCTCCCACCCAAAATGACAAAATCAAAAGGTAGAGGGAGCCTGGTCATATCCCCGAGATGAACAACGTGTAAGGAAGAAGACAGATATGCTTCTAACCCAGCCTGGTCCTCGCTCTGTGAGGAGAAGAGAGTGGTGGTCTCCAGCCAACCTCCTGCTTCCCCTTCTGGCAGAAATGAAAGTCTCTCTTGGAGAAAGGCGAGGAGAGAAGAGGCTACAGATGCCTGTTCTGCTATCTTTGAGCTACACTCAGGGACAGCCATCCTCACCATGCATGAACTCTGCTGCCATATGGGCTCTATTTATTTCTACACTGGTAACGTTCCCAAAGTATTTTCCATGATGTCTCACTTGATCCTCACAAAGACCTTGTGAGGTAAATGCTATTCCTAATCTCATTTTACAGATGTTATAGAAGTTAAGTGACTTGCCTAGGGTCACACAGCTAGCAAATGTTTGAGGCAGGTTTAAAACTCAGGCCTTCCTAACTCCCAGCCCAGCATTCCATCCCCTCCATGGCTCCTCCTAGGACCTTCTTTTAAGGAGAGCTCCCAGGCTAGTCATCTCTTTACTTCTCACCAGGCTGCAAACCAGACTCCTCCATCACACTCCAGAAATCTCTTCACCCTGTAAGATCAGTCAGTCCTGGAATTCACATCTTGGAAGTACTTTCCCAGTCCCCAGGGCCCTTTCTTCTGATTGGCTGCTTCCTCCCAGAACCTCCAGCATTCAGGCTGACCATTTCTTCATTTCTTACCACATTGCACTCTGCTTTCTTCACCATCCCATCACTTTTCCACTTCCTTTCATGAGTTGTCTTCCCCCATTGAGATACAAGGTCCTTCAAGGCAGAGACTGCCCTTCATTTTGCTTGTATTGTACCTGGCCCAGAACACTCTCTTAGTAAATGCTTGTTGACTGACTGATTAGCTGCCTCCCACTCATTGTACAATCTTGGACAAGAAGCTTCTCTGCCCTTTGCTTCTCTATAAAGCAAATAATGGCTCTGCAACTTAGACTGCATTGTCTAAGATTGACTCGTTTCCCATTTGTGAAATGAAGAGATTGTATTAGAGTAGGAGTTCTTAGCTGGGGTCCATGGATGGATTTTAGAAGGGCTGGGAACTTGAATAGGGAAAAAGTTACATCTGTATTTCAATAGCATTGACTTCCTTTGTCGTCCTGTGCATTTTATTTTATTTTATTTATCCCATGGGAAGGGACTCAGCCTCCCTGGACCACAGTGGACCATGACACAATGCCTGTTAAGAGCCTCCGGACTAGAGGGAGGTCTAAGTTTCCATCCATCCCAGATAGTTGGGGATGTGTGAATGTCAGTCCGACTGAAATGACTCTATCCTGCCATCTTATGGCCATTATGTGAATACACTGGCCCCTCACTGCAGGTTTCAATCCTGCATGTTCTTTAAGGTCCAGCTTGAAAATTCTGCCTCTTCCTAATCAATTGAACCTAAGCACCCTCCCCCTTATTTTGAACGCCCTTTCCTTAGACCTTCTATATCCTCCTTAGTCCAAATTGTACGGTGTAGCAGGTGACGTGGTCCTCTCCAGGCTTCAATATGATTAAATTAAGTAAGCACTTTATTCATCACCTGCTTGGTGCTAGGTGGGCACTGGGGGCTTGAAGAGAAAACAAAAAAAATTATCTGCCTTCACAGAGCTTCCATTCTGTTGGGGGAAGGGATACAGTATGTATGTAGATAAATAGAAAAGAATTGATTTCTGGCTAGGGAGGGACAGGAATAGGAAAGGCTTTGTACAGGAGAAGACACATAAGCAAATCCTGAGATTTGAAAAGGTACGTGTTTGGAGAGAGTGTCTTGCAGGCCTAGGGAGTAGCTAGAGCACGGATCGTGGTGGCAGAAGATGGGATGTCAAATTAGGGTAACCCTGGGTGCCAGTTTGGCTAGAACAGGGAGGAGTAATAGGAAATAACTCTGAAGAGGTAAATGTGCAGCAGGATGAAAGATCTGCATTTTATCCTAGAGACACTAGGAACCACTGAAATTTCTTGAGCAGGGAAGTCACCTGGTTAGATCTATGTCTTATAAAGGTTATTTTGGCAATGGAGGATGGACTGGGGAGGGAAACGAATAGAAGAAAGGAGACATCAGTAGGCTATAACAATAGTAAAGGTGAGAGGTAATGGGGACCTGAATTAAGCTAGTGGCTACGGAAGTGGGGAGATTTGGGCAGAGAGAGAGATCTTGTGAAGGTAGAATTGACAGGACTTGGAAGTTAATTGGACATGGGGAGTGAGGGAGAGGGACAGTCAAGGATAATTCTGAGCTTATGAATGTGTGACTATAGGAGTTAGACAGAGAGGGTCAGAGTTGGAGAGGGGAGAGGGGCTATGAGCAGAGACGAGCTTGGCTCCCTGGACGGGAAGTCTACATATCTACAAGGTCCCTCCAGACAACCACATGATCCCAGAGAAGGCCCAGAAGAGAGCTGGTGGCAGGGGAGACCGGACCTCTTATGCCAGGATCGGGTTGAAGCAACACAAGCTGGCATCAGTGGAGTGGCAGGGGCAGACTGATGGTGTTATTCCTAGAATGAGCCTCCTGGACCCAGCAAAGGAGCCCCCAGGTCATGCCAAATTCCTGAACCAAGCAGAGGAATAATTGGACTAAGTCTGTGGACCCAGCAAAGCCGTTTCTGGGCTGAGAAGGATTGGGAGCCAAGTCAAATCAAGTCAACATGCATTTATTAAGTGCTTAAAATGTGCCAGGCACTGTGCTAAGTGCTAGGAAGGAAGGCAGGAAGGAAGGAAGGATGTAGAATGAAGAAAATACAAGCAGGGAGAAAGACAGCCCCTGACCTTAAGGAGCTTACATTGTAATGGCAGAAGACAGAAATAATAGAAAACTGAAAAGGGAGGAGGTGATAGGGAAAGGCATCTGCGCCGATGAAGAAAGTCTCAAGAATCTGGATTGGAGAGAAAGGAAGACATGGCTGGCCTGGGCACTTCCCTTAAAATGGAGGTTCTGGGGAGAACGAGACAATCAGAGCACAGGACTCTATGGGTTTCTGGTGAAGGCTCATCATCCGAAGAAGGGGGTCACTTGATTGTCCAGCAGTCTCAAGTGATTTCTTCTTGGGGGAAGGTCTCCTCCCTAGGGTGGGGCTCTGAGTCTGAATGCCTATAGAGCACCCTAGGAAAAGCAAAGTAGCAGCAGAGAGGGGAAGGGAGGCGTCTTCCCTGTTTGTGGGCTTGACCATCTTTTGTTATTGTTGAATTAAATACAGCCTGTATTATATTGAGTTCTTTGCTAGCCTGAATGCTTACATGGGAGCGGAAGGCCCTTTACCTTTTCTGTAGTGATCCAGACATAATTAAAGTTATAATGTTCCTAGGTGAAACCCTGGGTAGAGGTGCGGCCCCAAAAAGAAATTGTATGAGAAGCCACTGAGCTCCAAGCTGGTCTGTTTAACTCCAGAGGGTCAGGGTCTGAGCCCGGAGTTACAGAGTAATGGAATCCCAGAATGCTAGAGCTAGAGCTAGAGACTGAGTCCAGCTTTCTCACTTTATAGAGAAGGAAACTAAAGGTCAGAGGAGGAAGGTCAATGCCCAAGATCACACAGAGTTAGTTCCTGGCAGAGCTGGGTAGGCACTCAGCTCCCCAACCTGAACGTCCTCTTCAAGCACTTAATTTTCTTATTCTCCTCTATTAACATTTAACTGATTTATTGTGTTTCTCCTAACTCCTCAGTAATGCTCTAAGTGAGGAGTTCTTAACCTGGGTGTGTGTGAACTTGCTTTTAAAAATATTTTGATAACTGTATTTTAATAGAACTGTTTTCCTTTGTAATTTCATGCATTTTATTTTAGGAATTTTAAGCTATCATTCTGAGAAGGGATCCATAGACTTAATAAAAATAATAATAGTTAGCATTTCGATAGTGCTTTGTGGTTTGCAAAGAGATTCACAACTATTGTCTCATTTGATCCTCACAACAGCCCTGAGAGATAGATGCTATTTTTATCCCCACTCTAAAGACAAGAAAACTGAGGCAGACGGAAGCTAAATGATACACAGTGAGTGCATGAGGCCAGATTTCTATGATGCTAAAAAGGTGGAGGACGCCTGTGCTAATCTGTGAGTCTGAATGTCCAAGTAGAAGCAAGGCCAAGTGGGAGGTCATCCTCTGTCTGGGAATTGTAGAGGGCTTGGCTCTTCTCTAACAGCAACCCCCTCCCCCCCGTAGGGGTGGGGCTCCACAATTATCAGGGTTACTGGGGACTCCCCAGGGTCAGGGACTTTTTTTTTTTTTTTTTTGACAAATAAGATCAGGTGAGTGGCAGATACACACAGGTATGACTGGAAAAGGGGATGGGTTGGTCATAGCGGAAGAATGAGGGATCACAGATAGGCAGGCTATCGTCCATAAGATATGAAGAAAACAAAAGGAAGGCCTCCAGTCCATTGAGTGGATTCTCCATTCAATGCAATTTAAATAGTCACTGTGAAGGATTTACTGAAATACACGGACAAGAACCACAGGAAATGAAAAGACACGTGGGGCTTGCCACCTGCACGAGGAGAGGCGCAGTGTATGAGGGGAAAGTCTGATGGATCAGGGATTAAAGGACCCATGTTCAAATTCTGACTTTGCCACTAAGGCTATGATCCTAAAAATTCGGCTCTCTAGCAATGAGAGGTCAATGAGTCAATCTTCTGCTGCCACCTTGTGTTCATATGCAGTACTGCGCCCAATTCCAGAGGCATTGGTCATGGAAAGCCCAGTTCATTATCCAAGTTGACATTTACAAAGGGATTTAAAGTTTGTAAAGTTCTTTCCATTCATGATTTCATCTGATTCTCACACCATCCCTGTTATGGAGGCAAGGCTATGTTATTCAGTTTTGTAGTTAAGAAAACAGGCTAAGCCTCAATCAATTGGGAGAGGGTCAACTGTAATGGACAAGTGAGTCAAGAGATGGTGATTGGATCTAGCCCTTCTCTTCCACTATCCCATTGCCAGACTTTGGGCAAGACACTTGTCTCCTTTCTAGGCTTCAGTCACCATATCTACAAATGAGAAGTTAGAACTCTGTGGTATTAAAGATTCCCATCCCCAGGACAGGTGGGTAGCTTTCAGATGTCCTGACAGTGTCACCAGGAGAAGTCATCAGGACGTGCTTTGTTCATGAAATCTTACTTAATTCACTGGATTCATTCATCTTCTCTCCTGTAAGTATTGTAGCTTCTTCTGTACAGGGAACCACAATTTACCGGAAGAGGAAATACAACAGTAGCAAAAAAAAAAAAATTCATTGGGGTGAGTTTTTTTGTTGTTGTTGTTTTGCTTTGGTTTTAGACTTGGAATATTTGAGGTGGAAAGGACATTCTAAATCTGTTCCCTCATTTTACAGATGTAGAAACTGAGTTTCTTTGAGGTACGCGGGGAGAAAAGTAAATTACCTATAGAAATGGGACTAACATCCACCTCTCCTGCCCATCAGTCGGGGAATGGCTGAACGATATTGAATGTAAAGGAATACTATTGTCCTATAAGAAATGATGAGCAGGTAGAGTCCAGAAAAACCTGGAAAGACTTGAATGAACTGATGTTCAGAGAAGTGAGCCGAACCATAACATTGCACACGGTAATAGCAACATTGTGCAATGATCAACTATGATTGACTATGATATAAGACAATTTCAAAAGACTCATGATGGAAAATGCTAACCGCATCCAGAGAAAGAACTATGGCGTCTGAATGCAGAAAAAAGCATATTATTTTCACTTGTTTTTTGTTTTTTCCTTCTCATGATTTTCCCCTTTTGTTCTGATTCTTCTTTCACAACATGACTAATGTGGAAAAATGTTTAACATGATTGTACATTTATAGCTTATATCAGATTGTTTGCTGGCTTGGGGAAGGGGAGGGAAGGAATAGAGGGGGGAAAGGAGGGAGGGAGGAAACTTTGGAGCTCAAAATTTTACAACAATGAATGTTGAAAACTGTCTTTATGTGTCATTGGAAAAAAATGCTATGAAAATCCACATCCCCTGACTTCTAATATAACATTCTTTCTAGTATGACTCTCCATACAAATGTGGAGTATTATTATCAGAGCCAGAGCTACCCCTAGGCAACCGGAACTGCGCCCTGATAGCAACATTACTGGGAGGAGTATATGATTCCTCCTACTGGGATTTCTCTTTCTACCCCTCATCCAGCTCCTTCTAGTCCTAGCTGCCTGACAGACCTACGTTCTCACCTGCTCCCAAGTTGTTATTATATTGGACTGCTAGGTGGTACAGTGTCTGAAGTCAAGAAGTCAAATCTAGCCTTGGACACTTTGCTAGCTGCGTGACCCTGGGCAAGTCACTTTACCCTTTTTGCCCCTGTTTCTTCATCTGTAAAATATGCTGGAGTAGGCAATGGCAAACCACTCCGGTATTTTTGCCAAGAAAACCCCAAAATGGGGTCACAAAGAATCAGATATGACTGAACAACAACCACAATCTTCATATTTCTCTCCCAGGGTACCTTCTACCAAGTCAGGGTTATAGATAATAATATTATGTAATAATAATATTTTTATTATATAATTATTACTGTTATTTTTTAATGAAAAGACATGGATAAGAGTTACCCAGGATGTGAGATCTATATCTACATAGTTATATACTCATTTATTTATATAAAGCCCTTTAAGGTTTGCAAGATGTTTTACACATATCATCTCACTTGCTCCTCACAACAATTTTGTGAATTAGAGTGAATAATTCCCATTTCACAGATGAAGAAACTGATCTTGAAAGAGTTTAAGTTCTCAGGACTATACAGCTAGTAAATGTTCAAGGTAGTATTTTAACTCAGGTCTTCTTGACCTGAGGATCTCTCAGAGAGGTTCATAGATCATGTCTGTGTCTATGGAAGGTACCAGTCTAAAAAATCAGGGGTTCCCTCCATCACACTTGTCACTCTACTCCCTCATTGAGTTTAAGCCTGGAGATTTTTGAGCAGCACTGCTGGATTTTTTCCACTAGAGGGCAGCCTGGACAGCTCTGGTCACCTTTAGAATGGAGCATGGGAAGAAGAGAGAAGGGACAGGAGTCCAGGTATCTCACTGGGCCCAAGGAGTAGCTAGACTAAAATGTTCCAAAGCTCCCTGGCTCCCAATGGTAGGGTCAGTCTTTCCCTTATAAGGCCCTCACGTCCCAAGAGAAAAATGTAGAATTTGTGGCTGTGAGTTCAATTGCATTTGAAAGCATTTTATATATTCCAAAGAACGTATACACAAGTAAGTGAAAGAGAGTCAGCTTCCTTGGAGAAAAAAGCAAAAGCATCAGGGGAGAAGGAGGCAGATGTAGGGTAGCGGAAGGAGTTGTGCGTTGGGCATCAGGAGGCCTAGATTCTGGTCCTGACAGGGTAGCATATAGCACAGGTCTAGTGAGGAGAGATTATGAGGTCGTCTGTTCCAACTCTGATCATTTTACTGATAAGGAGACTGAAATGTTCCAACACTCACCACCGCTGGAGGGGCAGCCAGCAATTATTATCCCCGTTTTTATAGATAAGGGATTGGAGGATTAGAGAGAAGTGACTCACTCAGGGACATCCAGCTACTAAGTGGCAAATCTGAGACTAGAATCCAGGTGTTCTGATTCCAAGACTATTATCATTTCCCCTCCTTTTTAAAATTCAAATAAATAACCGGAAATTCCTTTGAAAAACCTTCTCTGCATATATAATCCATCTTTCAAATACAGAAAGTCGACCTCTCTGGGAAAGTTGCAGCAGATGGGATGGTAGCAGAAGGCTTTGGAGCTTGAACCCCCAGAGTCAAGGATAGTAGGAATGAGCTGGGCAAAAGGGCTGGGACTTTGCCAAGGGCCACAGAAGTACACCTCCCATGCTGTCCAAAGTGGAATCATTTAACTGGGTTAAAAAATAAGCGATTCCCCAATAGGGCTGCTCTGATGGCCTCAGAGCCGATTCGGGAGCCGCCAAATGCGTGGGATTTGCAGAGTTGTAAGTAGGTCAGGTATTTCTGTCACTAATTATTACTTGTGAAAATATGTCGTGAACATACAGCAGAGAAACAATATTAGAAGCAGGCAATGATTTTTACAAAACTTCAAGGATTCATTGATTCAGGCTGGAATTTTTGAGGGTCACCAAAAGAAAACTGCACAACACATGATTTTGAAGGCCAAATCAATGGCTTGTGGAGCTGAGGGGACTTGTTTTTAATTTTTAACTTTGTCATTTCCCTCTCTCTGGACCTTAATTTTCCTCCACTATTGAAAAAAGAAAGAAAAGAAGGAAGGAAGGAAGGTAGGAAGGAAAGAAAAAAGAAAATGATAGAAAGAAAAGGAGGAAGAAAAAGAAAAGAAGGAAGAAGCAATCACGTATTTAAAGCTGGAAGAGTTCTTAGAGAAGGCACTGAGCTTAACCTTCTCATTTTATATAAGATCTAGAGAGGTTAAGTGACTTGCCTAGGGTCACACAGCTAGGAAGCATCTGAAGCAGAATTTGAACTCAGGTCTTTCTGACTCCAGTTCTAACATGCTATTCACTGTAGCACAAGTCCCTTCTAGCTTTATTGGTCTTTTTTATCTACTCTCTAGACCAGTGGTTCTCAACCTTCCTAATGCTGCGACCTTTTAATACTTGTATGTGGGCGTATCTGCATGTGGGCAGACCTGCCTGGAGATGGATAGAGGAGCGGTGTCTCCGTTCCTAAGACCATCAGGAAAGATGTGTTTTCTGATGACCTTAGGCGACCTCTGTGAAAGGGTCATTCAACCCCCAAAGGGGTCGTGACCCACAGGTTGAGAACAGCTGCTCTAAACAGTGAAATTCTAGGGTTCTTTGATTTTTGGAGGGAATAGGTAGTGTGGAGACTGGGAAGTCTTTCAACATTTGCTAAAGTTTTATACTGGCTCGTTGAAATTCCACCATCAGCTTTTTTCTTTGGGTTCAGGTCTGAGATCCCCAGGAGGTTTTATTTTTATTGAGTTGGACCTGTGATTTTATTGGTATAGAAACTCCTAATGACAAAAGTCCCAGAGCAGAGTCTTCTCTCGACGTCGCGGGTATTTGCGAAACCAGGATTCGGCCTGGAAGCCTGTGTATCCTGTCCCTTCTGTCTTTTAAGTTATTATTATTCCCCTCTGTGCTCAGTGTGAACATGACGATTCAAAGAGAGCAAAGGTAGTGGCCGTCCATTTGGCAATCCAAATGGCACAGCATACACCTAAATTTCCGCCTCATCTTTTTGGTGAATAGGCCTTCTTTGGAGAAGATCCTATCCCCTCCAAGCTCAGATACCATACTATGGGATGGGCGATTCAGTTACGTAAACATTCCATAAGCATGTTTCCATACCCTTGTGCTCAAATCTTGTGAGATCTACAAAGAGTGGATAACAAAGTCTAACTTCTCATTTTACACATAGGGAAACTGAGGTTCAGAGATAAAGATTTAAGGCCTCCTGCCTTGAGTATCCTTTCCAATATCCCAACCAGTCTCCTCTTCCCCCTTCCCACCTCACAAATATCATAGCAAGAGGTTTCTCTAATTAATTTTATTTTACATATTTAGAGTTAGGGACTTGCAAATGCAGCATGCAAATTTATGTAAAATATGCAAATTTCGAGTGTCCCTGAATATGTTATAAACTGTGTGGTACCTTTTATTCTCTCATCATGAATGGTCTTTCCTAAAGTAGTTATTGGGATAGGACTAATTTCTCAGAGAAGGAAAGTGGGACAAATAATCCTGATCACGGGACTAAAGTTCCCTATTCTGTCCCCAAATCTACCCCAGCCCCAGCCTCTGCCCCCCTCCTCCCCATCTACATTTGGCCTACCAAAATTCCAACATTAGATTCATTCTTTGGGTTAAGACTTGGAGTCCAGGCCTGTGATTTCACTGGTGTAGAGAATTTCTGGTGAGAAAAGTCCCTCTACCACTATATAAACCCCGTAGCTTATTACAGTTTTAGAATATCCGGGCTTCTGAGAAGTGAAGTGATTTGCCAAGGGTCACACAAATACCACTGGAAAGAGAAACAAATCAATCCATTACCATCCATTAACACATTAACAAGGGAACCTGCTGTCTCTGTGCTTCCAGACTTCTGCTGGCCCCCTGCTAAGCAGTACATGGAGTGCATACAATGTCCCTACTTTCTCATCTGGCCCAAGATTCCCCTTTCAGCCTCCCCTCAATTTCAACCTGTTCTCATCATTCTCTCCCGACTCTAATTCCTCCTGGGGTCTATGCGCTGAGAATTGGGAACTGTTGCCTGGGTTGTGGGGAATGAACCTGGAAAACAGACATGTCTCAGATACCCTGACCAGGGCCACATCCTGCTGCCTGTGGGCCCCCCTGCATGGGAGACACTCAGGATTTGCAGTGATTGGGGCTTCTTGCTGGAGTGGGATTCTGAGGCCATCCCACATCCCAGGGAACTCCTCTTCTCCCGGTACTTCCAGCGTTAGCTGAGTTTTTCCTGGTTGCTAGAATACCTAGTTATGTTGCCAATTTGATTATGGGAAAAGGGCATTATTGGGTTTCTTTGGGAGCACCTGGGCATAAGGGCTTTGTATGTATAAGGGTAAATGATAAAGGGGAAAGAACACTGGCCTGAGGGTTAGGGGCCTGATTTTAATCTTGACTTTGCTGAGAAGTCATCTGGCAGTTCTAAGCATTGCTTCCTGTTGTCTTAAAAGTGAGAGGATTGGACCAGATCATTTCAAAGCTTTTGTCTAGTTCTAGTGTTCTGTGATCTAAAGTCTCTTCAAACTATTCCATTCTACATTCTAAGATATCCTCCAGTTTTGATATCCTACATTCTAAGGGCCTTTTTAGCTCTAACATTCTCTTTGAATTTCCAGCTCTAAAATTCTCTTTTCTACATTCCAAGCTCTTTTAGCTTTGACATCATATGTTCTAAGGCCCTTCCAGCTCCAACATTCTATGTCTAGGACCCCTTCCAGCTCTGACATCTTTTATTCTAAGGTCTACGATGTCACTTCAATGTGATACTCTCCATCCTAAGGCCTCTTTTATTCTCACAGTCTGTTTCCTAAGGTCTGTTCTAGATCTGACATTTTGGATTTGTAGAAGCATGCCTCTAGAGCTGACTGTCCCCTGGGGCCTGGAACCCTCTCCTTCATCATCTCTACCTCCTAGCTTCCCCAGCTTCCTTCAGATCTCAGCCAAAATCTCCCCTTCTGCAAGAAGCTTATCCCAATCCCTGCTTTCCCTTTGAGACTAACTCCAGTTTATCCTGTGTATGTCTTGTTTGTATGCTTGCATGTGGTCACCTCCATTAGGCTTTGAGATCCTTGAGAGCAGGGCCTGGCTTTTGCCTTTCTTTGTGTCCCCAGCACTTGGCACAAGGCCTGGCTCATAGTAGGCACTTAATAAATGCTTGCTGATTGACTGGCATGGGACCTCAGAGATCATTTGATTCAGCTGCTTTGTTTTACACATGAGGAAACCAAGTCTCAGAGAGACAGATCACACGGGTAGCAAGCAGAAGAGCTGGGCTCTGAACCCAGGGTGCCTGCCTCCAAACCCAGCATGGTTTTATCTTTTGATTGTGCCACGCTGTCTGTCCTCTGAGTGTCTTTCTGCTCTGGCATTCTGGGCATCTCTGACTGACCCGACTGCAGGACTGGAATCCCCACTCACTCTCTCTGGGCCACACTGATGCTCACTCTGTGCTATTCTTGTGGTTGGGTATATTCTTAATTAATGTGTTTGGTAGCTTTAATTAGTGCTGCCTTAATTGCACTTGCATCCTGAGGCAGTTCATGCCAAGGCCACGGTGTTTAAAATCCAAAAGAGTAAATAAGGATGTGGGATTGTGAGAAGCACAAGGCCATTTGAACAGAGATCTGTGGCTCGAGGTGGCCCCTGGCTGCCACTTCAGGAAAGGCCAGCCCTTGAGCCAAGTGCAGACCTGCAGAACAGAGATGCACTCATGGCTGGCACCATTTTCATTTACCTACATGGACTCAAGTGAGAGGCTGGGTTCTAGATCCAGATCTCCTCAGTGTATTCACCGAATGACCTCAGGCTAAGCTGTGTCCCCACTCAGGGCCTAAAATGAGGGGATTTGGCTAGAAAGTCTCTAAGGCCCCTTCTAGCTCTATGATTCTGTGATCTCTGATCTGCTTTAGCCCCACAGAAATAATAGATCAGTCAATCGACGAACATTTATGAAACACCTTCTATGTACCAGGCACTGTCCTAAGTGCCAGGGACACAAAAAGAAGCAAAAGACAGTTCTTGCCCTCAAGGAGCTTACAATCACATGGGGCAAAAACATGAAAATAACTATGCGTAAATAGTCTACATACAGATAAATTGGAAATGATCAATGGAGGGAAGGCAGTAGAATTCAGGGAGAGCAGGTGAGGCTTCCTGGAGCAGGTAGGATTTTAGCTGGGATATTAGCCAGGAGGCAGGGAGGAGGAGTAGGAGGAAGAAGTGGAGGAGGAGGAGGAGGAGGAGGAAGAAGAGGAGGAGGAAGAGGAGGAGGAGGAAGATATAGAGCAGATATTTTATTCCCACTGGATAGATGAAAAAACTGAGGGGCAGAGTAAGTCCACCTCTCACTGCTATAATCTTAATGGGTTTAATATCCTTCCAGTTAACTTAATTCTCCATCAGTCACTGTGCTCAGTTTTGACCCCAGAAACATTATGCCTCCCCTTGAATAAGCTTGGATAATTGAAATCTCATTAGTGTGGAGACTGATCTCTCTTGGACCCTCAGCACCTCTCATCACCGTCATACCCCCAGCTTGGCACCCTCTGGTGCCTCCCTCACCCTTTTGACTTCCTCTATTAGATTGTAAGCTCCCTGAGGGCAGGGACAGTCTTTCTTATTTGTATCCCCAGAGCTTACTTAGTACACAATAGGCTCTTTATAAATGCTTATTGACTAACTGATTCAGTATGTCCCATTAAGTATTTGTGCAAATGTCTAAATCCCACATCTTTCTCCTAGCATTCAAGCCTCTCTGTAATCAAGCGCAGGCAGATTTATCCAAACTTGCCACCACCTACTCACTGCTATGTATCTTCCCTTTTGTTCTAGTCAAGTTCCTCACTTTATTTGATGGTGAAGTTGATCCCAGGTGGACACTAGCAATGAGTATAAGTCAGGTCCAGGATCACAGAATTCTTGGATAGTATAGCTGAAAAGGACTGTGGAACATAAAATGGTAGAATACCAGTAGGGGCCAGCTAATAACATAGACTGTTAGAACAAAGACATTCTGAGAACAGAGACATTCTAGAATAGGGAACATCAAAGGCAAAATGGGGCCTCTGAAAATAAAACTTTAGAGATGGAAGGGCCCTTAAACATCAAACATCAGAGCAGGAAAGGAATTTAGAACATAGGATGCCAGAGCTGGAAGAGACCTTAGGGACGGCCTGGCTCAAAGCCCTCATCTTACCGATAAACTCTAAGCAGGCCATGGCCGGGTGTTGGACTTGGGAACTGCCCACTTGAGCTGAAATCTAAAAGGTTCTTGTGCTTTGGGCTACTTATGTCTCTAATATGAATTTAAATTTTTAATAACTTGAGAAGCCATCTAACTCTACCTGTGGGAAAATGAATAGGTGGCATTCAGAAGTCATCACATAAATTAATGGAAAGTATGTGACCACATTATCTAACTATATTAAGTGTGAACAATAATTAATTATAGATACAGTGCTATACTCAGCCTTGTCTTATATAATCCTCTACCCAAATTTGAACATCCAGAAATACATTTTTCACCCCTCAGAACATAGATTTAAAAAGGAAATTAGCAAGGAATTTTTCATAATTCACAAGAATGACCATTTCGGGGGGACGATACCCTTTGCATAGAATCATGGAGTGTGGCAGCTGGGAGTATTGAAACAGAGAATTCATCGAGGAAGACATTCGTTAGGTGCCTACTATGTGAAGAGCACTGGGCTAGGCCCTGGAGGGGATGCTAAGTTTAGATAGGCTTAGTTCCTGCCCTCATAGAGCCTAGGGGCTACCTAGTAGTAGCTGGTGTAACATGAACATAAATAACTATAGAACAAGATAATATATGGCAAGGCTATGTGAGAGGTCCAGAGTGCCACATGATCTACAAGGAGGATCATGATCAAAGGTGGGGTGAGGGGGTGGCTGGGTGGCACAGTGAAGGAGCACTGGCCCTGGAGTCAGGAGGACCTGAGCCCAAATCCAGACTCAGACACTTAACACTTACTAGCCGTGTGACTTTGGGCAAGTCACTTAACCCCAATAGCCCTCTTAAAAGCAAAAAAACCCCAAAACACAACAACAACAAAAACAAAAAATCAGGGGGTGAGGAGGAATCATCGAAGGCTCCCTTGAGAGGTAATGTTGAAACAAAAGATATTAGAGCTAGGAGGGACCAGGGAGCCCATCTAGCCCAACCCTATTATTTAACATGGGGGCTAGGGGTGTGTGTGGAATGGGGCCCTCAGAGTCATATGGCCAGTGGCAGAGTGAGGACTAGAACCCAGATCTCTCCTTTGGCTGGTTTGGAACCTTACTGTCCTAAGAGCTCATTCCTTGCCTCAAAATGTGGGTGGGCTATCACTGGGCTGACAAATGTCGTTGGGAAACATTAAAAGAGATTGTGTGGTGTGTGCATGATCAGGTCCAGGCCCTGGGACTTGTGGACTGAACTCTGAAAACGTTGGTAGCCTGAGGTATCACAGTTTTTTTGTTGTTACCTTTCAGTTGTTTTCAGTTACATCTAATTCTTCATGACCATATTGGGGGTTTGCTTGGCAAACATACTGGAGTGGTTTGCCATTTCCTTCTCTAGCTCATTTCTACAGATGAGGAAACTGAGGCAGACCGGGTGAAGTGACTTGCCCAGGGTCACATAGCTATGAAGTGTTGGAGGCCAGATTTGGATTTAGGAGGAGGAGTCTTTTTGACTGTAGGCCCAGTGCTCTGTGCACTATGGTACCACCTAGCGGCCCATCCCATAGTTCAGTACTTTTCCTATACCTCACTCCATCTATCCCTGGGTTCTAGACTCAGATCTATCCCTTGCTTCTGCTGATTATCCCTAACTATTATCCTAACTATCCTAACTAAGATTATCCTAACTATCCCTAACTGTCCTTGGGCAAAACATTTTTTCCTCTGTGAGCCTCAGTTTCTTCCTCTGTAAATTGGACTAGTGATCTCTAAGACTCCAATTCTGCTAATCTATGTTCTAAAGTTCCACCTAGTGCTGGCATTCTCTGTTCTAACATCTCCTTCATTTCTGACATTTTTATGTTTTAAGATCCCTTCCAAGAAAAGGGGAAGGTAATAAGCATTACTATGTGCCAGGAACTATGCTAAATGCTTTATAAATATTATTTTGTTTGATCCTTGCCAGAAAGGTGCTGCGATTACCCCTTTTTTTATGGGTGAAGAAACTGAAGGAAATGACTTGTCCAAGGTCACGTAGCTGGTAAGTATCTGAGGCTGGATTTGAACTCAGGTCTTCCCGACTCAGACCCAGTGCTCTATGCCCTATGCTACTGAGCTATATTCCAGCTCTTACATGGAAGCTTTGGGACAGAGTGGAAAGAAACCTTCCAAACCCCAGCTCAGACATTTACCAGCTGTGGGAAGTCACTCTACCTTTCTGTGGGTCAGTTTGCTTCTCTGTAAAATGGGGACGACAACCGTAGACTGGTTCATGTTTTCCTAACTCTTAAAAATGTGATGGCCAAGTCAGTCAGGGTCAAGCCACAGAATGCCTGTGTGACCCGATAGTTAATGTGACTTGCCAAAGTGCCTAACTTCCTCCCAGGTGTTGGTTTATATTCTGGGAAGGTCTGACTCCAGGACTTTGAGACAGGTGTTAAGTAAAAATGAGGTGTTATCTTTCCTATAGAAATATTTTCCATTAAGCATCAAAAAGCTGTCCTCCACCGTGGAGGCCTGTTCTACCGCTCACGCTGGGTCTATGGCTTGCCAGCATGAATCAGCAGAGCGAACAGAGGCCTCAAGTAGGGCGGAAATCAATTAATTAGGGCTCGAGTGGCCATGTTGAATCTCGGGTCTCCATCTAAATGCTGAGCATTATTAAGGTTGTAAAATAAAGGGAAAACACAGCCCGGAAGAAATGATTAGTGTGCAAAATACAGCAAGGAAGGGAGAAGAAAGGATTATTCCAGATGACACCCTACTTCTCCCCAATGCGCAAACTCATCCATAGAGCAATTACCCGATCCACGAGCTCCCTTGGTCCGCTGTTCTTCTCCATCTGTTTTCTAGGGCATGCACGACCTTGTTATGTTCTATTAAATATAAACAAGTGGAAAGCTCCAGACAGCAAAACATCCCCTTACAGACACTCTCTCCGGCTAATTACAATACACATTGAAATGTCCCTCAAGATGGATTTAAAGAACATGCCTGAGAATTAATTTTAAAAAACATATATAGATCATCAGCTCAGGGAAGTAGTGATTACTCCTCAGACCCAGACTATATGGTTTGCTGGGATTTAGAGTCAAGTTGTGTCAAGTCAGTGAGCTTTAATTAGGCACCTACTATGTGCCAGGCCCCGTGGAAGCACTGGGCATATACAGAAAGTCAAAAGGCCCTTGAGGAAGCTCATAGTATAATGGGAGAGACAATATGTAAGCAGCTTTGTACAAGCATGTGTACAGACAGGATATTTACAGGATAAATTGGGGGTGGTCTCAGAGGGAAGGCACCAAGGCTAAGGTGGACTGGGAGAGGCTTCTTGTAGAAGGAAGTGGGACTTTGCTGAGACAAGAAGCTGGGGAAGGCAGGAGGTGGAGATGAGGGAAAAAGAGAGTACCAGGCAAGGGAAAATCCTTAGACTGAGGAGATGGTGTGTTACGTGTGAGTAGCAATGAGTAAGGCAGTGCTGCTAGTTCACATAGTACGTGGTGAAGCGTATAATGGAAGGAGAAGGCAAAGCCAGTGAGGTTATGAAAGGCTTTAAAAGGGGGGCATGTTTTTGTTTATTTTTTAAGTGCAGAACCAGATAATTAATCTCCTCTGTAAAATGAGGGGCTTCCATTAAGAGGTCTCTAAAGGCCCTTTTAGTTCTAAATCAGATAAAACCAGACTCGTAGAGACTTGAATTGCAGGTGTAGAATAGGGTATGTCAATGAGCAGAGCCTGCCATCCCAGGGCTGCCAAGGGAGTGAGGAGACTTAGCATTTATTAGCCAATCAACAAGCATGTTTTAAGTCCCTATGTGCCAGGCAGGGGCCACAAACAGGGGAGATAGAGAAATGAAAGTCTCTGCCCTTACTTATAGACTATAAGGAGAGACAACATGAACATAGATAAATATACCCCAAATTTGTAAAAAAATGAATTACAATGTATTTGGCAGGAGGAGGTGGGGAGGGAAGGCTCTGGTAGCTGGGGGTGGGAACTAGGAAATGCTTCACACAGAAGGTGGTGCCCAGGCTGAGCTTTGACACTTAAGGAAGCAAATAAATAGAAGCAAAGGGATGAGCTGGATTCTGGGATAACCCCAGACTTGTCAGCAGGAAGCAAGATGCAATTGTACTATAGCAAGAGCACTGCTGGTTATCATACAGCCTAATTATAATTTTCATTGTTTTGTAATAGAAATGGGAATTATTATGGTGGCACAGATGTAGGCTATGTGGGATGCTGAGGAGACTGCAGTCATACAGATAGCTCTGTGTGGTAGGGCCTGTGCTGCCTTCCTGAAGACTGTGGAAAGGCAGCGTGTCACTATATTAATTATCCAAAAAAGGGGAGTATAAGATCTGAGTTGTTCACCATGTGGCTCTGTATTCTAGCCACAAGCCAACTGGTCTCCCCAGAGCTGCTTGGGCCCCTGTGAGCAGCTGTCTTCTTAAAAAGCAGTAACTTCCTCACAGGACACTAGAGGGGTGCTCAGCTACAAATGCTCAGACTCCTCTCCCACCCCCAGGAGCTGGCTGGATTCTGAATTTGAGTGAAAATATGAAATAAGGCTCACAATTGTTTAAGAAAAAAAACATAGGAAAATCTATGGCTCTACCCCTACACCACATGAGAGCTCAGTCTGAGCAAACTCTCTCATTCACAGACACGGGTAATCAACCTACAATAGCCACATGGCTTATTTAACTTCTCCAAAATGAAAGGAAAATGGTATCTGTGCTCCTAAATGGGGTGATTTACCTCCAACTATATCCCCAAACCCCTGGTTTTTCATTTTGGAGTGTTAGAAAGGCCGTCCCAACCATCAAGTGGTCAGAATGGTAAGCAGGGAGGAAAAAGGAGCCTAGAGGCGTCAATTGGTCTTATTAGTGAGACATACTATAAGCCTCTAGAAGGGTAGAGGCCTAGGCAGCCAGGTGGTGCAAGGGACATATGGAAGGAAGACCTGAGTTCAAATGTGACCTCAGACATTTACCAGCTGTATGACCCTGGGCAAGTCAATTAACCCATCTGCCTCCATTTCCGCATCTGTAGGCCCTTAATAAATGTTTATTTCCTTCCTTCCTTGTGTCTTCCCTGCGTGGGCCTCCCTTTTGTTCTTTGTCTCTTTGAGGTCCATTCTTTCCTGCTTTCAGGTGAAGAAGTGACTTCAACTATGACCCTTATGAGCTTTGAAGGGTTGGAATGGTGAGCCACAAATGGTTCAGGAGCTGGAGTCTGTGCCAGACTTTGTAACCGGCTAAGAAGGTGGGGACTTTGGTCCTGAGCGACCTGTTTGACCTGGCATTGATCAAAGGCAGCCAAGAGAAAGCTAAATTGATTCATCCATTGCTTTTGCCAGATTCAGAAGTAAACTCGGTGTTCCCCAGTACTCTATAGAAACTATATTAAATTTGAACCAGTTCTCCCCAGGGCCTGAGATGGCACAGTGCAGAGTGTGCCCCTGGTTTGGGGGAAGTATTTAGACTTCTGTTCTTGCAGTATTTTCTCAGTAAATGCCCCTTTTGTAAAAAACAAGCTGATGTTCATTGGTCAAATGATGTTGGGGCACTGACTGGTAATTGATATTGGGGAAAACACATTTGAATGAGGACTCAAGTCAAAAGCATTGAAGAAAGACACCCCTGACCCCTCAGAGCTACCCCTGGAAGACTGAGCAGGAAGGAGGTGTGGCTGGCCTCCCTCCAGGAGAGCAAGCTGTAATCCTGCTACAGTCAGAGGCAATGCGAGTCTTGTCCCCAAAGAACTTTCAAACAAATGCAGTCTTTCAGTCAGTTTGTGGTTGCTGTTTTTGTTATTAACGTGTCTGACTCTTCATGACTCCATTTGGGGTTTCCTTGGCGTGGTTTGCCATTTCCTTCTCCAGCACATTTTACAGATGAAGAAACTGAGACAAACAGGGTTAAGTGACTTGCCTAGGGTCACACAGCTAGTCAATGTGGCAGGATTTGAATCAGGAGGATAGGTCTTTCCTGACTCCAGTACTCTATCCATTTCACCCTCAAGAAGTATTTATTATGTACTGACCATTTATCAGGTACTATGCTAAGTGCTAGGAATACAAAGATAAGCCAAAGTATCTTTTAAGCAAAAGTATTCTGGTGGCAGAGGGGCAATGTAAGTATACAGATAGCTATGAAAGAAAGGAAATCAGAAGGAGAGAAAGAGCCAAACAAAGTATGCTGAGATATTTGAAGGAAGACACTTTAACTGGGCAGTTTAAGGAAGGCTTTGTGTAGGATCCCTATCTGGTGTTGGAGGAAGGAAGAGATTCAACAGGCAGCCACAGGGCAGAGGAGAAGGGAATCTGTTCTGAACATGAATCCTGAGGTCCAAACAAAGGCACCAGGATGGGAGAGGGCAGACTCAAACAAGGAGGGTCAGTAGCCCAACTCATTTGGAATCTCCTAATTTTTCAGTCGCTTTAAATCCTCCAAAGTGTTTTCCCCTATTGTGATATTTACAATACCTTACATTTTGTAGAGCACTCAAGTTTTTTCAGAGGCTATTTTATTCTCCAGCTGTATAAATGAATGATATCTTTGAATCTGATTCAGATTTCAATTTAGTTTGATTAATCAAAAGACAACCATTTATTAAATGCTTACTATGTGCCAGGCATTGTACTAAGTATAAAAATTAAACATGGTCCTGATCTCAAGGAGCTTCCATTCTTTTTTTTTTTAAACTAAATTTTACTTTTTTTTTTTCAGATCTCTCTTCCCTTCCCAACCTCATTTAACAAAGCAAGAGACACAAAACTCCCATCACAAATGCACATAGTCCAGCAAAAATCCTCTCATCAGTCATGTCCAAAAAAATATACGTTTCAATCTGCACTGAGTCCGTCAGTTGCTTCTCTACCTAGAGGTGGGCATTATCTCTCATCATGAGTCCCTTGGAATTGTGCTGGGTTATTCTGCTGATCAGAGTGCCAAAGTTTTCCAGAGTTGTTTGTCTTGATGACATTATTGTTACTGCATAAATTGTCCTCCTGGTTCTGGAGTTTACATTTAGCTGGGCAGATCAGGAAAGGAGTCCTGGAGTAGGTGGACCTTGAGTTGATTTTTAAAGTAAATCATGGATTCTAAGAGTCAGAGACTAGGAGAGAGAGCATTCCAGGCCCAGGAACCACAAAGTCATGGAGAACAGAGATGGAGTATTGTGTGAAATGGATGGCAAGTGGGCTAATATAGTGGGATGGTAGATTTCATGGAGAATTGCAAGGTGTTAAGAAAACTGGAAAGGTTAGAGGGGGCAGTTTGGGAAGAGCTTTAAATGCCAAACAAGATTATGTTTTATCTTGGAGATAATAGGGAGAACTGGAATTTATTGAATAGTGTGGTCACATGGACAGATCAACACACTAGGAAAAGCACTTTGGTAAGTGATCTTATACCACTAATAGATTGTATCAGTGGTGAAAATAATAACTCTTTATTCCAATATTATTCTAAAAATAATACAACTCTTTAGTCCAAGGCTTTTTTCATGACCGTCATCTTGTTTCCTCATTGGTAATGGTCTTGTTGCCACAGAGTTCACCCACATAGATGCTGAGCAGCCTAACTTCTGAGCTCTATGGAAGTGACTTGCCACATGCAAAGGGAAGTAAGAAACTGAGGCAAACCTCTGGTTATTCCAAGTCAGCCCATTGTGATCCTTTGTTACTTTTGTACTGTATCTCCTAGGGGTACCTCCTCTAGGATGTGGGTCCTCCAGAAAAGACTACTACTAGCTGCTGCCCCTCACAAACCATAACTTACAAGCTACACTGACATGCCTAATTTTGCTAGTGAGCCACAGGAGACAATGGGTTCAAAGCAAAGGCATTTGATAATATAACACTACAAGAGAAGGAGCAACAGAAGAACAATACCCCTTCCCCCATTAACTGAGGGCACACTATTGTACAAATACAGCAGCATGAGTAGAAATGTCACAGGAATGCATGTGATCAAGTCATGCATATGAAAGGTTCAGTAGTGATGATGATGATGATAGTTAGCATTTATCTAGTGTTTTAAGTTTTAGAAAGTGATTTATATATGTCTCATTTTATCCTCATAACAACCCTGGGAGTTGAGTGCTTTTTATTAATTATCCCTATTTTCCAGATGAGGAAACTGAGGCATGATGAAGTTAAGTGACCCTTACATGATCCTTCCATCCCTGCTATCATCCAGTATCTCTTCTGCCCTTTGTGGCAAAACTCTTAGAAAAGAACATCTACAATAGGCATCTCAACTTTTTCTCTTCTAGCTCTCTTGTTTTTCACCTTTTATTTTTGGAGGGGGGAAGGTGGGGCAACTGGGGTTTAGTGACTTGCCCAAGATCTCACAGCTAGTAAGTGTCTGAGGTTGTATTTGAACTCAGATCCTCCTGACTCCAGGGTTGGTGCTCTATTCACTGTGCCACTGAGCTGCCCCTTGTAGCCCTCTTTTTAACCTCTTCTAATCTGGCTTCTGACCTTATTGTTCCACTGAAACTATTCTTTTCAAAATCCAATGGCCTTTTCTCAGTCCTCATTCTCCTTCGCCTCTCTGAAGCTTTTGACGCTGCTGATCACTGTCTCCTCCTTGATACTCTCTCTTGTTATTTTTTAATTTAATTTTTAATTAATTAATTTTTAGTTTTCAACATTCACTTTTATAAGAGTTTGAGTCGTAAATTTTTCCCCCTCTCTCCCCTCCCCCTTCCCCAAGATGGCATGCAATCTGATATAGGCTATACATGTACAATCCTATTAAGCATATTTCCACATTAGTCATGTTGTGAAAGAAAAAATCAAATCAAAAGGGAAAAAACACAAGGAAAACAAAACAAAACAAAACAAAACAAAACAAAACACCCTGAAAATAGTCTGTTTCAATCTGCAGTCAGACTCCACAGGCCTTTCTCGGATATGTGTAGCATTTTCCACTACGAGTGTTTTGGAATTGTCTTAGATCATTGTGTTGTTGAGAAGAGCTAAATCTAGTAAAGCTGGTCATTGCACAATCTTTATACCCTCTTTCTCTAAGTTTTCAAGACCCACTCTCTCCTAGTTCTCCACCAATCTGTTCAATATCCTATGCTGGATCCTCATCCAGATCACACCCTTTAATTGTAAGTATCCCACAAAGTTCTGTTCTGGGCCTTCTGGTCTTTTCCCACTATACTAATTTTACTTGGGGTGTCATCAGCTCCCATGGATTTAATTGCCATCTCTATGCTGATGATTCTTAAATCTACTATCCTGCCCCAATTTCTTTTCCAATCTTCAATCTCACATCTTCAACTGCCTTTAGACATTTTGAATTGTATGTCCAGTAGACATCTTAAACTCAACATGTCCAAAATGGGACTTATCTTTCTCTTTAAACCCTCTCTATGTACCCCCACCTTCCCTTTTACGTAAAAGGCAACACTATCCTCCCAGCCTCTCATCCTCCAGGCCAGGGAATCACTCCCAACTCTTCCTTGTCTCTCACCCCTCAAATCTAATCTGATGACGAAGACTGTCAATTTCACCTTTGTAGCATCTCTCAAAGGTGCCCCCTTCTCTCCTCTGACACTGCCCCCACTCTGGACAGCCCTCATCACCTCACACCTGGACTATCAAAATAGCCTGCTGGTGACTTAAGTCTTTCCCCACTCCAATCCATCCTCCATTCATCACAAAAGTCCAATTATGTCATGCCGCTACTAAATAAACTCTAGTGTCTCCCTTTGCCCCCAGGTACAAATACAAAATCCTCTGCTTGACATCCAAAGCCCTTCATAGCCTAGTCCCCTTCTACCTTTCCAGACTTCTTACACCTTCATCCCCACCACATACTCTTCAATCCAGTGACACTGACCTCCTGGCTGTTCCTCATACCAGATGCTCCACCTCTCCGCTCTGGCCATTTTCTCTGGCTGTCCTCTATTTCTGGAAGCTCTTCCTTCTCTTCATCTCCACCTACTCACTTTCTTGGCTTCCTTTAAGTCTCAACTAAAATCCCGTCTTCCACAGGAAGTCGGTCCCAACCCTTCCTTCCCTTTCCTAATCACTTCTGATTTGTCCTGTATATAGCCTCTTTGTACATAATTATTTCTACAGTGTTTCACCCATCAGATTGGGAGCTCCTTGAGGGTGGGGACCGTCTTTTCCTTCTTTTTGTATCCCCAGATCTTAACTCAGCATCTGGCACATAGTGGAGGCTTAATAAATGCTTATTGATTAATTGATTTGCTCAGGGCCACATATCTAGCAAGTGTCTGAGGCAAGATTTGACCCCAAGTCTTCATCTTCTTGACTCCAAGTCTAGTGCACTGTCCACTGTGCCACCTGACTGTCTCACACGTGGTCATGGCATACATGTAAAGGGTCACATGTAGGGATAGTATGTGGCAGGGAACATATACAGGGAGGCAGATATATAGGGGGCAGGCATGATGAGAACACATGCATGGAAGGTATGTTCATAAGAAATGTAGGTGTCAGGGGTGGAGTCAAGATGACAGAGTAGAAGCACAAACTTGGTGTGAGCTCCCACTCCAATCACTTCCAGTACATGTAAAAAATTATTCTAAACAAATTTTAGAGCTACAGAACCCATGAAGTGACAGAGAGAAACAAATCTCCCACTGAAGGCAGCCTGGCAGGCCTACAGGAAGGGTCTAACACACCAAGCTAGGAGCTGCACACAATCCTGCATGAGCTGTGTGGTTTTGGCCCCAGGGTGGCTGCAACCAGCGGCGGCCAGAGCAGACTTCAGGAGAGTGAATCACCACCAGCTGTGGTTGTTTCCAGACTTCTCAACCCATAAACACCAAGGTCAGTGTGGAACTCTGTTGGAACAGGGTGAAGGAAGAGCACAGTCTGGCTCCTGCCCCTGGGGTGAGAGGTAGCGGAGGCATGATGGCTGCAGCTGCTGCCACATGGCTGCCTATGGAGCTCCTGGTCTGTAGGTCCTAGTGGAACCAAGCAATCATTCAGAGGGTAATTGCTCTTGCTTTAACCTGCTTGGATCTAGATCGTGGTATTGGGTGGTAGTCCTGGGGTGTGGGCCAGTGTGCCAGAGCTTGTAGGGCTGTAGAGAGGGCACCCTCCTAATAGCTCTGGCAGCTTTGAAAACCCCAGCAATTTAGGACAAAGTTCTCTCCATTCTGGAAGCAAAGTTCTACTGTGGCAAATACCTCAAAAGTCAAGTAATTGGCTGCCAATATGAGCAAGCAACAGAAGCACAAATAGACCATAGAATTCTTTTTGGGGGACAAAAAGGATCAAGGCATGGAGTGGAAGGAAGACAGCAAAGTCAGAACTCCTGCACCAAAAACCTTCAAGAAAAATAGGAACTGGTTACAGGCTATTGAGGAGCTCAAGAAGAATTTTGAAAATCAAGTAAGAGAAGTGGAGAAAAGATTGGGAAGAGAAATGAGAATGATGCAAAAAAGTAATGAAAAACGAGTCAACAGCCTGCTAAAGGAGACCCAAAAAATACTGAAGAAAATAACACCTTAAAAAATATTCTAACTCAAATGGCAAAAAAGGCCCAAAAAGCCAATGAGGAGAAGAATGTTTTAAAAACCTGAACTTGCCAGATGGAAAAGGAACCTCAAAAACTTATTGAAGAGAATAACTCCTTCAAAGTAGCAATTGGAAGCTAATGACCTTATGAGAAATCAAGATACTATAAAACAGATCCAAACAAATAAAAAAAATAGAAGGCAATGTGAAACATCACATTGGAAAAACTGCTGATCTAAAAGTAGATCTAGGAGAGATCATTTAAAAATTGTTGGTCTACCTGAAAGCCATGATCAAAAAAAAAAAGAGTCTAGACACCATCTTTCAAGAAATTATGGGGGAGGGGGGGGCGGAGCCAAGATGGTGGCGTAGCAGCAGCAACATATCACAGCTCTCACATAGCCACCCCAAAATACCCATAAAATAGAACTCTAAACCAATCCTAGAACTCCAAAACACACACAAAGATACTTCCCACTAAAGTCAGCTCGGCTAGGAGGAACCATATCAGCACTGCGAACCGAAACCAGCCTGGCCTGAAGCTGCTGCTGAGCCCTGGGGGTGGCTGGATGAGAGGAGCAGTGAGCGGATTAGAGGCAGCTGTGAGCAGTGTTGAGAACTAGGTCAGTAGGACTTGCGAAATTAGGAGAGTAAAGCAGTCCCGCTGAAAGGCCTCCAGAGTGGAAAAGTGAAAGGCAGAGGTTTTGCACCCGCTTCCACGTTGCAGCTTCCTGCCCGCAGCCTGCAGACAGCAGGGGAACTAAGTGATTGTTCTGAGATCAGTGCTCTTGCGTTGAGCGGCCTGGATCCGGATCGCCGTCTTGGGCCTCGGTCTTGGAGTCTTCATTATCCAATGAGCTGGAAGTAAGTAGGAGGGGTCCCAGCACCTTCCTGAGAGCTACGGCAGCCGGGAGGACCCCAGCGATTTGGGACAGAGCTTTCCCTTCTGCAAGCAGAACCCCACAGAGATTTAAAAAAAAAAAATCACGGACTGACCAACCATGAGTAAGAATAAGCATAAGAAGCAAAGTAAGAACTGCACCCAAACCCTAGATTCCTTCTTTGGGGAAAAGAAAGATCATGGGAGAGAGAGGGAGGAGGAGAGTGCAGCCAGAGCGCCCTCACCAGGGGCCTCCAATAAACACAAAGAATG
>CM053585.1:217225947-217243856 GCA_028646515.1 Pseudochirops corinnae
AGGACAGTTGAAGGGAATATATAGGTATATATATATATGTATACATATATATATGTATGTATAGGAGGGTGTGTGTATATATAAATATATATGTGAGTGTGGGCATATGTATGTACTTGTATGCATAGACAAGAGGGCACAGGATGAGTTGAATATGAAGGGATGATATCTAAAAAATAAAATTAAGAGGTGAGAGAGGAATTTATTGGGAGAAGGAAAAAGGGACAGATAGGTCAGGGTAAATTATCTCATATGAAAAGAGGCAAGAGAAAACTGTTAAAATGGAGGGGAAGAGCAGGAAGGTAAAGGGAAATGGGACAACCTTACTCTCATTGAATTTGGCTTAAGGAGGGAATAACATACACACTCAATTGGTATCTTACCCTACAGGAAAATAGGAGGGAAGGAGATGAGAGGGGGGATGATAGAAGGGAGGGTAGATTGGGGGATAGGGTCGTTAGAAGCAAACATTTTTGAAAATGGATAGGGTCAAAGGAGAAAATAGAATAACTGTGGGGGTGGGATAGGATGGAGGGAAATATAGTTAGTCTTTCACAATATAACTACTATGGAAATGTTTTGCATAACTACACATGTACAACCTATATTCAATTGCTTATCTTTCCAGTGAGGGTGGGTGAGGAAGGAAGAAGGGAAAAAATCTGGAACTCAAAGTTTTAAAAACAAATGTTAAAAAAAAATTTTTTTACAGGCAATTGGGAAATAATATATACAGGCCCTTGGAGTATAGAAATCCATCTTGCCCTACTAGAAAGTTGGGGGGAGGGATGGGGGAAGATATAAGAGAGAATAGATTAGGGGAAGGAATATTTAGTAGGCTTGCTATTTTGGGGTGGGAGTAGGGGAAAGATGGAGAGAAAAATATGTAACTCAAAATCTTGTGGAAATGAAATGTTGAAAACTAAAAATAAATAAATCAGTTGGGGAAAAAAAAAGAAATGTAGGTGTCCATGGCACTTTATGGAGTAGCAGGTCACATTTGCAGTACTCTGGGATGGCTGCTATTTGAATTGTCTTAGGAAGATTCTGAAGACCACCTGGCAGGATAAGGTACCAGACAAAGTCCTTACTCCAACTAGACTGACAAGCATTCAGACTCTGCTGCAGAGAGCACATCTCCAATGGGCTGTCCACATTGTTTGAGTGCAAAGTCTACACTTACCAAAAAGACGACTTTATAGGGAATTCATACAGGGAAGGCTTTCACATGGGTAGAAGTGATACAAAGACACTCTCAAGGTCTCTCTCAAGAACTGTGGAGTTGATTGTGTGATGTGGGAGACACTGGCATAGGACGGCTCAGCATGGAATGCCCACATCAGAGCAGGTGCTGTGCTCTATGAGCAAAGCAGAATTGAGACAGGTAACACAGGATGCACAGATTTAGAGAATCTGCTGCAAAATCTGCCACAAATGTTCACATGGACTATTTCTGCCTGATCTGTGGTAGAGCATTCCAAGCTCAGCTGGTCTGACCAGTCAGTTGGGCACCTCGAAACTTGACTTTAGCATAGTGATGTCATTTTGGTCCTCTTCGAGGATGAAGGACAACAACCAACCAAGCAACTCTGGGATGACCAGTATCATCTAGCAACATATTACCACTGGTCTTTTATGGTTCCTACTAAGTGACTTGCTCGACCACCCAGCACAGAAGTGGATTGAAGGCAGCCTAGGGGGAGTGATGGCAACTTTTCCATTGGAGACGAACTTGATGGGGCAAATCGCTATAGCACCTGCATTAAGTTTGAGCCCACTGTCCCCAGAAATGGTAGAGGGAAGAGTGGGCCCCCATGTGTTACAGGAAAATGTTTACACTTCTGTCCTTGATATATCTTCTCATTAAATACTACTTTGTAAAAGTTAATCACTCTTTATTGGTTAAATGATACTGGGACCCTAAAGATGGGTGATTCATACTGGAATATACTAGAATGGGGGCTCAAGCCAGTAGCATTAGAGAAGAATCACTCTGAACCCTCAAGGGTACCCCTAGAACCCTGAGGGGGAAATGTCACCTTGCTCTTGGAGACTTGACTCAACAATGCAAATGTGAGTCAGAATGACATTTCCAGAGCTTTATAAGGATGACATTTTGCATCCCCAATCATCAGTACAGTTCCCAGCATATAATGAGTGATTAATAAATGCTTGTTGACTGACCAATTTTTCTGGTGCTTCAAGGATTGCAAAGCATTTGTCCTAGAACTGCCTCCCAAAGGAGGTCACGGGACTCTTACTATCCCCATGTTACAGGCAAGGATCAGATTGATTCTCAAACCTTGAGCTGGAAGGAACCTTAGAATCAAGGCAAGTACCAGAGGTGGAATTTGAACCCCAAACCTCTGGCTCTAGAGATAGTGCTCTCCTCACTGTGCTAGGTTTCCCCATGGCCCTTTTATTGGTTAGAATCACAACTGGAATTTGAACCCAGGTTTCCTAACTTCATTCTTTCTGCTATGCCTTGTTGATTCAGTGTGAACATGTTGAAATACCTACCCCTTCCTGGATCTCTGTAAAACAGGAGAATTACACTAGCTGGTCCCTCTGACATCAAAGCAGAATGGTATATTCAGTGGTTAGGGTGTGATTCTTGGAGTCCAGAACTGTTCAGTCATTTTTCAGTCATGCCTGACTCTTCATGACGCCATTTGTGGTTTTCTTGGCAAAGATACTCCAGCTTAGGGGTGGCTAGGTGGTGCAGTGAATAGAGCACTAACCCTGGAGTCAGGAGGACTTAAGTTCAAATCCAGCCTCAGACACTTATCATTTATTAGCCATGTGACCTTGAGCAAGTCACTTAACCCCAATTTGCCCTCCAAAAAAAATAAAAGATACTCTAACTTATTTTACAGATGAGGAAACTGAGGCAAACAGGAAGGAGTGACTTGCCCAGGGTCATACAGTTAGTAAGTGTCAGAAGCCATATCTAAACTCAAGTCTTCCTGAGTACAGGTCATGCACTCTATTCACTGTGCCGCCTAGCAGTCTGGAATACTTGGGTTCAAATCTCACTTCATATCCTTTCTGTGTGACCCCAGACAAGTCTCTAAACCTCTTTGTACCTTAGTTTCTTTATAAAATTAGGATCTGGATTTGATGCCCTCTAAAGTCTCTTCCACCTTTAAATCTATGATCCCACAAATCCTAAGATATCCTTTGGAAACGCTTATCAGGTTGAGTGATTGTGTGTACTTGAAAGCAAAATAGCATCGCTTTAAAAAATGATAAATCAGACTTGTAACAATTTCAACCACCCTCAGAATTAGTGAGGTTTCCCTGCAGAGTTATTATCACACACACACACACACACACACACACACACACGCACACACGCACGCACACACACACACACACACACTCACACACACACCCCTGGCAAATGCAGAAATATTAAGGTGAAATGAATAAGGTTTGTGAAAGTGGAAACATAAGCCTTCAAATACCATCTGTTCCCACTGCAGACTTGAGACTTTCATCTTATGCCACCAAAATATTTGAAAGTCTTCTCTTTTATTATAAAGTCTTCCACAGTATTACAACACCACCAAGAATGACCCTGACAGTTTCCCTGGAGTTTTAGAACTAGAAGCAAAAGTCCCCTGTAGGGAGAAGAAAATATTCTATTTTTTCCCCCTGTGAATTAGAAGAAAGTGATGGTTTTTGATGGGTAATGTATTCCCTGAGACACCCTTCCTTATTTAATAAATTATTTAACAAACACTTAATCGGGACTGCATTGGTGCTGGTGATCCAGTGGTTAAGAGAACATAACACCTACCCAAGAGGAACTTACAATCTGTTGGAAAGGGGGTGCAAAGTGTAATAATAAGTTCCATTTCTAATAAAAAAGAATGAAAATCACGCAGTTGAGTTATTTAAGGTCAAACTCTGTCCTTTCTCACCACCCCTGAAACCTGCCACCTTCCATGAGGGAATGACAATCTTTAATATTCAGTCCTGTTTCAACAATGCTTTAAGATTTACAAAGGCCTTTTCTTACAATAACCGAGTGAATTAGGTTGTATAAATATTGTTATGTCAATACTCAGCTGCTGCTGCTGCTGCTGTTACTAAGGGCTGGTGCTGGCTTTCTCCCCCTCCCCTGAGGAGCCCCTCTCAGCTCTGGTCAATGAAGGACCAGGTTCAGTCCTAGGGGATCCTGGCCTCTCATTAGAGAAGTCAGGTTCCTTCTTTCACTCTGTGGCTCTCTATACCCCCAGGCCAGAGTCCTGGGTCAATCACTTAAAGCTTCGGTGTGGTTCATGTCTAGGGTATCCCCTTAAAGAGGGGAATAGAAGAGGCATCGGGGTACAGTGAAAAGAACAGCACATCTGGAATTAGAGGTCTTAGATTGAAATCACACTACTGCCATTTACTTGCCAAATAATAAGTCACTGCCCCTCTCAGTCCCAGTTTCTTCATCTTGGGCTTGCATTAGATGGCAAATAAGGTTCCTTTCTACTCGGAATTGTTATCCTGTGAACTTTTGTGAGCCCATAAGGGGCTCAGTGTTCAATGTAAATCAGGTAGGGGGTAGCTATTTATTTCCTCCATATAAAACAAATGCTTAGCACACAAGAAACTCATGTGCACTTTATTAAAGACTCAAAACAACAACTTCTGCTATTTTCTCCCAGGAAGTTGAGAAAACCTTAAGCCACTTGCTGGACTGTTCGAGAGACAGAGAGAAAGAGAGCAACAGGGAGGTAGAGAGGGTGAGAGAGATAGAGAGACACAGAGAGGCAGAGATAGAGTGAGAGGAGAGAAAGGCAGAGAGCAGTCGTGCCCCTATAAAGGTCCAATGAGTCACCAGTGTTTCTTGCTCCGGGGGCCAATAAGGGGATTGCTTTGTCACCCCCAGCTTGTCATAGTCTTTCCAGGGTTGAGCTCCATGCCCACATTAATTGCCTGGGGGGCTCTGACACATGCTCTAGAGCTGAAAGTGGGCTCCCTGGAGGAGAGGAAGGGAGAAGTATCCTCTACTCCCCTGGGCCAGTCACCATTCATCTGTGCCCAGTTTGACCCTGCAGAAGAGTAGTGCTAGTGGTCTATTCTTCAGGGAGTCTGATGCTTTCCTCTTTAGGAATTCTGGAGGAAAGCAGTCCTGGAGAGAGGGATGCCACCGCAGTGGGACCCCAGGAGTGGGTGCCCAAAGCAAACAACACTCTCCCAAACCCTCACCCCAGGACAAGCACCCTGGGCGAAGAAAGTACTTTGTTGCTTAAGACTCTACCATTAAAGAAGAAGCCATTTTCTTAGCCCTTGCCCTCCTTCCTACCCAATTCCCCCCATTTACAAATATTTTCACTTATATAGAAAATAATTTTTCAGAAAATGGAATAAATGAAAAGATGAAGGAAGAGCTAAGTAACAATTGGTAGTAACCACAAATCAAAAATGAAATCCTCAATTATAAATATGACCTTCTTAAATTCTTCATAAACTTCATCCTTTTTTTGTTTGTTTGTCTTTTTGGAGGGGGAAAGGCAGGGCAATTGGGGTTAAGTGACTTGCCAAAGGCCACACAGCTAGTGTTAAGTGTCTGAGGCTGGATCTGAACTCAGGTCCTGACTCTAGGGCTGGTGCTCTATTCACTATGCCACCTTGCTGCCCCTAAACTAAATAAATACAAGGTAACTTTTTTTGTTGTTGCTGTTTTCATAAACTTCATCCTTGATCCATTCATTCCTAGTCTGACTGCCCAGCCCTGCATTACTCTAACCCTCCATCTCATTGCCCTATTACCCTGGAGTAATAAATAAGGGAGATTTTCTCTCTTTCTCTTTTTTTGGTTTGTCACATATAGATGTGCTATCAGACTTTGGGGTGTTCAACTGTCACTTCAGCATACCAAGTGAGGTTTCCTGGATGACTGCTTTTGTATAAGGAACTAGGAGGAGAAAAGGTAGAGAAGACAGAAGATGTCAACATAAGACAGCACTTCCCCCATCCCAACCTAGCTGCACCTTAAAGTATGCATGTCACCTTAAAAGTTCTTAAAGTTGCACTGTTTGTTTTATGTTTACACAGTTTAAAATGATTGCTAAATTTGAGGAAAATAATATTGCTTACACCTAAAAAAAAAAACAAAGAAAGCATTTAGTACTTTGTACTAGTTGCTATTATCCCCAGAACAGATCATGGAGGGCCTTGGATGCCAGACTAGAAAGTCTGGACTGAATTCTGTAGACAATAAGGAGTGAGGGATTTTGTGAAGAATAGTGCCTAAATTGGAAGGGACTCTAGAATCCAGGGCCAAGAGCTGAGAGATATAGAAAGCTTTGTATATTACAAGAAATTAAGAGAAGTAGAATTTAAGAAAACTCCCCAACTCCTCGCTCAATTTTCTAATCTAAGGCTATTTTTGAGAGAACAAGAAAGACAGAAGGTTAGGAGCCATTAGAGATAACTCAGTTATCTTCTAACTTATTCTGATGTTTATTTATTTTGATTTTAATTTAATCTGATGGTTGGGTATAATATGTTGGTATTTTGTCTGCAGCAGTAAAAAATGGCATTTTTTGCTCACAGAGGGTGTGTGGAGAGAGACTTCAGGCTCTCCATGACAGCCAAAAACATTACATTTTGTTCAGATACGGTCCATCCATTATATGGTATTGATAGAAATCTAAGTTAATTTATGGGAACATTTACACCTTTGATCTTAATTCACTTTGATGGGGACTTGTTTGTATTTTAGGCAACTTCTGAATATCGTGATGATCTTTGAATCTCTGTACCCGCTGCTGCTTGAGTTTTTACCTTCTAGGGCAGCAGCTCTGAGTATCAGTGCTGCCCAGCTTGCCCAGTCCCATTAGCTTCCATTGATGGAGTAAGACTCCCGTGAATTTGGATACCTCTGCCTGCTCTTTGGGCATTGTCTAGGAATCCTGAGAGGGACAAGGCTGAACAGAACAGTAGTCAGCTATAGGGCAGTCAGTCTATCCTTCCTTGTCAGCACCAAACAAGGCTTTGAGGCTTGTCTTTAGGCTGGGACTCCAGCATCTGAAGGAATTTGGGGTCAAGTTTGAGAATGACATAAGTGAACTGGGATCCCTTCACATGAAGAAGAGAAAGCTGGAAGGTGTAGGTTTGGGAAGGATGTTAAGAAAAACCTTTAAGTTTAGGGAGACAAATCAACTTAAGACAGGGTGTTCAAAAGTTCTAAATAGTTTAAGTTTTTAAAGCTTAAAATGGCACTAAAACTTTTGGGACACTCTGTTTCAGGAAGAATTACCCAGTTATCAGAGCCTTCCTACATTACAGTGGTTACCTTAGGTGGTGGTGAGCTCCTTGTCAGTGGAGGTTTCAGAACCAAGACTGGGTTTTATAGAAGAGATTATTTGTATGGGATGGGAGGTTATCAGTTCTGAGATTTCAAGATTATATGAAATCACACATAAATAACAATAATGATAACACCCGGCATCATATAGTATATGAAAGTTTACAAAGTATATGACATGCATTGTCTTAATACCTTGTGGGATAGATAGGGACCAGGTATTATTAAGCAGTACTTTACAGATTAGGACTCTGAACCTCCCAGAGGTTTAAGTGACTTGCCCATGAGGACACAGCTAGTGAATGTCAGAGCCAGGCTTCAGGGCCTTCTGACTCTCAGGGGTGTTGTGAAGATTAAATGAGGTAATATTTGTAAAAGTGCTTAGCACAGTGCCTGGTGCTTGGTAGGCATTATGGAAATGCTTCATTCTTTTCCCCCTTCTGACTCGAAGCCTAGTGCACTTTCCACCACACCACACTGCCTCTCAACTGCTCTGATAATTGTTAGAGAAGGAGATATAAGCTAGGAGGCCTTTCAGTTACCTTTCATCCCAGTATGGTAGCAAGGCCCCCCGAGGGAAACAGAAGACATCATATATCAATCAGGTCAACCAACCTTTATCACCATGACCACCACCTCCCCTCATTCCCCAATGGAGACAGCCCAAGACCCTAAACCCAAGAATCTTAGGAAGCACAGTGTACACTCCCAGCACTTGGTGGCCACTTCCCACCCAGTCCCCAAGCTATCTGCCTGGGAAGCAAATTTATGGGGAGGTAGCTGGGTACCTGCTTGGGTGGGTGTAGCAGCTAGAGCTACCAAAGACCCAGAAAAGAAAGTTCTAGCCAACAGAGTCCTTGGCATTGTCATATGGTTCAATATCAGAAACTAATACAATGTTATCAATGGAAATGGTCTTGAAGAAAATGCACCACCATCCTCTTTGCTACTTATACCCTAAAGACTATGGAACTTTTCCATTTGCAGCTGAAACCTTCTATATGTGCTGTCTCCACTAGAATGTGAGCTCCCTGTGGGAACTTATCTTTCTTTTCCTTTGGGACTTTGCAAATGGTGTGATCTTTGGGTCTGAGGGAGGTGTCAGGGTCTCTTCTTTCCCCTTATGTCACTGTGTTCATAAATCCCATTCCCAATTGTCACTGAGGCTGTGTCCTCCTGCTGTCTTCCTGGCACCAGCCCTGAGGTACCCAAGGGTCCCTATAAAGGTTTCATGGATACATAGACCTCCCCTGGTTTGTCTGACTGTCTCAGGGTGGGCGTCTGTGTTTCTGTGTCTCCCTTGGGAGTATGTGGCCTGTACCCCACGAGTAGGGGCCAAGTCCTAGGAGTGGCCCAAGGGTGGGAACTTAGCTATTTATATGGCATCAACTCCACAGTCCTCATGGTCACCTGCTTGAACATGGGTCCAAGACAAAGAAAATCATACCTTGTCCAGACAGGGGGAAAGGGACTTCCTGTTCCACTCCAGGTCCTTAGGTCTTAGCCTAAAGAGAGGGTGGTAGTTTCTAAATACCTGAATTTTTAAAATACTGACTACCCAAATCTCTGAACTATAGATTGTTTTCAGGGACTCAAACCAAATGACAAGAGAAATAGCCTGATATAGGGCAAAGAGAAATGGCTTTGCTGTTGTGAGGATCTAGGTTAGAATCTTGGCTTTGCTGCTGGGTCACCTTAGACTGAGCCTCATGCTCCCTCCTCTACACAATGAAGAACTTGGTCTGGATGAGGTTTAAGGCTCCTTCCAGCTCTAAACCTATGTCCCTAGATGTCAATGCAAGTCTGCAACAGCCAGTGAGAACTTTGAAAACTAAGAAATTCAGCCAATCAACTTGCTTTTTGTTACTTTACATCACCATAAGCAACCAGCTGGACCAATTTTGACTCACCAGAGTAATTGAATCAACCACCTGCTTTAGGCAAGGATAGGCAAATGTAGGGAGCCTGCAGGTGAGCAGATCTTTTCCATTTCTACCAAGGATGGGAAGGCACAGAGAGGAGGAAGGATTTAGGTAAGAGACTTTGTGTGGGCAGCTGCTAAGGATGGGGCTGTAGAAGACCTGAGATCTGGTCCTGCCTCTGCTGCTAGCTCCATTGTATGCCCTCGGACATGCCGTTGCATTTCTGAAACAAGAGCCTTCCAGTCCCACTGTTCCATGTTTTAAGGTCCCTTTAGCTCTAATATTATATGATTCTCTAACATTGACTGGCTCATCCTAATGGTGGTCCCCAAATCTGAGTAAGGCATAGTAATTTATTTTTGGGGAGGCATGGTTGGGATGCATAGCAGGCCATCTAGGTGGTGCACTGGATAGAGCAGTGGGCTTAAAGTCAGGAAGACTCATTTTACTGAATTCAAATCTGGCCTCAGACACTTACTAGCTGTGTGACTGTGGGCAAGTCACAAGCCCCCTTTATAGGCTACTTTGCCTCAGTTTCCTTATGTGTAAAATGAACTGGAGAAGGAAATGGCAAACCATTGCACTATCTTCGCCAAGAAAACCCCAAATGGGGTCACGAAGAGTTGGACACATCTGAAAATGACTGAACAACAACAACATGGTTGGCATGGATCTGGACCTGTGGTCTGATCAGCGTAAGGAACTCAGTGTAGAAACTCCCACCTCCTAGGCCAATTACCAATTCATCTGCAACATTAACATTTTAGAGAATTGTTTGAGATCCTGAGAGGTTGAGTGGCTTGCCCACAGTCACACAACTAGTGTGTGTGTGTGTGTGTGTGTGTGTGTGTATCAGAGAAGACTGGAAGGCAGGTCTTTCTGACTCCAAGGCCAGCCCTCCCTCTATCCAACGGGGCACCCTGTCTCTCTTGCCTTACATATATATAGCAGGTGTTTAATGGAGGTTTCTTGAATGAATGCATTCATGATTTCCATTCCTCATCCTCAAATTATCAAGGTCTTGTTAACAGAGAAAAAGAGACAGTGTATCTAATCCGTGTTCCTTTCTCCTCCAATTTTTTTTTCAATTAATGCATTCTGCACTTACCCTTTTTACTGATAATTGCTATGTGCTAATTAACGATAGAAAGATGCCACATCTGGCTTAGTACTGCAGCTCTGAGCAGATGCTCGTGATAGAGCAGAATTGTGGGGCCCCCACTATCATCACAACCACTCTTTAGCGTCACGCTTCCTTCACAAACCCCTATGGCCCAGACGCTGTGACCTGGAGGGGAAAATAATGCAACTGCATTTACTTTGGAGCAGATGATTTTTGTCCCTGGAAACAAAAACACTTTATAAAATTGCTCAAATATCTGAGGAGCTGTTTCTGAATTATGACATTGGGGATGAGGTAAAGGCTGGTGTCCCTCCTAATGTCCCCCTCTTTTTTGTAGAGTAGTAGAGGGACCTGGGAAATGATATAGTCAAACTCCTTCATTTTACAGAAAAGAAAACAGGGCCAGAAAAGGAGAATGACTTTGTTCTGTCATATCTGAGAAGCCATGTCTCCTGAGCCCCCAGTTAAATGCTCTCTCTACAGGTGCTGAAATCGCAAAAAAGGTTTTGACCCCAACCCTCTCTACCTCCCTTTTAAAAGGGTTATGGCTTAAAGAGTTCACCATGGTGTCTGACTCCATGGACCTATCTATGTTGAAATTCTGGCTCTGATACTTAGCACCTGGGTGGCCTTGAGCAGGCTGCTCCACTTTTTATGGGCCTTGATTTCTTTACTTGTAAAATAAATTGATGGATCATAGTTTCAGAGCCGGAAAGGACCTCACAAGGCATCTGTTCCAAGACCCTCATTTCATAGATGAAGAAACCAAGGCCCAGAGAGATTAAACCACTTGTCTAAGCTCACTTACCGATAGTAAGCATCAAAGGCAGGATTTGAACCCAGGTCCTTTGACTCCAGAACCAGTGTTCTTTTCATTTCCCCCACAATCTAAAGGTCACTGCTGTTTCAAATTCTGTGCCTCCATCATGGAAAGCAACATGTTGATAGGTGAATATGTTCAGAGCAGGGAGCATCTGGTGCGGGAATGTCTACCACTGGGGCAGATCCAGAGGGGCCTGTGACTCGGTAAACTCCTAGGGAGTTGTCTGAGAAGTATAAGGAATTAACAAATATAAAAAGAATTCAGGTCTTTCTGACTCCAAGAACACCCTTCTTCCTACCTTTCTATCTAGGAAGTGCCAAACTCAACAGCAAGGAGAGCAAATCAGTTCTCCTGGGAACATGCTCTAAGTTGGGTATTGTCCCCTTTGTCTGCTGGGACAGAGACTGGCATCATGGACAGGGAGCCAAGAGACCTGGGTTCTAATCCTGGTTCTGCCCCCAACGCACTATGTGACCTTGAGCATATCACTCATTTTCTGGTCCCCAGTTTCTTCCTCTGTATAATGAGGGGGGTTGGATGATGTTACCAAAAACAGCCCCTGGAATTTAAAAATAATCATCCATTTCCATTTACAACTCCAATCATGCACAATACTACCATTTACAAGTATGATCTTTTCATAAGCAGAATGAATGTCAGGCATAAAAATTTATAAAGGCATAAAATATCCAAGAAGCAGTTTAGGGAAAAGTGAAGGGAGTTTCTGCTTTGGAGAAATTAAAACCTGCTCTCCTTCTGAGTCTGTCCCTCTGTCCCTCCATCCCTGGGATGCCCTTAGTGGGATACAGAGGTGACCTCTGAGGCCTAAGAGGGAAGAGCACGGGAAAGGATTATCCTAATCATGTTGTTCAATCCTTTGTTTTAACAAATTAGGAAACCAATGGAGGGAAAATGACTGTTTGAGTAAGTGGATCAGCTGGGATCGGAACCCTTGTCATCTCACTCTAAAACCAGTGCTGTTTTCACACCGGCAGGGTGCATTCCCCTATGGAGTAGGCAATAGAAGGAATTTCTGTTCTTTCTGAGAGGCTGGACTAGAAGCAGGGGTGGGGTCACCATATGTGACCCTCTAGGTCCTCAAGTATGGCCCTGTGACTGTGGCCTTGAAGCCACAGGTTCCTCACCCCTGGTAGAGGAACTCTCTTGGGTCCCTTCTAACTCTGTGATTCCGACAATTCTTTCTTTTCATGAAAGGCTAAATGAGCGATTTTCAAGCAGATTGTTTTTGTTTTGGGGATCAAGGATGTTAAGTCAGACGGGACCTGGAAGATCTCCTCATCCAACCCACTTACTCCTCTCTGTGTGTCTGTTGATGCCCCTTCCTTGTGTGCTGGCCCACCACAATCGGGACATTTCCAATTCACTCAGCAAAGAGGCAGTATGGTGTCATGGAGAGAATCCTGGATCTGGTATCAAAGGATGTGGGTTCAAGTCCCAGTTCAGCAATTTATTTAATGCATGTGTGACTGTGGGATTTCTAGGCCTCATCTCTAAAATGATGGCCATTTCTGCAATTGCACTAACATATAAATGGGCCACAAACACATTTTCTGGGTAGGAGATTCACATAGAAGAATGAGTTTTCCCCCACTTTGTATGGGGAGGTGGTTGGGATGGGAGAAGAGCACTGGACTGGGAGATAGGAGACTTGGGTAAAGATACTATTACTCTCTGGGCCTCAGTTTCCCCATATGTAAAATGTGAAGACTAGACTGGATGGTCTTCAGTTCTCCTCCCCTGTGATTCTAAGTGTATTTTATTAACTAGATTTTCTGTCCCTTGCCTTTCCGCAGTGCCTGGGAACATTTTTTTTGAAGGGGGAGTGGAAAGGGGGATTGGAGGAGGGGTAGAGTGCAGAAGAATGGGACAAAACCACAGATGTCACTTAAAGCCATGCCAGTCACTGCTTGGGAGATAATGGACTGCTGGTGTTTAGCTGTCTGTCCCTCCACCCCCACCCAAGGCTGCCTTTCCGATATCCCGTTTTATAAGGACTCCTATGGTTCTGCCTCCTGTGCGAACCTGCAGGGCTGGAGGAGAAGGTGGGAGAGGGTGGGCTCCTTCTCTGCCAGTTTTCAGGGTGTGTAATTGGAGAATGTTTCCAGAGTAGAGCAGCACAATGTGTTTTATGCTGAATGATATTATAGGTTTGGAAAGAAACAGTAGAATCAGCTATTTTAATACTTCCTCCCAGTCTCTCCTGGAAGGGATGGAGACCTGAACAAAGGCCTTGCAAGTGGCCAGAGAGAAGGGGAATGGCTCTCCCCTCCCTTCTGACACTCCTCCACACTTCTTCTGGTGGTCTGAATCTCCCAAAGCAGCCCCCAACACCTTCCCCTTCCTTGTCCCTTCCCGCCCCCCATCTTTTTGTGACTGGTCCTTTTGGATGTTTTCTGGATTTTCCTTTGAAACAATGGAGGGCTTCCCTTTTATTCTGAATAACCTTAAAGAGGTGGATTTACCCTTTGTGTGTGTGTGTGTGTGTGTGTGTGTGTGTGTGTGTGTGTGTGTGTGTTTAATGTCTAAATGCAAAAATACCTTACTATTAGACCTGGGGGATGGGGAGGAAAGTGGGGGACGTGGAAGATAACCAGAAAGGACCAATGGATCAATAGTTGTGGACCCAGTGTTCTGGTATTAAACCTACCATTCACTCAGTTTCTGTCTCATCTTGAGGGTGGGGGTGGGCAGAGTGGAAAAAAAGCCCTAGACTGTACTTTTTTTTTTTTTTAGACTATATTTTTAGTTGAAGGACCTGGGTTCAAATGCAAGTTCTCTCTGTGATGTTACTGAATGTATGACCTTGGGCAGGTCATTTATCTTTTCTGGATGTCAGTTTTGCTTCTGAAATGAGGCAGTTGGACAGGTTGATCTCAGGTGACCTTTTGTGACCTTAAGGAAGTTGGAAGGGAGCAAGCTGGGGAAAGGCACGAGGTGAGCAGAGCCTCAGAATGTCCTGGCCCAGGGAGGGCCCTAACTGGTAGTATCTCACTGCCCCATTTACAAAAGACCTGTCCCGTTACAGGAAGCCCCTGGGCATCAGGAGAGCCTGAAGCCAGAAGAAAATTAGTAACTTGCATTTGAATAGGGCTTAAAGCTTAAAGCCTGGCACCCCAAAAGGCAGTGAGCAGGGCCCCCTGGCTCCTGGGAGAAGCCCTCATCTGGAGATCTGCATACCTGACTGTGGCCGGGCTTCCTTCCATCCCACCAGGTGCTTCTCAGGGCAGGTCCCATCCTTGAGATCAGATCTGGTAAATATGAAAGAGAACTGGAAGAAGAAGGAAAAGGAAGCTAAACCAAAGCTAGGGGCACAACAACGGGGCCTCTTGTCGATTCTGAAATTCTATAAAAGCAGGCCTTTATTTTAAAGCAAAGTAGCTTCAAAGGGGCCCCATTAAAGGAAGCACACATAATGCATGCCCAACCTGAAAATCTGGAAGGAATGAAGGGAATAAATATTCTCTTTCACATACTGGGGGAAAATAAGAGAGTGGAAATTCCTATAAAACAAATAAAGCATAGACTATTAACATTTTTTATTGATATTTTTTGTTTTTAAATCACCTTCATTTCCATATATATCTTTCTCCTTCACAGAAAGCCATCCCCTGTGCCAAAGAATGAGCAAGACAGAAAAAAAGCAATTCAGTAAAGCTAACCAATACATTAACGGAGTCTAACAGTATATGTAATGATTGCACCTGGAGTCCCTTGTCTGTGCAGAGAAAGGAGGGAGAAGATGCACAGACTTAATTAATGCCAGAAGGGACGTTTTGTCCAATGCCCTCCCTCTTCCTTTTGTCTTACAGAGAGAGGCATTTGTATCCTAGAGAGAGGAATTTATTTACCCGAAGTTCTGAGGCTTGTTGGTTGCGGAGCTAAGAGGAGAATGCAGACACCTCCTGAGCTCTTCCCACTCCACTGCATACCACTAATGCACATGGATGGGTAGAGTTTTCAGCCCCTGAGACCAGGAAGAAGCAGGTTCATGACGATGGACCTTGTGTTGCTGTTATTGTTCGGTCATTTCAGTTATGTCGGGCTCTACCTGACCCTATTTGAGGATCCAGTCTCTTGGCAGCTGGAGTGGTTTGCCATTTCCTTCTCCAGCTCATTTTACAGATGAAGAAACTAAGGCATACAGTATTAAGTGACTTGCCCAGGATTTACAGCAAATAGTTCCCAAGTTGGTCTGAAATGATGGGAAAATCCCAGACCCTGATTCTAGAGCCTATGCAGCCCATGCCAGTGAATTCCTTCCTGAAGCACAGACTTCTCTTAAAACAGGTTCTTAGGGAGGCTAGGTGGCGCAGTGAATAGAGCACCAGGCCTGGAGTAAGAAGGACCTGATTTCAAATCCAGCCTCAGACACTTAACACAAAACTGGCTGTGTGACTTAACCCCAATTGCCCTACCTTCCCCCCTCCAAAAAGCAAAAATAAACCGGGGGTTTATTCATCTGTTTTTGTATCTTGGACAGTTTGGTAAAGCCTGGGCCCCCCCCTCCCAAAATGATGTTTTTAAATGCACAAAATAAAATTCAGAAAGGAAACCAATTATATTAAAATAGTTATCAAAACATTAAAACGAAACAAGTACATAGGTTGAGAATCTCTGCCTTAAAGACTACACATGTAGTTTCAATTATCATTTACATATGCAACCTTAGTCTCTTTTCTGAGTTTTAATCACCAACATATCCAAATGGATATTCCGTAGCCCCTTAACTTAACAGGTCCAAAACAGAAGTAAATGTCTTTCCCTCTGGAACCTCTTCCGCACATTTCTAATTCTGCTGGGCGTACTATCATGCTTTCATTCATCCAGGCTCACACCTTTGGAATCATATTCAACCCTTCCCTTTCCCTCAGTTTTACATATGTGGCTGATATTTGTGAAGTACCCACACTGTGCTGAGCCCTTTACAATGATTTCGCTGGATCTTCACATCAGCCCTCTCAATTCAATCAGTTGCCAAGTCTTTATAATCCCTTCTATTTCTAAAACATCTGTCATATCTGTCGCCTTCTCTCAGTCAGCTAATGTTAATTAAACACCTACTATGTTCTAGATGGCACAGTAAACAGAGTGCCAGGCATGGAGTCAGCAAGACCTGAGTTCAAATTTGGCCTAAAACACTTACTAGCTATGTGACCCTGGGCAAGCCACTAAACCCTGTTTGCCTCAGTTTCTTCACCTGTAAAATAAGCTAGAGGAGGAAATGGCAAACTACTCCAGTATCTTTGCCAAGAAAACCCCAAATGGGGTCACAGGGAGTCAAACACAAGTGAAACGGCTCAACAACAACAATGTGCCAGGAACTATATGCTTGTGGGGACACTGAGGATACAAAGAGAGGTAAAAAAAAAAAAAAAAGCCCTGCCCTCAAAGAGCTTACAGTCTAACAGGGAGGTAACATGTAAAAACTCTGTTCAAACAAGATATACACAGGATAAATTGGGGGTAGTCTCAGAGCAAAGGCATTAAGATTAAGGAGGACAAGGAAAGACTTCTTGCAGAAAGCTGGACTTTAGTTGATATGAAGGAAGCCAAGGATCTAGGAGATGGAGATGAGGAGGAAGAATGTTCCAGGAGTGGGGCACAGCAAGTGAAAATGCTTAAAGTCAGTGGGAGACACTGAAAATGAGTCCTGGCTAGGAGTGTTCCAGCACTCAGACACTCTGTCCAAGGGCAAGACAAGGTCCCAGACTGATAATGGGGCTCAACCTCATGAAGGACACAGGAACAGGTGCTAGCTGGCAGCTTTATCACCTACTATCCTGTTCCAAGTCACAGAAGCAGACTGAGGAAGGGACTGGCTCCTAGGGATGAGGTGTGGTCTCAGCCACTAACCCTTGTACTGAGCAAGGAAAATGTTCAGAAATAAGCAACAATAGTGGGACCTGACTCCAGGAGCATATTGGAATCTCAGTTCTAGTTTCTAGCTCAGTATGAAGCCAGTGAGTTAATAATCAGGGCAGGCATCACAGACGAAACAGGGGGCAAAAATTCTGTCCCTCTGAAGCAGCAAAGGTTCCCAGCAGACTGATGGTGGATGAGTTCAGCAGCAGTCTACTATCACTTAGGCCCAAACTCAAGTCAGGAACTTGCAGAGCTCAAACCAAGAGGGCAGTAGATCAGATCATTTTGGGAACAGTAAACATTTCCAGGTCCCCAGAGATGTTCCTGAGAGCCTGGAATAACATGACACTCAGTACTCCAAGAAAGCAGCAGAAGGACCAGCCCATACCTTCCCCTCAGAAGTGCAGAGATCCTAACCCTAAAATAAAATCCAAACTCAGAAAGTATATTGGAAGAATGAGCAAGAGAAAAAGAAGAATCCCACCACAAAAAGTTATTATGGTAACAGTGATGGAAAAGGTACCAACCCAGCAGAGAATGACCTCAGAACATCTACAAGCAAAGATTCAAAGAAAAAGACAGCATGGACATAAGTTCAACTAGAATTCCTGGAAGAATTGAAGAAAGAATTTTAAAAAGGGTTAAATACATTTTTTTATAAATAAAATGAAAGCACTGCAGGAAAAAATTAGTAAAGAAACAAGAATTATAGAAGAAAGAATTGGGAAGAGAATTAACAGCTTGATGTAAAAGGCATAAAAACCTTAGCCAAGCAACAAACACTGTGAAAATTAGAATACATCAAATAGAAGTCAATGACTACATGAGTCAATAAGAAATATTAAATAT
>CM053585.1:217262895-217274759 GCA_028646515.1 Pseudochirops corinnae
CCGATAAGAGGAAGGCCAGTTGCGGGGGGGGGGGGGTTGAGTTTCTGCATTAGAAGATTATATAACCATGTACTGGCTTCTACCTGTTGCTCTTTCCCTGCTGCCATGTGGGCGACAGGCAGAATCCTTTCTCGTGAGAAAGAATAAAGACCTTTTCTGACTTCAGATTCAGACTCTGAACTCTTTCATCTCACACATTAGGTACACAGGAGGCAAACGTTGTAGCACAGTGTTTAATAAGCCCAAAGATCTCAGTGACTAGAGGAAGGATTCACTATTTGACAAAAACAGCTGGGAAAACTGGAGGAGAGAGAAGCAGAAATTACATTTAGATCAGTACCTCACACTATATGTCAAGACAAATTCCAGATGGATATATATGACCTAGATAAGAAAGAACATGCCATAAACAAATTAGAAGAGCAAGAATCTATTCATATTCATGGATGAGTGCTAAATAAAATGGACATAAGATAAAACAGACAATTTTGATTGTATAAATTTTAAAAGGTTTTGCATAAACGAACCTAACATAGTAAAAATTTGAAGGGGACCAGGCACTGGGAAAAAAAATCTTTTTAACAAGGTTTTCTGGTAAAGGTCTCACATCCAAGATATATAAGGAACTGATTAAAATTTATAAGACTAAGAGTCATTTCCCAATAGATGAATGGCCAAAGGATATGAATAGGGTGTTTTCTAAGGAAGAAATTCAAGCTACTAATAATTATATGAAAAAAGTACTCCAAATCACTAATAATTAGAGAAATGTAAATTAAAGAAACTTTAAAGTTTCTACCTCAAGCCTATCAGAGTGGACAAAGATGACAAAAGTGGAAAATAACACAAACTGGAGACGCTAGCACACTGTTTGTAGAGCTGCGGATTATTGATACAGTCGTCCTGGGAGGCAATTAGGAACCATCCTCCAAAAGTTCTGAAACTATGGACACCCTCTGATCCAGCTATACCATTAATATACCCATACTCCAAAGAGATCAAAGAAAGAAGAAAAGAACCCCACACATACAAATATATTTTACAGTAGCTCTTTTTGTAGTAACATGATATTGACAATTAAGGGGGTATCCTCCTTAGGGTGAAATGGCTAAACAAATTTGGCACATGAATGTAATGGAATGTTATTGTGCTATGAGATATGATAAAATGGACATTCTCAGAGAGAACTGAGAAGAACTCTATGAACTGATACAGAACAAAAGGAATGGAAATAGAACAGCATTTTGGAGAAAAATAACTTTTTTGAAGACTTTGGAACTTTGATCAGCACAAAGATAAACCACTAAGCCAAAAGAATGAAGATACATGGTGCTGCTCACCTAATGATAGAGAGCAATGAATTAAAAATGCAGAGAGATGGGCTTTTTTGGGACATGAATAATGTGGAGATTTATTTTTGCTGGACTATATATACAGCTATGGATTGAGACCTTTCTTTTCTTTTTACTCAATGAGGGGATAGTGGGAGGGAGAGGCTAATTTAAAATGCTTTTTAATTGAAAAATGAACAATTAAAACAAAGATTGAAGAGGTAATGAGCATAGCCTTCCAGAGGACTCAGCTAGCAGAGACCTCTGAGACTTGCTTTTGACTATGTCTATTTTGTGATTCCAAGTTGTCCTTGTGTCTTCTAATCTCATGACTCTGAATTTATTCCTTTCTTTCTTTGGACAATTGGAACAAGAGGACCTAGGTTCAAATTGTTAACCAAGTTGTAACTCAAAAAACAAGTTCAAGGGGCCCCTTCACAAAATTGTCATCTCTATTCCTTTCTGTGTGGCACCGAACAAGTCAACCTCCCTGGGTTCCCTCATTTGTAAAAGGAGAGGGTTGGAAGGGATGACCTCTAAGTTCCCTTCTAGCTCAGAATCTAAGAACTCATGAGCCTGTGACATAATGTCCATGGGACATTGGGCAAGACAGGTAAGCTGTGAGTGCCCCAAACAGCCCTCTAAGGCTATACTTACATAGTTGACTTCAGATATTTGCCGTGGGAAAGTAGGGGATAGAGCTGCTGGGCCTCTAGTCAGGAAGACTGAGTTTAACTTGGCCTCCTTACTAGCAGGGTAACCCAAGGCAAGACTTAAGTCTGTAAGTCTTAGTTTTCTTCATCTATAATGTGGGGGTGATAATAGCACCTGCCTAATATTGGTGTAAGGGTCTAATATTTTGTAAAGATGTAATATCTATAAAGTACTTTACAAATTGTAAGCCACTGTATTAGTATGTTCTGCTACTAGTAGTAGTATCGATAGAGGCATTTTCCTCATCAGGAAATTATCGATCTGGTCCAAAAAGAGGGGAAAAAAGAGAAATAAACCAATAAATTTAAATGCTTCTCCATCCATTCTTGATGCAACAGTGCCTGCTTCTCCTGTTTGGTGAGGGAAATTACTTTTTCTCTCTTGTATTTAATAACTAATTATTGAATTAGGACCAAGATTTTTTCCTTTTTTCTACTTCTTCATCCAGAAATCAACCAATGTGGGAAATCTTGGGCAAAGACTTACCCAAGCTAATGATCTAACCAAAGACAATAAACAAAATTCTAAGTTTAAGCTAATGGCTAGATTCATTTTGTGTGGTCAGACAGGTCTGGAGTAGGAGTAGATTCCCTCTTTGACATGTATATTGATAAGTCTCTTTGACTAAGAGTTGGGTAATCCAAGTCGCTCACCCCCTTAGAATAAGCCCTCATTATAATGTTCATTCTCTCATTAACTGTTAACCAATCAGAGTTGATTGTCACCCTCAGGAACACCTACCTTCCAAGGACATATAAATTGCAAGCCTACCACCATGAGGGGTCTTTGCCATTTGAGAATGCAACTGACCTGTTTTATTAAAATGGTAGAATTACTAATAAAATGGCTAATTACCCAGAAATTATGTCTCTTGAACTTTTTAAATGTCACACTGGGTTTAGCCAGGCCTAACTGCTCAACCAGGACTGGTTACTCTGCATTGCTCAGTCCTCTTTCTGGGCATTCATTGATTCCACGAACTGAATGGTGTACAATTTCTAGTTTCCTGTTGATTCATGTGGCTTCCTGAATCAAACGTTCTTAGCCAGAGTCACCTTTGCATCACCAGGACTTTGAGCCCCAAATTATGCCTGGCCATCTCCTGGCAATGACATCCAGGTTGCTGTACATCCCAGAATTCAGAGATCCTGACGCTTAGGAGGGACCTCATGACTGATGCTGTGCATATGTCTTCCTTCTCTCCACTGACCAATTTGACCTATGAATGGTCTCTTCCTCACTCAAATCTTTATGACTGAGGAAGCAGCCATGATATAACAATAAGAGAATTGGACTTGGAGTCACAGGAGTAGAATTTGATTCCTGGTTCTCCTGTGTGACTGACATTGGGCAAATTGCTTAACCTCTCTGCGCCTTGGTTTTCTCATCTGTAGAATGAGGGAAGTGGACCAGCTGACCTCTAAGATGCCTTCCAGCTCTGAATCAAAAATCCTATAAACCTCTAACTTACATGGCCTGTGGCATGCTGGGCAAAATGTTCCATGCCACTCTTAAACCTAGAATACCTGGTATCCTACGCTGGTGGAGGGTGTCTCCCCACTGGGAAATCATCAGGTCTGGCCTGAGAAGAGGAAAAAAAAGAAAACCAAGCCAATGAACTTTTCCCTCATTCAGCCTCAATGAAACAGTGCCCAAGTCTCCTGTCTAAAGTCCCTTCTAGCTCAAGACCTATGGTCTTATGAGTAACAGCCAGATCAGTACAACGTTCGATGGGACAGGGTCTTGGAGAGATTCTTATTCTTTAAGCCTTCTCTAGGATTTGTTAAAATATTCCTGGGGAATATGAATGTGCTAATGCCCAGTAAGACATTAGCATAGAATAGCTCATATATACTTTCAGTCATTCAACAAACTTATTGGGTGTAAATCCTTGATTTGCCTGGTATACAGCATAACGTCAAATTGTCTTTTCTAGATGTGAGGAAAACAGTGTTTTCTTCTATTTCAAAAATATTTTTATTCAATTTAACCTTTGAACATTGAACTAGTTGGAGGGTGCCCACTCCTTTTTTTTTTTTAAACACACATCCAATTTTAATTGCATGTTTTAAGTTCTTAAGAAGAATATTGTACCTTAAAGCATCTGGCAAGCATTTTTTGTTTTTGGTATTGAAAACAGAAAGTAGAAATCAAACTTGATGATACTAGGAAAAAGTATTACCTAGAAAAATGCAGGCTGAATTTAACATGGATCTGAATCTGTGGCTTGCTAGTCTGCTCCTCATCCACCTTTGCAAACACAAAGACTGGTTTAAAAAAAAAAATCTATTCTCCAGATCTTAGAGCCTTGGTTAGATATGTTTTAGCAGTCCAACCAAAATGCATTATCATACTACCTTGGAATATATTTCTTTTTGTCATTGTCTTGTTAGATCAATAAGCTGACTAACCATTTCTACACTCTACCCTTTGACCCGTGTGTATTTTTGTTATCATATGTTGGTGCAAAGCTACACAAAACAGGTTGTGATTGAGAGGCAAGTTGTACAAAGAAAGGGAAGTGGAGTGAGCTTTCATGAAGTAGTCACCAGCCATTCTATCACTCATAAATATGGAGAAATTTTAAACCTGTGCTCCTGTCAGGATCTATGGCAAGCACACTCATGCTTGCCACCACTCATATAAACACAATCATCTTTGGCAAGCAGCAAGCTTTAAGGAAAGAAGACGACATTGAAGCATAATGGTCATTTGGATGCCAAATGTGAAAGGCACCAGTTCCAAATGGATGAGCACCAGATAAAGTTGTTTGGGTTCATTCTCTAAGGGGTACTGAGAAAGGTAGGATGTAGATTGTAGGGGATGGTGTGCCTGATCAGGGTTACAATGCAAAATGATGAGAGTGGTGGCACTTTACTCAACCAAACCTTGAAGCTACAGTACCCCAGGCTGGTCTGTTCACTAGTAGTGAGTTTTCCACCAATATAGATTAGGGATTGGCTTAAAAGAGATACCTGGAGGACACCCATTCTTGTACCTCACTGAATGCCTGCCCTAGAAATTCAATCAGCAAGGTATCTGATCCAGATCTTAGAAGCAACATTACCATTTATAGCATTAGTAACCAAGGGTTAGGTAGTATATGGATAGAGCAGGGACCTGGAATCAAGAAGCCCCAAGTTCAAATGTGATCTCAGTCACTTACCAACTAAGTGACCCTGAGCAAGTAACTTGACTTCTGTCTACCTCAGTTTCCTCAACTGTAAAACATATATAGCATCTACTTCCAGAGCTTGTTGTGAGGATCAAATGAGATATTTGTAAAGCAATTAGCAATAGATGCTTCCTAAATACTTGTTTCCTTCCTTCCTTCCTTCCTTCCTTCCTTCCTTCCTTCTTTCTTTCCTTCCTTCCATATATGCCTTCCTTCCTTCCCCTCAACACGGGGGTTGGGGGTTGGGAGGGGTAACTCCAACACTAAAATTCTATGATCTATAAGGTTGGATATAAAAATTCCTCTGATAATAGCTCAGCGAGAGGAAGTGTGGGAGTAGTAGAAAGAACATGGGATTGGGAGTCAAGGGACCTCAATTGGAATTTTGGCTGTGTGTCCTTGGGAAGCCACATCATCACAAGGCCTCAGTTTCCCCATCATTAGAATGTGTGTTTATTGAGGTTAGAGGTCATTAAAAAAAAGTCTTTGTATCCTGGACACCTAGAACATAGGTGTCATAGAATAAATATTAGAATGTCTTGTCAAATTTGTAAAATGAGGAAGTTAGACTAGATAATATTGATAACTAGTATTTATACAATAATGTGTGTATGTATTGTAATGAATGAAAAGTTCAAGAGACATAATTTCTGAGTAATTAATTATCAGTTTATTAACTATGGCTAGCAAATAATTAATAAAATGAGGTCAATGGCCCTCTCAAAAGCCAAAGACAAACATTGGGGGCTGCTGGACTTTTAAATACTGTTGGAAGAGTAGGCGTTCCCGACAGGTGGAAATCAATTCTGATTAGTTAACAATTAATGAAAGAATGAATATTATAATGAGAGGTGGGCTTATTCTAATGAGGGGCTTCTATCCATTGACCAATAAACAGGTCAATTTGACTTATGAGGGGTCTCTTCCTCACTCAAATCTTTACACCTGACTTTGATTATGTCATTCTGGGACAAAGAAGCTCATCTCTACCCAGACCACCTCTCCTATCTAAACAATCTAACAAAACGTTCTAGTTTCCACCCAGTCTTACCTGAGTAGACCAATTGCATGGTAGGTAAGATGGTCTTTACCTTTTAATAAGAACTAAGCTTTCCTAGTTGCCTGGGGTCCTGCCCAAAATTGAACCCAGTCTCATCATCAGCCCTGTCATTCAGAGACTGCCTTCACCTAGTAACTAAATGAGGAAAGGGAAAGGGGAAAAAACCTGACTCCATTCATGTTACTAATTATTTCTCAGCGTGTGTGTGTATATATATGTCTCTATATATCTATATATGTGTATGTATATATTTGTACACATGTAACATATATGTATATACACAGACATATACATAGGCATATAAACTTACTACAGCCCTCTGAGACAAGTACCATTATTATACCCATTTTATAGAAAAAGAATCAGAGGCTTGAAGAGGTCTAGTGACTTGGCTAAGGTCACACAGTAAATGCCTGAGGCATGTAGTCTTTCTGACTACAAATCTGGTGTGCTATCCACTATCCAAGGTGTCATTAATAGTCACTAAAATTGCTTCTATCTCTAAATCCTATGATCTTAAAGCCCAAGTAAGGAAGCATCTCATGGTTGTCTGGAGATCTGGTAACTCCCTGCCTTGGGGTGGATGCACTGATTGCAGACAGCAGAACCTCACCACAATGTATATTTCCAGAGCCTAAAGAACTCCAGAATCTCCCCTTACTAAGCCTCTCTACCTCTGGGGAGTTTAGGTTTCAAGGCCATGAATATTTCTTGGAGACAAAGACAGCAGCGCAGATCCATGCCCCTTTCCCTTCTCCATCACTTTTGCCTGGCTTTGATTTATGGGAGACCTGCCTCTAGTACGTCAGCAAAATGTCGCTTTTAATAACGGCGCTGGCATTCTGCATTTTCTTCTGGGTGCTTATTGTAGACAGCTTGATAATTTACAGCGGGGGAGAGAAAACATTACATTTCTTTCTAACATGGTTTGTGTCTTACCTTTCTTCTCTCTCCTTAGCATCTTGTCTATAAATTACAGATGATGCTAAGGCTCCGGGTTTTTCCACAATTCCCCAAGATTGCTTGTCCCCCCGCCAACGCTTCATCCTCTTTTTGCAGGTGCCTCCCAGAACAGCACCCATCTCTTAACTGCTTGATCACAGGCCTTTTTGAAGTTTAAATTCCTATGTTTTTCAATTGAGTTCACCATGGGAAGCACCCCTCTGATCTGCTACCTGCCCCATCTTTCCCTTCCAGGACAGGGATCCTTCAGAGACCATCTCTGTCTCCTAGGTAATTCACTCAGTTTAGGCACTCTACCCTGGGAATGAACTGTCCTGACTGGAGAATGAGTGAGTGAAAACTCACCTAACTTACTCTTATCTAGCTAGATTTGGACCATGTTTTATGACCCACCAAGGAAACTGGGGACTACCTAGGTATCTTGTGCTTTGCCCTCTGACATTCATCAGGCCAGTCACTGCCCACCCCCCTTCCCAAACAACAATAGCAAAATGATCCAGGGCTATTTCCCAAACATCCTCTGGGAGCAGGGAAGAAATCAACACTGCTACTGCTATTGGAAAGGGCGTGAAAATCAGCAACCCTATTGTTCCACTTTAAAACCCCTGTGACTCTCAAAACCGTATTCCCCCCCTCCACCCATTTCTACCAAGTTCTTACATATGTTGTCCCTCAGTTTAGAAAGCAAAATAAATCCTGAGGGGAAAGACAGCCTTACTTTTGTACTTGTATCCCCAGGACCTGGCATATAGTAGATCCTTTAAAAAATTATTTTTTCTGTTAATTAATTCCTTTATAACTTGTCCTCTTCAATCCTAACCAGCTAGGGAGAGGCAGGATATGTTGTGTGGGGTGAGGAGAGACATAGACAAGTGTAGCCTGAATTGGATCAGGAACTGAGGGTGAGAGAGATGGTTGAAAGGTGACCTGGGAATAGATTGTGGTCTGAGTAATATAGTAAAAAGAATATGGGCTATAGAATTAGAGGTTTGTTTTTTTGTTCAGTCATATTTCAGTTGTGTTGGACTCTTCATGACCCCATCTGGGGTTTCTTTGGCAAAGATACAGGACCGGTTTGCCACTTCCTTCTCCAGCTCATTTTATAGATGAAAAAACTGAGGCAAATAGGATTAAGTGACTTGCCCAGGGTCACATAGCTAGTAAGTGTCTGAGGCTGGATTTGAACTCATAAAGAAGAGTCTTTCTGACTCCAGACCCAGCTCCAACCAGTGTGCCACTTAGCCCTGGGTTTAAATCCCTGCTCTGTCATTCATGACCTGTGTGATCTTGGATAAGTAGGTTTACCTCTCTGTGCCTCAGTTGTCTTATTGATAAAATTGGGAGATTGGAATAACTGATTCCCTAAAGGTCTTTCTAAGTTGAAAGCTGATAATTCTATAATTTTCTCCATCCTTCAAGAATCAATGTCTTCTCCATTGACCACTCCACCCCACATTGAGCAATCCCTCCCCAGGAAGACCTGAGGCACCTCTTTTTGGAACTCCTCTGTTTGTTTGGGCATCACCAACCATCCTTCCAGTTTCCAGGGTTGCTACCAGCTCCTCATTTTCCCTCAACCCACTAATCCAATCAGTCCCCTCATCATATTGATCCCACTTTCATAATACCTCTCACCTCTGTCTCCTTCTCTCTACTCACATGGCCACCAGTCTAGCTAAGGCCCTCATTACATCTTGCCTAGACGATTACAATAACCTTCTCTCAGGTCTCCCAGCCTCCAATCTATCCTCCACACAATTGCCAAAGCAATATTGCAAAAGCCCAGGTGTGATCTTGCTATCCACCTATTCAATAAACCCTAGTGGTTCCCACCTCAAGACAACTCATACTTCTACGTTTAGCATTTAAAACCCATTGTAGTCTGGCTCCATCCTCTCTTTTCAGTTCATTCACACGCTTGATGGTCCAGTCAAACTTGCTTTCTTACAATTTCTCATGAACAAAACTCCACTTTCCCCCTCTGAGCCTTTGCCTAGGCTGTCCCTCATGCCTAGGATGCCCTCCCCTTTCACCTCCAGATGTTATATCCCTAGTTACCTTCAAAGCTCAGCCCAAGCGCTGCCTCCCTACATAAGACTTTTCCTGATTCCTGGAAGGTGCTAAGGCCTCCCTGCTGAAATTATCCTGAATTTTACGAAATAGATTTATCTTTGTACATGTGAGTCTAGGGACTTTTTCATTCATGCCATTCTATCCCTAGCATTAGTAACAGGTGCTTTGAAATGTTCATTCTCTGATTGCCCAGTGTTGGTGGTTTCTTTTCCTTTCCTCTCCTGTTAGACTCTTAGAGGGCAAGGACTGCTTGAAATTTCTTTGTACTCACCATAGTGCCTAGTGTATAGGAAGTACTTCATGTTTGCCGATTAACTTAAGGAGTGGGGAAAGACAGCAAGCAGTGTGGTATAGTGGGAAGGACACAATTTTGACCCAGAATCCTGGGTCTAACACTTGCTGGTGACATTGACAAAGTCACTTATCTCTTGAGCTCTCAGTTTCCTCATTTGCAAAATGGAGCGGGGATTGGATCAGCTGATCGTGAAGGTCTCATCTGGATCTATAAATCTGTAGTTCTAGTGCCACAAATTCGAAATTGGATTCAGTCAAAGGGCCACACTCGAGGACCTAGAGGACCACATGTAGCCTCAAGGCCACAGGTTTCCTACACCTGTGTCCAACCCCATCATTTTATAAATGAGGAATTGAGAAGAGATTTGAGAAATTGGAAGAAATAAGTGACTTGTTGAAGATCACACAGTAGAACTGAGTCTTCCTAACAGTGAATCTGGAACTCCATCTCCTACCAAGATACCTCACATTCTGGGTTTGTCTGTTTCCAGCCTCCCATTCATTTCTAGGCTTTCCTGTGCCCCCAGTTTTCAGAAATAGGAAAAGGTAAAAATTGAATTCCACACATTTGGATTGCAAACATGTCCAGCATCTGAGCTGATGGGCAAGTGTATACATTTAAATATTAAAGGTGAGCCATTCGACTGTACCGATCAATCATTTCTCCAGCAGGTTGTGAAGCTGTTTACCATCCTTTAACATACTTCCCACAAGCAAATTTTGTTAGGGATATAATTGTTATCTCCAAAACTGACAAGAAAGCCCGGGCCCATCGCTCCATCTGAATGGGCTTCAAGTACTCTCTAGCCTTTGCCGGAGCCTTTCCTGATTAACCAAATGTGAGCGGGTCACTTGTCCCTGCCCCAGCTCTCTATTTCAGAATCTCCATCAACAAGATAGCCAAATATTTTATCTCTAATATAACCATTTTTGTTCTTATTACTAACAACTGTCTTTAATGTAGTGACTCCAGGTTACAAAGCTCATTCATTCCCTTCATTACCTCCTCTGAGACTCACAGACAACCCTGTGTCCTAGGAAGGGAAGAAGTTATTATTCTCATTTTAGAATCTGAGGAAATGGAGACCCAGTGACTCAGTTTCTAAATCTGTCAAATGGGAGAACTGTTCTAGATCATCTCTAAAATCCTAAGTCTAAAATCCAGACTCAACAGGTTGAACAAGCTTTTGTTAGTTCCTATTGTGTGCAGCGTCTTGACTTCTAAAATGGGTGAGGCCCTGTTAACTATTAGCTGCTAAATAGGTCTCCTTCCTCTCGTTTTCTGATGAGGAACTCATCATGGAGGCTGGCCAGATTTCCCCTAGTCCTTCTGGGATGAGTTGTTCTGAAACTATGAAAGGAGAAACAAGAAGAGTACAGGGCTTCTCAGGTGGAAAAATGGTGGAACCACTAGTTGAAGGATCCTAAGTAATGTGTGGGTGACGGAAGGGGAGCATTCTGTAAAGGATGGGATGGGGTTACTGGAATTAGAGCCAGGAAGACCTGAATTCAAATTCTGCCATGGACACTTACTAGCTCTGTGACTGTGCAAGAAACTTAACCTCTCTCTGCTTCAGTCTTCTCTTCTATCAAATGAGATGGCATTTCCCTCAGAAGATAAACACAGGTAAAGTGCTCTGCAAACCCTGGAGTACTCTGAAATGCCATTATTCCTAGTGCTGTTATCCGCTTAGTCACTCAGAATCATCTCTAGGTCACTGAGATGGCCGACTGTCAATCAAGGCAAAACTCTTTTAGCAGGAAAAGCATTAAGCAAATTGACAAGTTGTAATAGGCTCTGCATTGTTTTCATTTGCTAGCTATTACTGAGCCAATTCATCACATGGTTCCCAAATTAATTCCTTCTTGAAAGATTAATTAGTAAATGTAGGTCTTTGCCTGAAATGGATCAGTTGACTTAAAAGATGGCCTTCGTGAACCTCAGTTCTGAGCAAGAGTTTGTCTAGTTATGAGCATTATGGCTAAGACACTGGTTCAAACACACATATATGTATATATTTATGTGTTCACATATGTGCAGAAATATATTTGTATCATAAATGTAATATAATATGTAATATAAGTATATATACGGTGAACTTATATATTTGTGTATATATGTGTCTTTTTTTAAACAGTTCTGGAACACAGTGAGGGCTTGTTGCCTTGTCTAATGAGTGTGTTGTCTTTTTTTCAAGTCTTATGTATATACACACACATATATGAGTATAAAATCTTGGCAAGGGGGTCCAGA
>CM053585.1:217275259-217291687 GCA_028646515.1 Pseudochirops corinnae
CTTTTAGACAATATTCATGTTTCTTGGAAGCTTTTGGTGCAGGAGTTCTGACTGTGTTGTCTTCCTCCCATTCCCTGCTTTGATCCTTCTTTTCCCCAAAGAAGGAATTTGTTTGTTTGGTTGCTGTTCTTACTTTGCTTCCTATGCTTGCTCATGGTTGGCCAGTCACTGATTTTTTAGCTCTGTGGAACTCTGCTTCCAGAAGGGAAAGCTCTGTTCCAAATTGCTGGAGTTTTCCCAGCTGCCAGCACTTTTAGGAGGCTGCTGTACCCCCACTAGCTCTGGCTCACTGAAAACACACCCCAGGACCACCACCCAAAACCACAATCCGGATCCAGGCCACTCAACGCAAAAGTACTTGGCCTCTGAACAATCGCTTGGCCCCCCTGCAGTCTGGAGGCCGAGAGCTCTGAAACAGCAAGGTGGAGGTGGCTGCAGGGCCTCCGCTTCTGCCACTTCCTTGCCCTGGAGGCAGTTTGGCCAGACCCGCTTATCTCCCTCAATTTTAGCCAAGTTCCACTGACCTTTCACTTAGTCCTTTTTTTCTTATGGCTTGATAATTCTGGATACTGCCACACCTGCTGCAGATCCGCTCTCCTGAAGCTCCAGCTGCGGCTCAGCTCTTCAGGCCACCCCCAGGGCCAAGCCACTGTTTCAGGCTGGGCTGGTTTTGGCTCCCAGCACTGAGATGGTCCCTCCTAGCCAAGCTGCCTTCAGCGGAAAGTATATTTGTGTGCGTTTTAGAGCTCTAGTATTTGTTTAGAGTCATATTTTATGGGTATTTTGAAGTGGCTATGTGGGAGCTGCTGCTCCTACGCCACCATCTTGGCTCCACCCCTGGCTCTTACATTGTTAAACACAATAAAACTTTATTTTTTTTGGGGGGGGGGGAGCAATTAGGGTAAGTGACTTGCCTGGGGTCACATGGTTAGCAAGTGTGTGGTTAGATTTGAACTCAGATCTTCCTGACTCCAGGCCCAGCACACTATTCACTGCACCAGCTAGCTGCCCCTAAAACCTTATTTTAAAATGTAAAAACTATTCTTAGCTTACTAGCTGTTCAAAAAAAAGAGGGAAGGCCAAATTTGGCCTGCAGGCCCAAGTTTACTAACCCTGCTCCCCAATCATTTTATCACATTGCTTATCTAAATATGTAGACAGTTACTTGGGTTTGTGTGTTTTTTCTCACCCTGACACTATCCTAACTATTTCTAGAGAAGTGGGCAAATGGTAAGAACTTTGTATGATTTCTTATGTTTAAAATTTATATTAGATGTCTTTAAATTCAGTCCATGTACCAGAAGAGGAGTGGATTTTTGAAACATCCTTGCTGCATTGATTAGCACATGCTAATGTGTTGTTTTGTGTCTGGGTCTCACTTCCCTTTGCTCTAGGCTCTGTGAGGGAGCTGAAAGAACAGAGGCTTAGGAGTGAGGCAGGCCTGGGTCCCTAGTTTTGACCGTGCCCATACCTTGCTGTGTGACATTGGAAAGCCTGTGAGCCTCGCTTTTCTCCTTTGTAAAATGAATGTGTTGGACTAAATGATCTTTAATGTGGAACATGCTGTATAATGGTCCTTTTTCCCTCTTTTTCCATAGTGCAGTGCAAGATTCTGGACATGGTGGACACGGGCTCAGGGCTACAGAATGGCTGGGTGAGCTCCTTCCCTGAGAATCGTCCTTTGCTTTCTTAGGTGGCCAAGGAAATATTTACATGAGAAACCTGAAATGAAATCAGGTACAGAAAGACAGTGCACTTCCTCACTATCATTTGGAGCTTAATATTTAGAACTGAACCTTGTAAGATACTATCAGGAAATATGGGTAAGGAACATTTTGTCCTGGATGGAGTCCTGGACTGGGAGTCAAGAGGAACTGGATTTATATCCTGCTACTGCCTATTATCTTAGGCAAGACACAACCATTTCTTCATCAGTAAAATGGAGAAAATAATACTTGTAGTATTAATGCTTTTCACTTTTGACCCTGTACCTGACTTCCCAATTTCAGAATCTTATTCTTGCCTCTCTTTCACCCTAAGGTACTTCCCTTACCACCTGAGGACTCTGTGCCTCGGAGCATCCAACCAGCCCTTTGGCCTTGTCAACCTAGAGCATCCCCCTTTAAGACCCAGTCCCTTGGAGGTACTGGTGAGTTCCTCTGGGAATCTCCATTTTGTAGCGGGCCCCAGACTGGCCTTCATTCCCACCCCTGCCCTGCTCCCGGCTTCTGGACTTCGAAACATGGGGTATTTTCACTCCCTTCCTTCTGTTTTCAGTTCTCTTTAGTATATTGTCTTCCCTCATAAGAGCTTAAGCTCCTTGAGGGCAGGGCTATTTTTCTTTCTGCTTGTGTTTGTTTCATCAGGTCTTAGCACAGGGTCTAGCACACAGTAAACACTTAAACATTTATTTCCTTTCTTCTTGGTACCTATTTCATAGGACTTTTATCGTGAGATTCAAATAAGAAAATATATAAGCACGATGTGAGTGTCCATTGTCATCATAATAAGCCATAGTCTGGCTTATTCTACCCTATTGATGGTCAGTCAGTCAGTAAGCATTTATTAAATGATGTGACTATTTGAGGGCAGCTAGGTGGAGCAGTGGATAGAGTTGGAGTCAGGAGGAGCTGAGTTCAAATCTGACCTTGGACACTTACTAGCTGTATGACCCTGGGTAAGTCACTTAACCCGGTTTGCCTCAGTTTCCTTATCTGAAAAAGAGCTGGAGAAGGAAACGGCAAACTGCTCTAGTAACTGCCACAAAAACCCCAAATGGGGTCATGAAGTATAGGACACGACTGAAAAATGATTCAACAACAACAACAATAACAATTTGACAGGAGTGTTGGCAACACAAAGAAAGACAAAAACCAACCTTGCTCCTCAAGGAACTCACATACTAATGGGGAGAGAATATGTAAATGACTAAAGATAGACAAATAGGACAGACGGACAGATACACACACACTCGCACACACACGTACAGTGCACATATGTACATGCACACAACGGGTATTGTGTCCACATACGCACATTATAGGTTTTGGATGCAGTGAATGGGGAAGCATTTGAGATTAGAAGGGAATTCGGGGAAGCCCATAGTGCTCCTTTGTAACTTTATAGAAAGTCTAGACTTCTTTACACAAGGTCTCAGAATTTGATCTCTCCAAGAATGGCTGCTAAAGTCTGCAAGAATTAGTGGGGATCTTTGATGAGTCTGTCAGAGAGAAGGTAACCAGTGGATGCCCTGCCTTTGTCTCCTCTCTCCCCTCCCTCTCTCTCTCTGTCTCTCCATATGTATACATATGCATATTATATATACATATATGTATATCTAAACAAATACATCTTGGTCTTTATGTACATATGTGTGTGAGGAAAAACATTCTGCAGGAGGTGGAAATCTGAGCTGAATCTTTTTTTTTTTTGCTTTTTTGGAGGGCGATTGGAGTTAAGCAACTTGCCCAAGGTCCCACGGCTAGTTTTGTTTTAAGTGTCTGAGACCTGATTTGCACTTAGGTCCTCCTGACTCCAGGGCCAGTGCTCTATTCATTGCACCACTGAGCCACCCCCATCTGAGCTGTATCTTAAAGGAAGTCGGGGAAGCCAAGAGGCAGACATGAGGGAGAAGAAGGAATGTGAGTGTGTGTGTGTGTGTGTGTGTGTGTGTGTGTGTGTGTGTGTGTGTGTGTTAGAGACAGACAGACAGACAGACAGAGACAGAGAGAGGAGAGAGAAAGGAGGTGGGGGAGAGAGACAGAGAGAGACAGAGAGAGAGACAGAGACAGAGACAGAGACAGAGAGACAGAGACAGAGACACAGAGACAGAGACAGGGACAGAGAGAGAAAGAGAGAGAGAATGAGAGAGAGAAAGACAGAGAGAGAGACAGAGACAGAGACAGAGAGACAGAGACAGGGACAGAGACAAAGAGAGAAAGAGAGAGAGAAAGAAAGAAAGAGAGAGAGAGAGAGAGAGAGAGAGAGAGAGAGAGAGAGAGAGAGAGAATGAGAGAGAGCACTCTGGTTACCTTCTCTCTGACAGACTAGTCAAAGATCCCCCTAATTTTCGCAGACTCTGGCGACCCTTCTTGGAGAGATCAAATTCTGAGGTCAAGTGCAAAGATGTCTCTAGACTTTCTATATAGTTAGGAAAGAGCACTATGAATGTCCTCGAATTCTCTTCCAGTCTTACCTTTTTCAGTATTCACTTCCATGTAATAGCACTTGAAATGCTCTTTAGCAGCTTCAATGTGACTTGTTTACTAGCTCTCTTTCCTTGAATCACAATGCTCAGATCCTGACAATTATTCTTAGTTGGGTTTCCATTTTGAAACACTGGCTCTTAAACTCTCGTTTGACACTCAGACAAAACTGAATTGTTTTGTTTTTAATTTAAAAGCAGAACTTTCACAAACCTAATAAGATGTTTCGGTAGCTACAATATTAAAAATGGACACATTTCTGTTTTGATCATCCAGGTGACATTCCCTACCTGCAGGAGCTTCCTTCCCAAGGCTCTTTCTTGGGCCCTCTTCTCTCTAGAATCTCTCACTTGATAATCTCATCAGCTCCCTTAGGTTTAAGGATCAGCTCTATGCAGATGACCCTGGGTCTCTAGATCCAGCTCTAGCCTCTCTCCTGAGATGCAGGCCTGTCTCACCAAATACCTATTGGACATTTCCCACTGGATACCCTAGGCTGACACTAAGACATCCAAACAGAATTCATTTTCTTCACCCTCTAAACCCACTTCCCTTCCACACTTCCCTGTTTCTGTCCAGGTTGCCACCATCCTTCTGGGCATCCAGGTTTTGTAAGCCTTGGTGTTATCCTTGACTCCTCTTCACCCTCCCTCATCCCTATTACCAGATCCTGTAGTTTCTATGTCCACAACATTTTTCCCCATCTATCTACTTCTCTATTAATATTCATAGAGAATATTAGTATTCTCTATTATAATTCCTTGTTTCCTTTAAAACTCAAATTAAGCATTATTTTCTGCATGAAGCTTTTCCTTTCCATCCTCCACACCCAGATGCTAGTGCTCTCTTCCCAACAAAGAAATGACCCATATTATTTCATAGTTAGGTGGCCCAATAGATGGAGCATTGCACTTAAAGTCAGGAAGACCTGAGTTCAAATTCTGCCTCCCATACTTTTTAAAAAATGTTTTATTTTTTTCCCCAACTACATGTAAAGGCAATTTTTAAACTTTTAAAGAAATTTTTGAGTGTCAATTTCTCTCCCTCCTTCCCCAGCCCCCTCCCTGAGATGGTAAGCAATTTGATATAGGTTATATACATGTACAATTATGTAAAATATACCCCCATATTAGTTATTTTGTGGAAGAGAGCTCAAACCCAAAAAATGGAAGAAGAAAGAAAGAAGGAAAGAAAGAGAAAGAAAGAAGGAAGAAGGAAAGGAAGGAAGGAAGGAAGAAAATAGTATGCTTAGGTCTGCATTTAGTTGCCATCAGTTCTTTCTCTGGAGATGGTTATGATTCTTCATCATTAGTCCTTTGGAATTGTCTTTCACCTCACATACTTTTGAGCTGTGTCACCCTGGGCAAGTCATTTAGCAACTATTTACCTCAGTTTTCTCATCTGTCAAGTGGGGATAATAACAGTATTTACCTCCCAGATGGATGGGAGGTAGACTGATCATCTCTTGTGAGGATCAAAATGAAATAATATATGTAGAGTGGTTTGCAAATGTTAATGTGCTCTATACATGCTAGCTAATACCATCATCATCATACTCATGTAGGGGTCATCCTCCATTCCCCAGTTTCATCCATGGCCCACAGGACATTACCAAGTTTCCTCAGATAATCTGAACATACTTCCTGAGCAATGACATTCAGGTTGAGCAAGGACTTCCCCCAAACTTAGTCTAAAGGCTTTGGTTGATTTATTGAGACGTGTTCTTACCTAATAACTATATCAGGGTGAAATGAGGGTGATTTTGACCCCTTTACACTTATATATGCACATATTGTATCTCCAGCATAATGCAAGCCATTAGATTACAAGCTCCTCCGTTGGACCTTGAACTCCTTGAGGGCAGGAACTGACTTCTGCCTCTTTTTGTATCCCCAGTGCTTAGCACAGTGCCTGGAACATATTAAGTGCTAGTAAATGTTTATTAATTGGTTGGTTCTTGAGAGAAAGGAACGCCAAACAAGCACAGGAAGTCCCCGGCATTTAAGGCTCTTCACAATCTTTCTCAAGTCTACCCTTCCAGACTTACTTCAGATTACTTCCATCAACACACTCCATGTTGTAGCCAAACCAATCTATTTGGTATTCTTCCAACTCAACATTCAATTTCCCACCTCCATACTATTACATAGGCTGTTCTTCATCTCTGGTGTGTTCTCCCTCCTCACCTACTAAAAGGTGAGAATCCTTTGCTTCTCCCTAGGCTCAGCTCAGGTGCTACTTCCTATGGCACCTTTCCTCATCTTTCTAGTTGTGGATACTGGCCCGTCCTTAAAGCTTTCCATTTGAACATTTCATCCCCCAGTAGAATGTTAGTTCCTTGTGGACAGGGGTTGGTTTTCATCTTTGCCTTTGTGGCTCAAGCACCCAGTACAGGGCCTTTCATACAGCAGGAATTTAATAAGTGCTTCTTGAATTAAATTTCATCAATGTCAGCACCTTCTCCATTAAGACCATGAGAATAAAGTGCCATCATGAGTCTGTCATGGCCAAAAGATGTATTAACTAGTGGCTAATCTGGTGATGAACCTCAATGACCTCAATGACCTCTGCTGGTCTTCAGGTGAGGGACATCCAACCCTTAGCTCATATCTGAAGCTTTTGTAGCGTGGTAGGGACATGAAACTTGTACAACATTGCTGTAGCCCCCAAGAGCCCAAAACCAGACTTGTAACTAGCACTAGGCAAATGGAGCTGTGCCCCAGGGCACTAACAAGGTAGGGTACACTTCCTGCACAGGGATTACTCCCCGACTTTGAGTCAGGTAAATCTGAGTTCAAATCTTGTCTCAGATACATGCTAGATATACGACCCAGGGTGAGTTTCCTAACTTCATTGTTCCTCAGTTTCCCCATCTGTAAGGAAGAGGGTTGGACTCCATGCCTCTATGGTCCTTTCAGTTCTCGAACTTTGATCTGTTACTGTCATCCTTATGCTTTGCTTGGCTCACAATTCTATTGGTTCTCACCTCTAAGCTCTCCTCCCTATGGTGTCCTCCTTCTGGGTTCATCTTTTTTCCCAAGCCCAGTGGGATAAGAGCTAGACTCTCCTCCCAGGGCAACTCCACCTACAGTTGGACTGTCCTGTTGGATCTTCTCACCCCCTGACCCTAATTTGACTGTCTTTTGGCCTGCTGCTCTCTCCCTTCCCTCTCATTAATTTTGGACTTAGCTAAAGTCTAGGTAAAGGCTAGGATCACCTCTACATTACAGTGTGATATTGGAGCAGAAATTAAAATCAAACATGGTGGGGGAGGGAGGGTCTAATCCAAAATTAATAAAGCAGAAAGGCATACTATAAAAGAAAAGTCTCATTTGGAGAACCTAGTCCGGTCACAACCAATAAATATAATAATTTTATTTCCTACCTTTCCTCCCCTCCCAACAAACAACCGAAGTGAGTGTAGATATAGTTAAGGCTACCTTGGGTATTTGGTTTTTTAGACACATAAAAATCATAATATTGAAAAAATGGCTGATCCAGAGGAAGATAGGATCTTAGACTTTAGAGCTGAGGTCTAGAGGCACCCAGATGGCTCAGTGGATACAGTGCTGGGCCTGGACTCAGGAAGACATGAGTTCAAATTCAGCCTCAGACAGTTACTAGTTGTGTGACTCTAGGCAAATCACTTAACCCTGTTTGCCTCAGTTTCCCCATCTGTAAAATGAGCTGAAGAAGAAAATAGCAAAACATTGCAGTATCTTTGCCAAGAAAATCCTTCTATTATCCCAATAAAGAGATGTGATTCTACCATTGCAGTGGTATCACCTTGGATAAATTGCTTCCCCTCTGAGTCTCAGATTCCTCATCTGTCAAAAGGGGCTTGGCAGGAGACTCCAAAACAAACCCTTTCTCTGCTGTAGCCCCTGCCTTCATTATCAGGAGCACAAAGCTTGGTTGCCTGAGTGGTCTGCTGCCAGTCACTGCCCAACCCCAGAAGGACTGTGAATGTATTCAGTGGGATCTCGCCCTCAGAGAGACAGAATTAATGGGGAGAATCGATGTGGGTGAGGAGAAGTGTGACTTCATTTGGTTTGGTGAATTCTTTATTATGCATTTCCTGGCATATTTGTTAGTTAGGGACAGGCAAAAGTGTAAATATGTATTTGGTATCCTTGTTCCTGTGGCCTACCTGCACAGAATCTGCATTCCTAATGCTTTTTCCAAGAAGCAGCAACTTTCCAGATGAACAGGATGGGAAAAGATGCAGGTGTGTATTTTTTATGCAAATGATGGTGGTCTGTTTGTGTGTAACCTGCTGGTCAAGAAGGCGGGAGGATGGAGTCAGGGCCCAAGTCCTGTCCCTTGGAAAATGTTTCTCTTACAGATGATGGGGACCCTGGAGTGCTCTGTGCACAGAGTGCTCTATGATATAGCAGGAGCGGCTGTAAGTCTGAGTAAAGAATCAAGAAACTGGATTTCTAGTCCAAGTTCAGCTGTCATCTAGCTGTGGGACACTGGGCATGGCATTTCCGTTTTGGGGTCTCGATCAGTACATTTTTAAAACAGGGATAACGACCACTGTCTTGCCTATCTCATGGGTTAGTTGTAGGGATCAAATGTGCTGTATCATTTGTAAGAGAGATTATCTTCTGCTGGGCCCCCAAAGGCTGGAAATAGAAGGAATATTGCAGAGATATATTTCAACTTGATGTAAGGAAAAATTTCCTAATTATTTCCTGTCTGAAAGTGAGATGGGATGGCCCAAGAGACAATGACCTCTCTAGCACTGGATTTCTACAAGTAGAAGTTGGATGTCCATTCATCAAGAATCTGCTAGATGAACTAATGGAGAGAGAGCTGGACTTAAGATTAGGAAGACCCGAATTCAGATTCTGCTTCAGACACTTACTAGTTGGATGACCCCAGGCAAGTCCCTTAACTTCTTAGCCTCTGTGTCCTTATCTGTAAAATGGGAATGATAAAAGCATCTATCTCACAGGATTGTTGTGAATATTAAAATGAGATACTATGTGTAAAGCATTTTGCTAACCTTAAAATGTCATATAAATCTATTTTTGATATTGTAGAATAGGTTGGGCCAACCTGTTCAAGTATAGGTTGGAGTAGATGGCCTCGGATCCTGTGAGACAGAGTGTCTGTCAGGACATAAAGTACTTCATAAAGTAGCCAGTGTGCTCTGGCCCTCTCTCACAGAGCCAGGCTAGGTCTAGATTATGTTATAAGGTTTGTGGGGGCGTCTCTTTCCCTATCATCTTTGACCCAAGCCCCCACCAGCAGCGTTCCTCTAATTGTTAGGTGGCAGTGATTAGCACTCTAGGTACATTTAACTGCTTAACTGTGCCTGGTTTTTACAAATTAACTTCTTACTTCAGATGTAGGAAGAGCAACCATATAAGTCAAATACCTCTAGGGTCTTCTCTCCCTCTGTCCATCTTGCCATCCCAGTCCCTAAGGGGCAGGCTCCAAACTTGACTCAGTTTCTACATGGCATTAGTCCCACCAAGTTCATGTCTGGAGGTGGCATGACTGTCAGACGAGTTCTCCTCTCAGCTTCTGCTGCCTTGGGTCCAGAAATTCAACCCCAAAGTTAACTGCTTGCTCCTTGGGTCATTGATGCTGTGCTAGCTGTAAAACCCTGCCTAGATTCTGACGCTGGGATTCCTACAGCTTGCCATTCCAATCTTTGGAAACTCCCAGAGTTGGAGACTCCACTCTCTTCACCTACAACAGAGAAGAACAAACAAAAAAGGTCAGACTCCAAGGACAGTATCTTGGGTCTACATGGCCTCTTACAGTAGCACTGAGAGAAGGCTATGACTGAGACTCCTCTCACTGAGATCTCCCAAGAGCAAGTGAGACCTATTTGAATGCCTCCACAGCCTATCAGTCTCCTCATGTTTAGCCAACCAGAACCTTGGGAATATCTCCAGTCATCCTAATCTATATATTGTCACTGGACCCAGATGAATCTGGAGGAGAAAGTGATGCTGGTGACTGCACTGCCTCTGTCACTTAAATCCAATTCATTTGCAAGTAATGGCATCATCTTCATGATGTCATGGTCCTCTTCCAGAATGAAGCACAAACAACAATAGCCAATCAGAACCAGTTACAGAACATTCACACCTGCTCTACTCTCTCCAGGGCTTATTCCTACAAGTCATCACAACTCTCCCAGAAGCAAGCTCTCTGGTGTCCTCTACCTGGAGAGACATCATCAGAGGTACACCTCCATGACATAAACTTTAAAGTAGTATGCAAATGCAAGGAGCTATTATTACCATTATTAGAAGGACTGTGATTTGCCATTGTAGGGATTCTGGATGTGGGAGTGCCCTCCACCAGCACCCTGTCCACTATATAGCAGGTTGCCTCACTATTGTTATCAATACCTATAGCAGCTCTTTTCATGATGGTAAAGAATTGGAGATTGAGAGAATGCCCATCAACTGGGGAATAGTTGAGCAAGTTGTGGTATATGATTGTGATGGAATACTATTGTGCTATGAGAAATGAGCAGGATGATTTCAGAAAAACCTGAAAAGACCTACATGAACTAATGCAGAGTGAAGTGAGCAGAACCAAGAGAACATTGTACAGAGCAACACTGTAACGTAACAGCAACATCGTAATGATGACCAACTGCGAATGACCTGGCTATTCTCTGCAATACAATGACACAAGATAGCTCTGAGGAACTTCTGCCGAAAAATGCTCTTCATCCTTAGAAAAAAAATTGATGGAGTCTGATTGCAGATTGAAACATAAGGTTTTTTAAACTTTATTTTTCTTGGGTTTGGTTTTTTTGGGGGCTCTGTGTTTTCTTTCACAGCATGGCTAATATGGAAACATGTTTTGCGTGACTGCACATGTATAACCTATGTCAAGTTGCTTGTCTTCTCAAGGAGGGAAGAGAATTTGGAACTCAACATTTAAAAAATAAATGTTAAAAATTGTTTTTATTTGTAATTGGAAAAATTAAAATATTAAATTATTATTATTATTATTATCATTATTATTATTATACCACAGTTTTCCAGAACTGGAATTGACCTTTCCAGTCTTCTTATACCTCCCTCCCTCCACATGCTCTGTGATGAAGAGATTCTGATCTCCTTTCTGTTTCCTTAAACATAGCACCCCATCTCCTGACTCCTATCATTGTCACTGACTGTCCCCCATACCTCTCCTTCCTTATTTCCATCTTACTTGACTGGCTTCCTTCAGGTCTTAGTCCAAGGCTCACCTTTTGCAAGAAGCCTTTGTCAGCTCTCCTCAAGCTCAATGCCCGTCCTCTGAGATTATTCCTTACCTTGTTTGTACCAAAGTGTTCGGATGCTGTCTTCCTCACTGGACTGGGAGCCCCATGAAGGGGGGGGAGGACTTTTTTTTTTGCCTTTCTTTATATCCTCAGTATTTAGCCCAGTGCCTGGAACATAGTAGGTGCTTAGTAAATGTTAATTGTCTGACTGGTTGACCTTAGAACATAGTTCCTCCAGTCAGAGATCTGTTCTTCTGTTGGCAGTTTGGCAATTCAAGCAACTGTGTCATTTGTCTACCACTCATACTGAACTCCTGTCAAAAGTAGAAGCAAAAGCTCTTTTTAAATAAGTGAGTAGATATTGTAAACCAAGACCCAACATCTCCACCTGACTTCTGGCCAGGAAATCTGGCCTTAGACAACTTTGCTTTTACTTCCCACACCCAAACCCTCATTGCCGCACCCCAACACCTTACCCTCCTCCTCCTCCATATCCCTTTTCCCTACCTCCCTAGCAGATTACTGCAATCCTTAGCACAGAATCATTCATAAAAAGGCTTTAGTGAGCCAGCAAGCTCAGCACAAAATAACCAGCTTCCACAATATGGGAGATGCTGCTTCTCTCTTAATGTTATTCAAGCACAAAAATAAACTCCCTTTAATTCAGTGTCTCTTCTCTTCTATTTCCTTTCAAACTTTTGAACTCCTTTCCCCCTCCCCATGCCTTAGCATGGCAATCATGATAGTTTTCATTTCTGCAGTACTTTGAGGTTTACAAAGCTTTTTCCTTAAAACAGCACTGTGGATTCAACGATCAATGGAAAAGCATTCATTAAATACTTACTATGTGCCAGGGACCGTGGGATATAAAAGCGAAAATGAAATGGACCCTGCCTTCAAGGAGCTTACATTCTATCAAGAGGGACAGCATATACAATATACAATTGTTTATGGTATACTCTCTCTCTCTCTCTCTCTCTCTCTCTCTCTTTCTCTCTCTCTCTCTGTCTCCCCCTCCCTCTCCATACACACACACACACACACACACACACACACACACACACAAACACACACACACACACACACTCACAGTCAATACAAGATAATGGTGGGGAGCGTTCACAGCTTGGGGAGGAGAATCAGGAAAGACTTTATTTAGAAGGTGGCCGCTGACCTGAGTTTGTAAGAAAAGCTAGGGATTCTACGAAGAAGAGAGGAGGAAGGATAGATTCCAGGCACAGGGGACACTGCACAAGGACATATAGGGGAGGGAGGGAGAGCAAGGTCACTTGGCTGGACTGTCGAGTATGCGAAGGTCAGTAATATATGGACCAGGCAGGAAAGGACTTTAAACGAAAAAACAGTGGAGGTTGTACTTGATCTTAGAGGCAATAGGGAGTCCTGGTGTTCATTGAGCAGAGGTGTGATATGGTCAGATCTGTGCTTTAAAAAAATTAATTTCCGTATAATAAAATAATTTCAGTATAATGAACAATATTTATTAATTAATAACTATTATTACTATTGCTTCTACTACTTATATGATGCTTTAAAGTTTACAAATATTATCTAATTTAATACTTAAATCAACACTCAGAGGAAAGTATTATTATTATTCATTTTACAAATGAAGAAACTGAAGCAGATATGATAAAGATTAAATGACTTGCCTAGTGTCACACAGCTAGTTAAGTATCTGATGCTGGATTTGAACTCAGGTCTTCCTGACACCAGGCCAATACTCTATCCACTGCACCATCTAGATGCTTGACATTTCACTTAACTATGGAATTTCCTCATCTGTAAAGTTAGGTCTCATAATAAAGTTAGTGCTCATAATTCATGTAGATGATGATGAATTGGCTCATTTTGCCAATGAAAATAACTAAGTAACAAGGATTTGGACAGTTGTGCATACAAATTAATGGAAGCAATGTGGAACAAATATGTTATTTGAATTTGAGCTCCCTGGGCTAGACCTCAATATCCTCTCATTCAATATTGCATTTTTTAATGAAAAGCCAGGGTGAGGCTCAAAAGGATCCACCCAATACCTTACGCTTATCAAAATCAAATCAAATAATGTGGGGAGACAACAAGGATTTTTGTTACCCCAAATATCAAACCAAAGCAACCAGACAGATATGCTGCTGACAGATATGCAGAGTAAAGGCAAACATTCTAAGTAAATGGGGAACAAGGTCCTCACCTTCAGAGTTTGCTTTTTGTTCCCACTCAAATTCATTTGCATGCTAAGCTAGAGAGGACTGTGTCTAACCTTAAGTTGGATATTTCTCTATAAGAAAGAATTTCTTAGACTCCCCAGATGAAAGGATTTGAAAGGACAAAAAATCTTCACCTACACGTCACCTTCCTGGTTTCAGCTACTCAAATGGGAAGGGCTATGACCGATGAGTTTTCAGCCTGCCCTTATGGCAAGAGGTTCTAGTTTCTATATGCTGACGTTGTTCAGTTGTTTTCAGTTGTGTCTAACTCTTCATGACCCCACTGGGGACTTTCTTGGCAAAGATGCTGGAGTGCTTTGCCATTTCCTTCTCCAGCTCATTTTACAGGTGAGGAAACTGAGGCAAACAGGGTTAAGTGACTTGCCCTGGGTCACATGGCCAGTAAGTATATGAGGTTAGATTTGAACTTAGGTCTTCCTGAGTCCAGGTATGATGTTCTATCCATTTAAAAAAAATATTTATTTTATTTTTTAAATTATGAAATAAGACAAGCATTTCCATAACATCATAGAATATCCATTTTACCACCTAGCTGCATTAGGAAAGTAATATCAAACTCAAATAGAAATGGATTCCTTTGGGCCACATGTTGACTTAGGAAACCACAAATTAACATATTGTATTGTGTTTTTATTTATTTTGTTAAACATTTCCCAATGATATTTTAACATGGTTTTCCCCCACCACTCCATTACTGGGAGTTTTGCTGGGTCATGACTGTGTTAGTAGACTAAAGCTGAGATGGCAGACAATTGGTCCTGAAGAGATGAATCCAGAATTTAGTAGCAAGGAGCAATGCCCCCTAAGACTATGCTCCCAGAAGTCATCACAAGACTGGTGCAAAGATGCCATATCCAAAAACAGGGCACTGGCCTGGGGAGGAGAATGTCAACAGAAGCCATCAGTGGTCCTGCAGACTTGGCGGATGAGTTGCCACCAAATACATATGCCCTGACTATACACCATACGTGCCTTTCACGTATGATTTCTATGTATATCCACCTTCCTCACCAAAGATGTATGAATTGGAAGGTATAAATTAGGTTTACAGAGAGAATGTTTTTGCAACTTTTCTTGATATTATATTTCAATAAATGACTTTGCTTTGAACTATTTGTGTCCTCTGGCTGACTAGGAAGAGTAAACACCTCCCAAAAAGGTCTGTGAGCTATGGTTTTGGATATACACAGACTCACAGAGGACCTTGAATTTGGAGTAGCTGTGCTAGAGATCCTCACATGTGAAGGGGAGTACTTTAAGTGTAATTCTAAGGTTACAACAGATGAAGTGACTTGTGCCATAATCAGTGGCACAGCCAGGAAAAGAATTCAGGTCTCCTGACTGCCAATTTAGTTCTCTTTCCATTATTCTACACTGCCTCATTTGATCCAGTTTCCCAGTGGTTACCCATACTGGGATTTATAAAGGAATTTGGTATCAATGAGCTCCCTCCTCCCTATAGCACATAAAAATCTACCTATCAAGAATCCATCCTTAAATGGAACTATGCCCCTAAATGCAATAGTATTGCCCTCTCAAACATCCATAGTGAGCAAGAGACATCATTATTAATTATATTCTGTGCTCTGCTGATCTGATCTGTTGATTATTTTGTTCTGACTCAGTCTTGGTGTGAGTTAAGTTGACATGACCTTTATGGATGGTAGGTTTTTGTGGTCACTGTCTCCCAACTCAGCTGCACTTGTCTTAACAAATAAAGAAAAATTCAAGTATAGTAGTGGAAGGATCTGTCTGATGTAGAATTGAATAGAAAGAAATGATAAATGGCAAGGGCAGGAAAAGAGGGAGTTATTGAGTCTAAGGAAAGGGTGGTTACCCTCATGGTTTAAGTAGTTTTCTAAGTAAACTTAGAGGAACAACTGCAGTCCTTGTGGTGAGAGTGAGTCAGATTGGATGCACAGACTGTACTCCCATAGTAGCAAATGAATTAAAGATTTAAATTGTGCAGTTAATTTCATACATATAGATCCATCAACTGGATTCTTCCTTGGCAGTTCATTTATCATGTATTCAGTTTCTTTTTCTAAGACTGGATTGCTTAAGATTTCAATTTCTTATTTTGTTAGTTCAGGTTTTCTATATTTTTGTAGATATTGATCAACTTCTTTTGAATTCACCACTTTGCTGATATATAATTGTGTAGTTTCTGACAATTCTTTTTATTGATTCTCTGGGTTGAATTCATATTGTTTGTATTTTATTTTTTCAGTTTGATTTTCAGTTTGATTTTCTCTCTTCTTGATTAGGTTAGCTAATGGTTTATTGATTTTGTTAGTCTTAAAAAAGATCTAGGTTTTATTTATCAGTTCAATACTCTTTATTTTCAAGCTTTTCTATTTCTCCTCTAATTTTCAAGACTTCTTCTTTCGAAATTGTTTTGCAGTGCTAATTTATTTATTTTCTGGTCTTTTAAATTCCATGCTTAATTCATTTTTTTTCACTTTTGTTCAAATAAGTTTTCAGACATATAAAGTGTTTCCTTAGAACTTCTTTGGTTTTTTCCCATAAATTGTGGTTCTGCTACTAACTACCCATGTAAGCTGGAGCAAGTCTCTTAAACTTCCTAGGCCTCAATTTCCTCATCTGTAAAATTAAAGCATTGTACTAGATGTCTTCTGAAGTCTTTTCCAGCTCTAGACTGGCTGCCATCCTGTGATTCTCTGAGCCAGACTCCCCAAAAATATACTGCCACATGGAAATCCCACCCGGTTCT